>JAJMKR010000029.1:148970-217749 GCA_030563945.1 Geotrichum australiense | reverse complement strand
GTACTTTGCTAGATACTGGCAAAGGGCTTGAAGCCGTTATTGAGTTCTTATCCTCCAACCAGGCTATTTTAACTCGGCGATAAACTCTGTGGTCTTTAGGGCCCTGGGTGTTTGTTGTAAAGGTTTCCTCGTTATTAACTGTGACATTAAAATCACTCAAGTGAAAGCAGGTTTCCCTTTACACTTGGAATTTATTTCATGCAGAATTGGCAGCGTCAAAACACAAAAGTATTCATACAACAGTAACGCACGAGATTGTGAGCCTCGTCGCAACGCAGATTGTTCGGTTTTATTACTGAACCACATTTACATGTCTTCTACGTTGTTATTAACATTATTTGTATTTTATTTAGGTATTACTTTAAAATTTTTATAAGTTAACTTATTTGACATAGGACAATAAACTGATTATGAACGAATGAATGAAAATGATTATGAATGGATTGGTTTAGATTTCTTACGAGTTATTTGACATGGGCAAAAAAGTTATTATGAAAGAAAGAATAAATAAATTATTTGATATATGGGTATATGAAAATAAACTGCTTATGGATAAATGAATGAGCATTATTTGTTTATTATATAATTCTTTTGAATGGATGAATAAATGAATGAATACATAAGTAATCACATAAATAAATGAATAAATAAATGGATGGGCGTAGTATACGATGAAGTGCTGTTTTACATCAAGTAACGAGCTGATCATACAGAAAAAACGGTCAATATAACTAATAGACAAAAATCGTGACAGTTAAAGTACAAACATTTCACAAATTCTTTAGCATGCCAGTTCCTCATTGGTCATCAAAAAGTTGATAGGTTCAATTCTGAAATCATCCTTTACCATTCTGTTTGATCTCCATCTAATATTCAATGCCTCTTTACCTTCATCGGTATATTTTTCCCACTTCGTCAACCCGGTGTTGTGGTTAGGATGATGTTTAGCTGCAAAAGAAATAAAATACTTTCTGTACGATGATGAAGGACCGTTGTCAGAAAAGAACTGGAACAGCACGTCGTTTGCATGAAAGGTTCCAAAGTAGGGAAACACATTGTGCAAGTGGGTTGATTGATAAACGTAACGCTCAACATCGGGCATGGACTCAAGTATAATTCTGCGAGGCGACTGGAAAATAAGATCGCCAATTATGGACGAGATACGCTTGTATTGTGGAGTAAAAGCATATCTTGAACCCGTTCTATAGGGAGATCCTTCCTCCAAGGATTCAGGATAATGTGTTAAAAACTCATTCAAAGTCTTATTTGAAATTTCTGGGAAAATGTATTTAAGCCAGTCTCTCACATCTTCATCGGTTCTGGCTTGAATGGCAACAACTGATAGCACAGTGCCTTCATCTTCTTGAGTACCGTAGAGAATGGGTACTTTGGCATACTTCCCTTCTCTGAATAAGTTGTAGACACTGTCAGACAAAACCTCGCCATCTGGTCTTGGGCTGAATTGCAACAGCCCTTGTAAAAACCCGTATGACTCTTCTAAGCCGTAGTCGTTATGAACGGCAGAGATAACATCGTTAGGGGCACTTCGCAAACAAGCAAGCTCGTCTTCGGAGCCATAGCAACCAGTGATGTTAAGCATTCGTTCAAATCCTTGTCTTGTATGGTGACTGTCAGTATGGATCATAGGCATAGCACCCCCACTTTGAAGCCCGACAGAATGGAACAACTTTCCATCTTTGTAGGAGATGTCACCATCGTTGGAAACCATGATGTAAGAAATACTCATAGCTCCAGCCGAGTCACCGAAAACAAATACATTATCTTTGTTTCCACCAAAGTTAGTGATGTGGTCCTGAACCCATTTGAGAACCATGATTTGGTCATGCAAGCCAGCATTTGAATTGCCTTCTTTATGGATTTTCTCTCCTCCAGCATATCCGTACGGTCCAAGACGGTAGTTAAAGGTGACCATGATAATGGGGGTTTCCATCTCCAGACTGTCCCGTATGAACTTTTTGGGATTGTATCCCGCAGATGATCCAAAAGTGAAAGCACCGCCTTGGAAGTAAACCATGACTGGAAGGTCGTCTCCAGCTTTAGTTCCAACAGGTCTGTATACGTTGAGATACAAGCAGTCCTCACTCATGGCCAAGTTGTGGGCAGAAGCTTCCAAAAAGTCATCCACGCCACCTATAATTTTGTTGAGCTTCGAAAGTTTTGTGCCAACTTTGGTAACAAGACCTTCAGGATCGATTTGCATACAGGCCATTGGTAGCTCGTTGGCAACCAACCCGTCAAGTGAGCCACTGTATGGAACGGGCCTTTTGAACCTCAAGTCTCCTAGCGGAGGCTCAGCAAATGGAATCCCTTTGAACGCTTCATGGTTGGAATCAAAATGACCAAAAACAACTTCGTTACCATTTAGAGTGGCGGAAGGTGAGACAGGCTTAGAGCTAACTATAGTGAAAGTAAGTGCAGAAGCGAGAACTTTGCTGATTTTAGCCATGTTTAATTTCAATTAAGTGATGTGTACCATAAGAATAAAAAAAAGAAGATAACTTTTGGGGGATTCTTCTCAGTTATTTATATATTTATGATAAAGCAGTTAAAAGACTTAAATTAAATGGTATATTTAAAATAAAGATGATTTAACAATTTTCTTCATGTTTTGCAAATATATCAAATTGATGGAATTTTTCTTACTAGCCAAATTTGGAACTATGGAATGGTGGGGTCATAAGAAGATTCAATTTTCACGTTAGAACGATTAAAAAGATTTTGTGCAAGAGTACAAAAAACGGCTAGTAGCAGGATATTTATAACAATGATTTGCGGAGTCAGGAGGGCCAATGCTCAAAAAACTGAGATATATTGGGTTAGCAAGCACATGAATATTGGGACTATGGTGAAAGTGCATGTTCTGTCCTACCGTTATGATGAGGGGTTCCATATATCTCAACATCATTATATGCTCTTGAGTGATTCTTTCAACAAGGCAGACTCTCTGAATAGGTATGAAATAATATCGACTGTAATACCAAAGAGCACTCGAGGTAGCAGTTGTACATTTCTATATCCTGGATACTGGTATCCATAAGTCCAATTTTATTCAAGAAGTTTCATTTTTTGAAATTTCCTATTTGGGACAATAGTAATTTTATACTGGAAAATGTGGAAAATGTGGTAACGAACTAACCCCCAATAACTATACAAATAAAACTATCTTACAAAGTACAATTTAAGCTACTCAATCAAACTAGAAAAAAGGTGTTGATACCTTTACAATGAATGGCAAAAAGCACCAAACATGGATTTAATTTTAACGTAAAGGAAAACATAAAATTGTAGGCAAAAGTTTGTGCAGCTCAAGTATCTCCATAAGGTGAATGTCGACGCTTGTTTCTCGAAGAGAACAAAAAGGATTCATTTCGATGTCCAGCAAACCTTTTTTTCCAATTATTCCAGTAGCTTCAAAACTATAGAACAAAAGAGAAGAGTGCATGTAAATTATATAAAATCCTATTACTGCTATTTGGGTGTGCTCTTGACATCGTATTGAGTGCCAGTTTATTAATTTTGAGCAGATTTTTAGCAAAAGTGAAAAAATTAAAAATCCTACAGTATCTAAAAGAGTTTGAACCTCAAGCTAATTTTGTTCTTCTCAGTACATAACAAGATCATTCTAAAAATCGTCGTAATATAGCAACCTGTATCCATGTATAAGCTCTGATATCAAGAATAATCTGGAGATTGCGTGGCCAATTATGGTAGTAAGTTATTACATACTTTATTTGAAAAAAATGGCAAAAATGCACTTTTCTAGTCCAAGCTTAGCACCTTGTGTACTCCACTTCATTCAAACTCAACATCTAGATCTTCTGGGAGATTGGACAGCTAAACGAGACGTGCCCTACTTTCATCATTTGGTCTAAAAATCTTGTAAATATATGGGGTGCAAGAGCGAGTCGATGGGTTGTCGCAACTGCAACAATAAATGGCATGGCTACACAATTCTGGCAGATATTGTATTGTGCAGTTAAAGAAAACAATGAATTGTCGTTTAATAATAAAGGCCAAACAAACTTACTGTGCGTAAACTGCAGAAATATATAGATAACAGAAATCTGTCTCATCAAACAGCTCGTTTTGTTACAAAAGACTCACTGTTAAAGATTGCAACAGTTTTTTTTCTTATCTCAAGTATACGAGAGGTTTTTCCAAAACAATCTTTGAATTTCGGTTAATGACATGTATACTCTTGTTGATATAACGTCGTCTGAGCCTAGAATCTTTGAGATTTGTTTATTGATGTAGGTACAAGTACTCTAGATCAAATATTTAAAGCTTTCTTTCTTTAAAACAAGAGTAGCAAAGGAAAGGCTTTTAAGACTTCTGTGATACAAATAAATTCTACAACATGCCTACATTGATGTCAGTTCTACTTGACTTTTTATGCCGTACCCAAGAACTTTTTATGACTGTATACACCGTATTTACAAGCAAGCATCTTTTGGGAATCATAGAAATAAAGCTATCGTATGCATGTCAATGTGAGAACTGACGTCCTTTGCTTAGTGTTTTTATGTTGAACCATTGCATACATTTGTTTATTTAAGATTGTTCAGGAAGAATGCCATTGTAACATCATTGGAGCCTTAAAAAGTAAAAGGCTCGAGGTAGAGCGGTTTGATGATTGGTTTAAATAACTTTTTCATCCAACGACTGATTATACTGTATGTACACAGCTATCTAATACTTAAGCGTACAGTACGTGGCCATCAAGCCAAGTCATTAGTACAGGAATTCTGGCTGTAGATTCTACGGTACGATAAAAGTTTATACACACTCATCCAAAAATTCCATACTAAAACGTCTACTACGACAGATAACAACTGTAAGTTAACTACTCGCTTAACAAATGCGTGTAAGCGAGTATGCAGGAAAAGCGAAACGATTTGTGGTTGAGCAACAAAACTCGCAGGAGTTGATTATTCTCTTTAAAATTTGGAAGGCAGATGCAGGCTGTTTAAAACTCAATTGCCCTGGCCCACCAAACTTGAAGTCAAGCGTATAATTCACTGGCAGCGTTGTAAGTGCACACCCACTAAACTATTGCGTACTGTAAGTACAGTAAATTTACTACTACTACACAATCAACCTTTTTGTAACTTACTGCCCATTTTTTATTACTTTCTACCACCAACTGAACTTTGATCAATCGACCATCAATAAACAAAAAGTTCATCTAGCAGAAATGGCAGACCAACCCACACCTGCTGCCAGAGTCGATCAAGACGACAACCCCAGCTTCCTTTCCCGCTTCAAATGGGTAATTCTCGCCTGGTTGGCCACCAACATAATCTCCCAAATCTACACCAGCTCCACATCTTCATCGCAGCCATCGTCACAGCTTGCTCCCAACACCACTGTTACCTTGACCAAACAGCAGTACAGCTCAGGAGTCGAATACGTTACGCCCCTGTGGCAACGCAACACTACTTTGGATTTCCAGGTCTATGTCAACGAGTCGCCTGAGAAAAATGACTTTTCGGAGGAAGAAAAGGTGTTGGAAGAACAGGCTGTTACTATTGGAGACGGGTTTGATTGGAAAGTGAAAATTGAGTACCCGATAATTGGCGAACAGTTTGTTGCAAAGAATAGCTCGTTGTATGCTCACATCGTGATTATGGAAAGTGGAACGGATTGGAAAGTTGGCGATGATCCGTTGAAAGGATTTGTTGCTGTTAGACCTATTACTACTCATATTGGACCTCCTAAAAAGGTCGAAAAGAAACATCTGCTGGGTGGTGATGATGAAGAAATCACAAGTGTGGGAGAGGAACAGAAGGAAGAGGAAGACGAAGATATTGAATACGGCATCCCAGTACCTTATTATCATCCAAATGTGACCATCGGCATTGTCGATTTGCTACAGCCCATGAAGCTAGACAACAATGCCAAGGTTTGGTTCAAACATTTTGAAAAGGTTCCTGTAGAGGAAAACTCAGTTGAAGCTCCAAAGGCCGAGAAAGATGAAGAGAAAGAAGAATCTGTTACGGGGGAATCTGAATACTCTTTGAATTCTAAAGACGGAGAAACATCTGACGACGAGAAAAAGGAAACAACTGAAAAAGAGTCTGGGTACAAAGTGAAACTTACACCTTTCTATCCAGGGATCTATGTCAACAGATTCTGGCAGCTACATTCACAGCATATTAGAATCAACTCCACCACAACATCTATCCCGTTGACTATCGAAGTTCACACCCTTGGTTCCGTCAAGTTCCAAATCTACAACGGCATTGAAGAACAGCGCTCAGCCCAAGGTGGCAGCTTGGCCGAGATGGATAAGATTAAAGAAATATTGCTTGACTCCAACCCGTACCTTCTCGGAATCACAGTTATTGTGTCACTTTTACATTCGCTTTTCGAATTCCTTGCTTTCAAAAACGACATTTCACACTGGAACAAGAAGAAAGATCAAGTAGGTGTGAGTGTTCGAAGTATCGTTGCCAATGTTGTTATGCAGACTATCATCTTTCTCTACCTCTTGGACAATTCGGAAAACACAAGTTACATGATTTTGTTTAGCCAGGTGAGTGGAATTCTGGTCGAGGCTTGGAAGATTACGAAGATTGTTGATGTCAAATTTGAAGGTGGTAAGGTCGTTGTCAAGGACAAGTACGAGCTGAGTGAGGTCGAGAAGAAGACCCAAGAATATGACGAAGAGATTTTCAAATACATGTATATTGGATCGGTTCCATTGATTCTGGCCTACGCAGCGTACGCGCTGGTGTACCTGACGCACAAGTCGTGGTACTCGTTCATCATCTCCACGCTGGTTGGGTCCGTTTACGCGTACGGGTTCCTAATGCTTGTTCCGTCGATTTACATCAACTACAAGCTGAAGAGTGTTGCGCACATGCCGCGACGGGCGATGGTGTACAAGTTTTTGAATACGTTTATAGATGATTTGTTTGCATTTGTGATTAAGATGCCGTTGCTGCATAGGCTGGCGACGTTGAGGGACGATGTGATTTTCTTTGTGTACTTGTACCAGACGTGGTTGTATAAGGTTGATTATAGTAGGGTGAATGAGTTTGGACAGGTGGGCGAGGATGATGTAGGTGCTGTTGGAGAGAAGAAGGATGAGCAAGGGGAGACTAAGAAGGTGAAATGAGTGTGAGTGATATATTGTACTGTACAAAGGTTGTATGATTGATGATGATAAATAACAATAAAAGCATTTAATCTTGTGTATCGATAGTAGTCTAGAGGTAGATATACCTCTATACTCACATAGCTGACCTGACTAAAATTAACAAACAACAATACAAAAACACTCAAGACCCAAACCTGTACATAACCACCACGATATCATCACTTTTTTTTTGGATTTATCTATCTAACCAATTAACTAACTACAAATTAAGAATTTTACTTTTTATCAACTAACCACACACGCAACTTATGTTTTTTCATAACATCAAACTTACCATACAAATGAACAATCTTACATGAATCAAAGATCAAAGATAAATAATAAAAAAATAACATGAGACAGAAAAACAATTGAGGTTAACTCTAAAACAAGGGGCAGGGAGAGGTAGGAAATGAAATGTGTGATGTGTGTTAGCCTGATACCAAAGAATTGGGAGAAGGAATTTGGGATGTTGAATTGTAAAAGGGGGGGGGGGAAGAAGAAGAGGGAATTTAACAATTTGTGTTTGTGTTTGTGTTGAAGAATGTTGTTAACTTGTTAAAGAGAATATAAACAGGCCCACCATAACGAACGAAATCAAAATCTGTATGAAAAAAAAACTTGAAATCTTTTACTTTTCCAGTTTCGGGTGGTTTGTGTGTCTTTGATCAGAAACGGTACCGCCGAACTTTCCAGAAAACGGCGAGTAGAATATTATACCAGTCGGACATATATGTATCGATAGAGGTTGTTTAATACGTCAACATATCCATTTATCCAAGATAGTATTCTATACTTTGATAGAAGTAGCATCACGGCATGTTTTGTAGTTTTTGTTACTTTTGGACAATTACGAGTTACTGTTGGTTTTTTCTGCGCTAGAAATTTTTTAATTTCCATTGTTGATTGGGTAGGAATTGATTCTATAGAACAGAATTGGGTTGTGAAGGTGTTGGAGTTACCAACAAATAAAACAATTAGGCGATAATGACGCGAGACATTCAGGAACGCGATGAAAAACGAATTAAGCACAAGTTTAATAAACAATAATAATAGATTAAGACTTTGAATACAGAATAATAATAACATTATAATAAAAGTTTATAAACTTGTTAATATTAAAACAGTGCTAAATTTATTAGGTTTATTAAGTTTAGTAATAAATTTACAGTACAACAGCTAACTTAACCAATCAATGACACCACCCAGCATCACCAGCACCTCGCCTTCATTTTCGTTTCCTACTCGCTCGCTCAGCGCGCTCCAAAGAGGAAAAAGCAGCAGCTTTTCCCAAAACCAAAATTAAACCAAAAAAAGTTATTTTTAGCAATCAACAATAACACAAAATTCTTGTTTTTCTTTTAAGGGACACTGTACAACCCAATAAATTTAGCCCTTACAGTTATTTGTAATTGTTCCATCTTTGATATCTTTTTACCCACTCGAGCGAATTTAATTTATTTTACCTAGACCACACCCACTCACTCATTCACATAAATATATCATAACAATGTTGAACACTAATATGATATTCTACTATTCTACGATATGAAAGCTGGTTGGTATTGTATTGTTCATCAAGTTGGAATTGGGTGCGATGCAGTTGCTGACTGACTGACTGACTGACCTGACTTGACCCTGTAAAAATGTAAATTTCTTTCTTTCTTTCCTTTCTGCCTACCTTGAACAAAGCCAAAACATGGTTTGGTACTGGTTAACAATGGGTTATAAAACAATGATAAGCTGGGTTATGTAACATTGTTTGGGTTAGACTGGAGGGCTGGAGGGGTTTGTTCTAGATAAAAACATTCGTTCGTTCTTCTTTTTCATCTAGTTGATCTGTATTTGATCTATTATTTTTATGGGACAATTATCCTAGAATCTTGAAATTTTGTATACTAGTCCGTAGTCTAGTCATGGCTTTATCGAAAATGTGGTAAGTACAATCTGATCTGGGAGTATCAAAGATTGTTATTTTTTTTTTTTTCTTTCTTTCTTTCTATCTGAAATTATTTTAGTTTCAAATTACACCTGTTAACCACATATTAACCAAACTACAAATTTGTTTTTTTCCCTTTCATTCTATTGCCCCCTTTGCACGACGAACGTAATAAAAATAATAAAATTTATTAAAGTTTATTAGCAAGTTCCCATAGTAAAGTTTAATATTTTAGCACAAAACATTAATATGAATTGTATGGAAAATAGAAAAAATTAGGAAAAAAAAAAATAAAAAAATAAAAAAAAGCTGCTGCTGTCTCTTTATTGTATTGTTATTTATAAACAATTCATCCATTCATTCACCACATCCATCCATCCATTCATTCATTCATTTATTATTCATTCATTCACCATAATATAATAATAACACTAACCTTTGACACTGCCATATACCCCCCCATCTCCCTCTAAATAATCATATATACACATTATTTAGATATATCTATCTATCTATTTATATATACTCATATTATATTGTACCATCATATTCACACCTGATAACACAAGACAATGATATCTTCGTCCACTCTCAAATGGATATCTCTACTAACGTCAGCAGCAACCATTGTATCAGCAATCGACGTCTGTTCGCCTGACCTCACCGGCATATCCTCAACCCTCGATGTCAGCGTCTACCAGTCAAACGGCGCTTGCACAAACCATTGCAAGGGCTACGCCTACGCAGTCATGTTCAACAAACAGTGCTGGTGCTCAAATACAACCCCTGCAAATACTGTAGACACCTCCGAATGCGATAGCTCGTGTCCCGGATATCCAACCGACATATGCGGTAACTACGAAAAGAACTTGTACGCTTACATCTTGTTGGGCACCCCTACTGCAACTGCTTCTGGAACTGGCGGTAGCAGTGGTAGTGGAGGCTCTTCGACAGTTTCGGCTTCGTCATCAAAATCAACAGACGCAATCTCTACTTTGTCATCGATATCATCATTAATATCACCATCATCATCATCATCACTGTTCGACTCATCGACTTTTATCACTAGTTTTACATCATCCTCCAGCATTTATTCATCATCATCATCATTATCAGATTCATCCTCAGAAATAACCTCATCATCACCACCCCTTGTCCGTACTGTAACTGGTATTGAAACAATGACAATCACCCAAACCGGACAAATTGCATCAGATTCTACCCAACAACCACTGACCTCTGGTATCTCAGCCCAAGACGCCGGCAGCACCACCAAACCTCACACCGACAACTCCGACAACGGGTTCTTTTCCAACAAAGGTGCCGTAGCCGGCGTCTTCACCGTGGTCGGCCTATTAATCGCAGCCCTCATTGCCCTCCTTGCATTCTTCTACATCAAGCGCAGATCCACAATTGCACGAGACGGTGTGATTTCTGGGAAAGATCTGGGTAACGAAAAAGACTCACCAAACCCATCGCCCCCAATGCTCTTCCCGTCTCAGGACTTGCGGTACGGCGGCGTGCCGGTCGTGCCTGCTACGACGTCAGCGTCTCATCCGGGAATGGGTATAGCCGGTGCGAGAACTATAAGTGATGGTGGAAGTGGTGGTGGCCGTCCGACGTCGGAACTGATAATACCGCTGGAGGTTGATCAGAGATTGGACCCGGGTAAAATGTACATGAGATGGGATAATGACTCGAGGAAAAGTCTACAGGATGAAAATGATTATTCAAGAAAAGTGTTACGAGTTACGAATCCTGAAACGTGAAGCGTGTATAAGGAGAGAATTATTTTTTATTTGAAGAAGAGAAAAATTAAAGCAAACAAAAAAAAAAAAAATTGAAAAAATTGAAAAGCTGGAAAAAAAAAAGTTGGAGATAGTGAATGAATTAGAACACGAAGAGTAAAGAAAAAGAATAATTCTCTTTTCCCTCATCCTCCTTCCGTCAACTCCATCCATTAATAGAACAAGAATTTTGAATGTTGATAATAGAGCAAAGAAGAAGATAAAAAAAGAGACCTTTTCTTTTCCCCTTCGGACTATGTATAGATTATATATTATGATGGTCGTTGAGTTGTTGCATGTGCGTGTGTGTACTTTTAGTTTATTTGTTGTTGTTGTTGTTATGTGTTGTTGCTGTTATCTATATAAAGTGTTTTTTATTATTAAGTATTTTTTGTTTTGTTTGTTTGTTAGTGATGTTGTTTGTGGGGACAATAAGTGTAAGGTCGTTGGTGTTGGTGATGGTATGAGTGTGAGTGGTATCTTTGGATATACTGGTGTAGGTGGATGGAACTTGGAAAAGACTTTGGTTCCATGTAGACCACAGTGACTTGATGTCGAGGTTTATAATACAGTTGTTCCTGGCAGGATAGATTGTTATATAAATTTACAAAGAGTAAAGGTATATTGTATTACAACAGAGCACATTTCATTGAATTTTATACTATTAATTTACTGTTTTTGAATCGGGAGTTTATCTTTTACCTGTACAGTACATGCTTTGGTTCAAACGTTGATTGATTTTTGATATCTTGCTATTCATGAAAATATATTATAATATCAAAACTTTTGGATTTAGAATGAAATTTGTTTTGGATCCATCATCGCCTTTCCATACAGATGTGATTGTAAATACTAACCGTTCATAATACAAATAATTGTAAAGTCAAACAAACCTAGTGCTTTGCTAGAACGCATTGATATGATGTGAATACTGTGTAAACAGGTTTTTTCTTCAAAAAAGTTAATATCAATGATCGATACCAGTGACTAGCCTCATTTCTGTCGTAACTAGTAAATGTAATGAGTGTAATAACGAAACAACAAAGTTGGACCAAAATCAAAGCCGGTTAATACACATTCTTGTCTGTGTAAGAGAATTAAGTATGCAGTAAGTTCATTATGCGGAGCCTGTGAATATAAGTGATTCTGAAAATTATTAATCATGGTAATAGTGTAACATCTCCTCACAATAACCGGGGGTCAAATTGTGTATTTTATAAACTATAAAGCATTCTGTAATGCCGCAAAGGTTTTTTGAGTGTATGATTGAATACTTTTGAACAGAATACACTGTATGTTATGGTATCACAAACTTACAAACTTATAAACTATGTGCTGTGTATAGGGTGTATCGTATCGACAAATTTGCATAACATTATTCTAAAATTTATTATATTTACCATGAAAAATATAAAAACGATTATAACTACTGGTATATATAAAATTAACAAGAATACAATATTGATTTACAAATATTGTGTACGCACTATGTCTTGTAGATTACGGTACAAATGCCTCTAAAAACGGTACCAGACTTCTGGTCTGTCCAAGACATACCCAAAACAAGAGCACTATCAAAGCCAAATCATCAATCTATTTACAGCATGCTTGAAAAACTGCGTATCCATCTCAACCTTCAGTCTCATTTCAGCTACTACAGTAGATTTTCCGTCAAGTCACTTGTGTAATTGGAAGTTAATAGCACCACCACGCGCTACAAAATTTTTTAAAGTATCAAGTTAACTGCAGTTGTAGAAGAACCAAACCATCAATAGATATATCCAAACACACAAATCAGCAGTACATGAAATATCGCGTTCCAAAAAATATACGGTACGGCAAGTCTTTCAATTGCTGTAGATTACAACAGTTGCGTGGAATCTAGTTTCTTAGGTCTATCCTGACCCATTTAATAGTCAACATACACTTTCAATTACAAAAGCTCATGATGCATACGTTAGTTGTTTCTGTAACCACTTTAGCGTATCCGCAAATAGATATAGATGTATATAAATATTTCAAAACGTCGTAATCAAAAAATCCGTTTCACTTTCTTTAATAAATTTAATTTACTACAGATACTCTTTTACATGAACATGTGGGAAGAAGATTTACCTGGTCAATTGGAACCAAAATTATGATCTGTCAGCGCTTCTCTTTTGCGTGTATTGTGGGTAGCAGATAAACAAAATACAGAAATCTGAGGTTGTAGAGTCAATGTAGACCTTTAATTCTTGACAGACTAGAACAGAAATCTCAAGTTGTAGACGCTTGAAGTCCATGTTTTACTGTAAACACAAATCGTGAACCTTTGGATTGTAAATTTATCTACCAATAATAATATTTACCGCTTTACATATCGCAATCTTTACCACTGTTCAGTACATATAAATACTTTTCATTCACAATACCATATTATACAATATGTGTTTTGTAAAAACCGAATGCATCGCAAAAGTCAATTATAAATTATCCAAAGAAAACACCCCTCTTCTTCCTCATCAAAACTCACCCCATTCATCATCCCATCCCTCAGCTTCCATTTCATCTTCAACATCAACTTTTTTCACCACTGGTTTTCTCGGTTTGGGAGCCACTCTGGTGCCAGTAGCTGCAGTTGTCTGTGTCGCTTTGGTTGACCCAAACGTGGGTTTCATTTCCTTTTGTTTCGCAGCCGTTTTCGACTGCATCAAAAACGAACTGGAACTAGGCTTCTTGGGTGCCAAACTAGCAGCTGGTTTAGACAGAAACGATGGTGTTGGCTTGGGCGGAGAGCTTATCGATACTGGGCTTTGCGCCCCACTAGCAATATCCAGGTCTTCAAAGTCTTTAACCGGCGGTGTTTGACTCCCCGATGTCATTGACCCGAATCCCCACCCTGACTTTTCCTCTTTTCCATTTTCCATATCGTTAATGTACGATTTCACCTTACCCATAAAAACCTCCATAGTTTTTGCTGCTTCTCTCCGAACTTCCATCTCTCGGTCAATTAGCGCAGGTGCCACTGTACCTATAATTTTACCACATGTTTCCTGTGGTCCGAAATAGGCCTCCAAAGCAACTAATGCTTTCAATGCTTCAAGTTTGGCTTGGACAGACGTATCTTTCAAAGCGCGCCCAAAGGCTGCAATCAAAACAGACACTCGTGTAGATTGACTGAGATACGATGCAATTCCTACTAATGTTTTTGTCGTCGCCACTCGAACAATTTCTTTAGGGTCATTTTGTGTTTTAGCCAGTTGACGTAATAGATCACCGTTAAGCTGACGATCATATAATTTTGGTGCGAATGATAATGTTGCCTTGACTGTCAGTACTCGAATATTAGGGTCCTCGTGTTTGTATCCATTTACGACAACGGGATAAATTTTATCAGTAACAATCTGCTTATCAAAGTTATCAATGTATTCCGGCATCATTTCCAACAGCCTAGACTTGACTTCTTTATCTTCGGATCCAAACATCTTGATCAATATAGGAAGTACCAACTCCCTAAACTTAGCTTCTGGCATTCCCTTAGCCAACCCCGTGATCAATGACATAGCTTTAACACTTGACAGACCCAGATTCCAATGCATAATAAGACCCGGGATGATCTTTTCATAGACGTATTCGTTGGGGAAACCTCCATTTTCCTGTACTTGTTCCAAAGTCTCTAAAAATTCTTCAAACTCCTCCTCCGTCATTGATCCCTGCAGCTCATCAGCAATGCGCACAAGTGGTGAGTTCTGAAAAATATCCTGTTTGATAAAATCTGTCGCAGACATTCGAGACCGGGGCGATTTCAGAATCAGTTTACTACTGAGCATGTCGAGTTTGGGAGGAAGTCGAACACTGGCGTGCTTAGATATTGATTTTATTAAATGTCCAAGAAACCACGAGTCAAGTTTGGAAGAAATAACGTATCCTTCAGGTGGCGGATGTCGCTGGAAACAGGGCAACATTGGTACAAACGAGTTAGATTCATTGGGGGTTCCGGCACTCTCGAGGCCTCCAATGATCCATTGTCCGGCTGCATTGACGTATACTGAAGCTAGATCGAGTGTTCCAATTACAATATCGCTGTCGCTATTATGCAGATCAGAAAGAGTTTTCTGAAAAAAATGATTTTGTTAGTCGATTCTTCAGAGATGACAACTGGATCTACTTACTGCAATGCAATATATCCCCCATATTATTACATCTTGAGACAATTTGTCAATGATTGTGTATAATGGAGTGACTTTTTCAGTCATCACTAATTTTGTATAGCCATCCTAATACAAACATTGGTTAGTTCATGTTGCATTTCAAAAGAAAATATCTTATAGTCACTCACATTCGGGGTCCAAATCATGACAAGAAGCCCCGGGACTTTTAGTCTCGAGAGGTTAGATAACATTTTGTCAGCCAAAGACACGTTGAACCTGCTTTTAGCTGGATCAAATGAAAACACTGTACAAGGAGCACCGTCATCCTATACCCAGTTAGTTTTGAAATTTTTCACTGTCATAAATCGCTTGATACAAAGAACGTACCTTATTGACAGCTTCGTTGATTGTCCATATACTCGGATATTCTGCCGAAGGTTGGATAGGCTCGCCCAAAGTATAAGGTAGCCTGTATCCTTTAATGTTCGAGATGGTTTTAGACAAAAAGTCCATTTTGCAAAAAGATCCTTCAAACTACTACTTCAGACCAGATTTAAACCGTTAAACCGTTTTGAAAATGCACACGAACGAAAAGGAAAGAGAACAACATGACAAGTAAAATTCCATTTTTCTCAAACTAACCAGAACAAATACATAATAAAATATACAAAACAATAAAAAACAATCTCTATCTAGCAAATATACCTAACCCTTACAGAGGCTCAACCTGAGAGTATCCTCCATCAATCACCTTTTTCCTGAATAGTTCTTCGGTCCAATTGCACAATTCCACCAAATCCTTAAGACCTTTTTGCAGAGCTTGGAATGCTGTTGTTTCACCGTAGGTCTGAATTCTGATGTTCATTCTTGCTTCCGAAGGATGTGGAATAGAGTACCCGCAAAACTCGACATCGGGGCTATCAAAAAGAGGTCTGTTAGCAAGCGTTTCGCGTGGGAAATAGACAAGATCAACACTCACTTTTTCATGATAATGTACCGTAAAGGGTTTCCTAATGTGTGGTCTTCATCTTTGATTTGGAATGATGCTGCGGTTCCATCCTCCGACGCACCGGGCAACTATATCAAACAACAACAACAAAATCCAAAGTAGTTAGTATATATTTCCAACTTTTTCGATACAAATATGAATTGCAACGTACCACAATGATTTTGTCTGGGACACCCAAGTCAACCATTTCAGTATCTTCCACGTCTGACATTTTTGTTATTTGTGTGATTTCTGGTTCAATGCTAGTAACTTGTTTATTCTAAGAGTTGTTTAGTGAAATTTCAAGAGAGGTCAAGGAATAGAAAAAAATATAAAAAAATAGCGATTTGGGAGATTTCAATGTTTTAGGACTAATACCTTTGAATATAGACTAAAGTTAGCAAAGAAAAAGAATAAAAGCTTACACATTCGACATTAGTTTTTGAAACATAAAATATATACTGAACTGCCAACCACAAACCACAACGCAGCAAACATACCAAAACACAAGTAGTGGTTCAGCACTAAGTTGTACAGTTTGCACCACCCCGTTAACCCGCTAACAATATCAGTATATATTGAAAAGCTTTAACCCCAGACTTCTAGAAGATCAATTAAAACCAATTTCTGGTATTGATTAATGGTTCAATAAACTTCACTTGACATAGCTTCGAGGTGATAGATGAACTAAAACATACGCATGATTTTCATTTATTCCACCAATATTACCTTTAATTTCATCTTTTGTAACACGCAAATTGAAGCTTCAAATTTAGTAACGGTAGATGGTCGTTAAACGAAGGATCGCGATTCGACCATATTTACAAGAAATTCAATTGCATCTACTCCAATTACTACCATAAATGTAGTAGATGCTTAAGCTTGATTGCAAGTAAAATTCAAAGAGCGTACCAAGAGCATGGTCCTTAAGCTTGTAAATCAAAAAATTTAACGGCTTAAAATAAAGTAACTATAAACCTTAGATAACAAAATCGCGACCCCATGAATAATCACCACGTCATCTAATTATTTTATTATGTAAATACCATTGAATAAAAATCGGATTGTTATCAATTAAATAAACGCTATTACACCAGCTAGATAGTTTATTTGAACTTCTTTCCAAAGAGGATCATTTGGAGTTGATCGTACATGGAAATAACACCAGCACCGGCAACACCACGGAGAATGTTAGCACCGCAACCCTTGAAAAGAGATCTGACACCTTCAGCAGCAACAATAGACTTGAAGGCATCGAAAGAACCCTTGTACTTAACGGCTTGACCGGAGGTCATCATCATACGACGACGGACGGTATCAAGAGGGTAAGAAGCAGTGGAGGCACCAGTGGTGACGGTCCAACCCAAAAGGAAGGAGGCAAGGAAGGAACCTTCAAGAGGACCAACAAGAACAACAGGCTTAAGAGAGTCGTAAAGACCAAAGTAAAGACCACGGTAAACAATGATACCAACAACGGAAGGACCGAAACCTCTGTAAAGACCGGCAATACCATCAGAAGCAAGAGTCTTCTTGTAAACATCGATAAGACCGTTGAATTGACGTTCACCACCACCCTTGGAAGCCTTAGCATCGTTGGCAAGACGAGTACGAGCGTAATCAAGAGAGTAGACGAAAAGAAGAGAAGTGGCACCAGCAAGACCACCAGAGGCAAGATTACCAGCAAACCAGGGCCAGTAACCTTCAGACTTCTTGAAGCCGAAAAGAGCCTTGAACTTGTCCTTGAAGGCAAAGTTAAGAGCTTGGGTAGGGAAGTAACGAATAACGTTGGCTGTGTTACCTCTCCAGAAAGAGGCAATACCTTCTTCAGCAGCGGTACGCTTGAAACATTCAACAATACCGTCGTACTTTCTAGCGAGACGGCCTTGCTTGATCATTTCGTCTTGGTTTTGGATAAGAAGCTTGACACGCTCGATGGGGGCAGCAGCAGTCTTTGAGACTGCGGCAGACACACCTCCCATGAGGAAATCGACCATAAAACTGGATTTCTCAGAAGACATTGTGATGTTGTTACCTGTGTGGATAAGGGAAAAAAAAGGGAAGAAGGAAAGAAAACCAAAAGGAATTTCCCTTTTTAAAATTGATGGAAGGGGTTAGAAGCTTCAACTGACCAATAATGTGCTAGTATTTAACTTACACTTTATACGTAATTGTAGTACTAGAGTATTAGCTTACAGATTGGCGACTCGACTGGACTTGAGTTTTGACAAAATCTGGTTATATAGCAACTAGCATAAATAGGCTGTTCTTTAGGCTGCCAGGTCTATAGGCTGTAGTTAAAAGTTGAAAAATGTCGAGAAGCATGGTCTTCTCGCCAAATACCGAAGGATAAGCATAATATTTGTACGGTTGTAGAACAATAAGCAAGCGACATCCCAATCTCAAAATTCAAGGCTGAAGAAAGTTCTGGCTGGAATTTTAATACGTAAATTCAAGGCAAACTGTGTAATCAATAGCTATTAGCTACTTAGATCTACTGGACCCTTTAAAGTGGAAAACATCCCCAAACCCTGTATGCCACTACAAGTTTGTGATTGGGCACCGCACTAGTATTTGGGTACCTAGGTATTCGACTAACGTCTTCGGTATTAATACCTAGCACTTCGTGAACACTTGTGACGGTTAGATGCTGCCATCTCTGAAGTTCTTCAGGAAAAATATGGCTTCAAGAAATCAACGGCTGGATGCTCTGAATAAGAGTTGGATTATAGTTACATGGTGAAGTAGATACTGTCTGTAATAGAGAAAGATTGGGGGTAGGTTCCTAGTGCCAGAACAACAGCATCCAAATTCAACAAGTAAATACTGCAATAACCAGATTTTCACCATTTTCAATACAATGGGTATTGGTAGGTCTTGTACGTATAAGCAGTATTTTTCTACACTTTGAATACCAGTTTTTTTTTTTTTTTTAACTAGTAATAATAAAGAAGGAAATTGTTTGAATGCCATTGTTACTAGAATACCACTTATAGGGACCGACAGCTGGTAGTTTCCAGTATTTCGAGCTAACCGAGACAGACGTTTGAAGTAAGACACATTGAAAAGTGAGAGCGGTATATCAATACTTAGCATTTTACCATGTACTATAGGTGCAGGCAATATATTGGTGAAAGTATTCACTAAGTCTAGTTGACTGGGTATAAGATAATCATTATATTCAGATCTATTACGTTTATGCTCTCGTAAAACTACTGTTTTGGATAGCTTTATCCAGACAATATACGATATATATTCCATACAATTATTTGATGCGCTTGCAATATATTGAAAACCTCTGGGTAAAAAAATGATACATGATCACGTAAAAAATCCAAGCTCAGTCATATTACATGTGCTAGCATAAGTGTGCTGTCAAGACAGATAGTATCCTATTAATTCATTGATATTTATGTAGAAGGTGTAACCACTGCAGTTCTACCACCACTACAATCAAAATAATGAATTACATGATGCAGAAACGATGAACGGACGTAGGACAATAGCTCTCTTATGTTATCATCAGATTGTCCTGAGAAATAAAATTTGGTAAACACATTTCTATATATCGATATGTGGGATATTACAAGATGCTAACTGATGTCCCTAATTAAAAGCCAAATAGGGGTTCTTCTGTACTTCTTTATTTTTTCTATATTCACATGGTAGAAAATGTATCGTTGATATCATTTCATTTTTTCGAGACGTTAGTCAATATGCCAACTTGATGTTTTTAAAGTAGCAAATGCATATAAAACTTTGAATGGCTGTCGCTCCATTTCTATAAATTTGACCGCACTTCTTGTTTTGACAGCCACTCCACTTGACAGGATTAAAGGTTTCAGCTAGTACAAATCGACTGGAAGATCATCGGCGAGTTTCAAACCAACCATTCCCCTCAAAAGAATGACCGGAGGTTTTTTTTTTCTGGTACTGGCTGGGAACGTTAAATCTAATTGGTTGTAATAAAGAAAAAAACTAAAAATAAATAGGTAACATGGACAGAACGCTTGCCTGATTTTCAGTTATGGTGTAGAACGAAAAATTGAGACACCCACAACTGTTTGTCTTGCAAGGTTTCCGGAGGTTGTTGAATGTGGAGAAAAGGAAGCTCAAGGTTGTTCATTTACCGAAAGCTTTGTGTGAATTAAATTCTAGAAGTCTGCACCCAAACCTTTTTCTGAGTAAGTGGCGTGGTAGATTGGATTATTCGTGGAAATGTACTCCTGATTTTTGCTAAGGTGTTGTGTTATTTTCTTTCCTAAGATGAAGGAGATCAATTATCTTAATCTAATTGTATTGAACTTCATAGCTATAGATATCTCAATAATGTTAACCAAGTGTCCTAGTTCTAACTCATTTCATCGGAGAAGCTTCGCGACAGTCAAATTACTAATTTTTGTGTAACAACATTTGCATTATCTGGGACGGAAGCATCCACCTATTAATTGAATTTTTGGACAGAACCACGTTTCAACTACTTGTTATTCAAATAGTACCCAATAGTATTAAGTTATTCTGATTGAGCATATAGCTATTCTCTCTATTATACGTACCATATTTTGTATTTTCACGTACTGTGTATAGACTACAATCTATACTCTTACAAAATGGTTCACAATATCGGGTCTAATCAGGCGTTGATGGAATTTGTATTTAGTTGTTCTATCACGGCTCCATGTGGATCACTAGAATAAAACTTGTTGAACTGTAATTGAGCTATAACATGCGCAAAATATAAGCATCCCGATGACAAAAGGTTGATGAATTGCAAACTGAATCATAACAAAAGAGGCCATAGACTACTAGTAGAACTTGAATGATTATACTCCTTCATCATATGCATAGATTGACCTGTTTGCTAAAGAATCTATTAAATTTCATCTCATATTGCATAATATATTATTTTCTTGCCATTTTCTCTTTACATCATTCACAAATGAAATGCCCAGACCGTTTATTCTCATGGTTCTTTGTCAATGTTGATGTGTACCATTTGAACAGGAAAATAGATTTATGTGACCTGAACATTATTATTCCAAATATCTTTTTTTTTGATATCCTCTCCCCGGAGTTCAAGCTTAACTGATAGTCAGACAGTCCGTGGTAAGCTGATTCAATTAATGACCACATTATATACATTTTCAATTGTTTCCAGTTATTCGTTTTCTTAAGCCCGATCAGAAGTATAGCTCACTTGGTAGATTCAGTCAATAAATTGTATTTTTCCTTATTTCCTTTCAATAGATACATTTGCTCATATCCATTAGGGCACTCATAGATGTTATGCTCATACCTATCGTTCAAGTGCTATGCTTAACCACAGTTCTCGAATGTGTAAGTGAGTACAAGTAGATACAGTACTTTACTATTCAGCACAGTACGTACCTTTATGTATCTACAGACCAATAGCGATTAAAGTACCAATTTGTCATGTCGAGTAGTTTGTGGCTACTGGAACAGTACAGTTTTCTGATTTTTAAATGTAAAACCACCTTACATTACCTTGCAGCTACATGGCATCTCTAGTTTAGCCTAATCTGGTAATTTTGTACAAGTCAAGATACCAATCGATGACTCGTCTACGTGTGCTGTGGCAGACGTAACTTTTCTTCTTTCACGAAATTCATCTCTGCTTCGACATTGTGTTTGGAGTAAATCTAGTGCTTTGCTATGGCAGTAGTATGGTGATTTTGGTATTTTTCTGGGACTTGTTTAAAGTTGTTTTTGACGATTCTATTGGGTGAAGGTTTATACAAATTTCCCACCTTATTTCTGAAATCTAGCTTGTAATTTGAGTAATATTGGCCAGTCATATTGATTTGCATTGGATATTTCAAATATACCGCTTGATATTATTATTCATATTTTATACAGCGACGTATATACATAACTGAGAATTATATCTAGCTTCTTATGAGTTTGCTTTCATCTGGATTATAGGTAGATATGTGTATATCTAGTAGTATATTGTACTCTTGACAAGAGAAATGTCTTAGAAGAGAGTCGACTGGTACTTATCTGTTGTTGAATGCTTCTTTTGCTGATATAAAAGATCAGATATTCTTCTTTTTTTGAATTTATATTATGATTCTGGGCAGTTTTCGACCAAAATTTGGTAGAAGATGAGCATGGTGTCAGTTTTCTTGTTCAAAACCAAATGAGTATACTTGGTCAATCAGTCCGATCATGAAGCCATAATAAGATATGATATGATACCAAATTTTTCCTTCTGAGAAGCTGATTGCTTGAGAATTTTTTTCTAAAGCATCAACACTTGAACTAAGACGCGTTAACTCGACTCCAAATCATCAAAGTTTCGAAACCAAAGACCACCCTTTCGAGCACGATTAACATTGTCAGTACGCGACGGTTAACAATTTGTGTGTCAAAGTCGGTCTGGAGGTATTACACTTCTTTTTCTTTATTCGATGACCTACTTCTTAGTTGTCTTTCTAATTAAAACTAGACAAAATGTCAGATTTTGATTGCAAATTCGTTTGGCTTGGATTTCCCATTTCAGGTGTCATATCAACCTCAAATTGAAACAGATACCATCGAGCTCTTACAACCTATAATATCGTTTAAAGAATTTATCAGAATCACGATACCAAATTTTCTATTCTTCGATTTTACCTATGAGCCAAACTATGAAACAAAATTCATTAGGAGCTTGAGAGTTTGGATTTGACTTTGATTCCGATTGTTAAAGAAAAAAAATTGCAGCTGAATGTCAGAGATAGAAACAGAAATTTGCAATTTATGGAATAAGCCCTCTAGCAAAGTTATTTTGAGTAAACTCGGTATGGCAACATGATGATGGATTTTCAATCACATCAATCATTGTCAAAGCAATAAACATTATTTGGTTTATATCATACTACGCTTCACGTTTAGGGGCTTCAGTTGCTGTTTAAGCATTCAGCAATAATAAGCATTACAAGTGTGCTAGCTTCTACTAATATTCAGATATACTCAAGCTTCTTTCTAGTTTGCTCACTTTTATTTCAACGCGACTTCGACCTTCTACAACTGAAAGTATTATTTATTTTCCCAAATTTTTCAGTCAGATTCATCTAACACCTGTGCTGATAGATATAAACTTCTATGCTCTATATTCTTGATTACTTTGAAGTATTTTGTTGCAAATTATTTTGTCTTGTTTCCATTTTTTCCAAACGTGCTCTCAGCCAAAAACCTATTTTCAACTTCATCACCTATTTTTACTCGTTTTTACTGAAAACAATATTATTGTTCGATAAGATAGAAGCATTTCCAGACTCCTTAAGCAAGAACTTTTGCAACCTGCGACTATTTCAAAGAGAAAACTTTTGACTTGAAATGTTCAATTCATATGAAAGAAAACAAAAAAAAGTACACCTCTAAAACAAAGTGTATTAACAGTTGATTGAACGCCATAATTATCGAAACCAACCTTGATGTTTCCTCGCGTCTTTGTTTTGAAATAATATATCATCTTCATTTAGTGACCAGATCGATATTTTTGGGTACATCCATACGTGCAGCAATGGAGTTGTATGACGCGTGAATCATAATATCCTTATACTAAGATTTTTCTTGTAGCTATTCAGCTGTCACAATTATTCGATCGTGTACATTGTCAGCATCAAACCTGTGCACTGTTATCGTCGAGTACAGCCTGTGCAGTTGAACAGTTTTTTAGGTGATTAACCATGATAAATTTTTATTTTTGTCTTTGAATGAAAAAAAATCAACACTGCCAATGCAAAGGAACACTTTTTGGAAAATAATTGGTCGGGAAATAAAAGAATGTTTTTGTGACGGAATACTGTAACGTCTACACAAGTATTCAGGTGTATTGCTAGATAATTCGTTATTTGCAGATATATTTAAGGTAGCAGATATATAGAGTACATTATATTCCACAAATATATGGTGGTTTGCTTAGACTTTTCAATTTTTGGGCTAGCCACGGGTCTTCATCTTCTCAACATATCTGTAGTCCGCGCAATCAATAAACACGAACATTCCGAAAAGGACAACTTGCCAAGTTACATAGCACGCGTCCACAGAGGTATTCATATTTCAAACTTTTGTACACTCAGTCCAAACAAAAAGATTCATCCTCATTCTTTTCTACATTTTTCACCAACCCTCAAAAAATTTTCTATCTTCTCTCCCACACACAATCACACTTTCTCCTCCAATTCCATTTCAACCCAAATTTCCAACCATCCATCCATCCAGCCATTTAGACTACACCGTCGTTTCTCTCCCGATTAATGCATTGCCACCACGGTACACCCATATACACGCACCACGTCCCATGAAAGTTTATCTTTCCAAATGCCACTCAGATCAGACGGTCGCATTTCCCTCAAAACTTCCTTTTATAATGGCCGAGTTTGACACACAAACGAAACCGTTAAAAACAGAGATGCGGTACCATGACCTACAGTACTTTTGCACGCGGGCTCTCTCCCAACAAAACAGAACAACAACAACAACAAAAAACAGCATTAAGGTTCTGAGTACTTTTCGGTACCCGGTATCTGATGCCGTTTAGTGCTGTGTTTTTTTTCTTCAGGAGCCGAGCATGACTCTAGGTACGGCAGTATTGGTAGGTGTGTTGGAGTATTTTGATGGGCTGATCTTGAGTCGTGGGCGTGGGCGTGGGCATGGGCGTGGGGTTTGTGGTGCTGAACCTTGTAAAGCGAATGAGACATGCCTGAAAGTACTGTACGTACACGATAGAGTTCTTTGTAGATGGACTCGTAGGTTTGATTTTCCGTCCTCCCCAATGATAGTTGAGAAAACCGTTGTAAATCTTGATGGGATTGGTACCAGGAGGTTGTTTTATGGGGAAATAGTTTCTAGGTGTGTATATATTGTTTGTTTGTTTGTTGGCAGGAAAATGTTTGAAACAGACAGATAGTTTACTTTCCATTTTGTTGTTTTTGGAGGTAGATTGGATGTGTGTTAACCAGAACTATATCGTCTTATCTTGAATTCAACAGGTTGGTAAAAACACTGGACTTTGTCATGTCATTGAAGCTAATATCAGTAAGTTTTGGAGGGGGTTTGTCTTACCTCTCTGCATTATCACCCAGTTATATCGCGTGAAATTAAAAGTTCCTACAGGCCTCTAGGAATTGTGTACATTATCGGCTCAAGATAAATCAATAGTGCTACATCACCCACATTACAAAACAGTACACTCCCCAGGAGTAATGATAAACTTTCTTTTCTTCCAATTACAATCCACACCTCAAATATTTCACCACTTTTAGCAAAGCAGAAACACACAGAACAAGGCCATATACATTTTTGCAAACTTAATAGAAAGAAGTCTTTCCTTTTTATCTCTGAATTAATTAGTAGTTTAATTAATTGATCAATGTATATTTGTGGGTTATTGGCTTTGTTTTTTAGGATGTGGCTTTTTGAATCTTAATTGGCCTCTTTTTTTATTTTATTTTTGGAAAACTGGTTTTTGGGCGAATCATTAGTTAGAATGAAGAGGTTTGTATCCGGCGTTAAACTTTTGGAATGGGGTTCTCAGCATGGCTATATAGGCAGTGTTTTTAATTATCAAGTCTATCTCCGTTGCCTATATATTGAAATATTGGTTTTGCAAAAAATCGAATGTGTGTTCATTAGAAAGTAAAAAATCAAAACAACCAGAACAATTTGTGCTCAGCTAAAGATTCTTCTTATCAAGAATGATATATTTTTGTCATGTATTTTGGCTACACTTTTGCAATCTGCTAAATTCATGAATTTATATCTAGATACAATATAGATACCAGGGGTAAAGCATCACACCTCACTAGTAAATTTCCAAACACATAAAGGCCTACCAACCAATTTCATATTTTCTTACCATTTTTAGCAATTTCTGTTCCTTCAAACAAGAAACTGGATGAAGCATTTTCTTGTCTAGTACACGGTACCACTCATGCACGCAGAATGAGAATGTTGCAAATCTTAAGATTTCTTTATAGGGAGGACACGACACGGTACATCGTAGGGCGCTCGAGCGTCCATCCTGTTGGAAAGTGCAAAGCGGCTAAGGAAAGGAAGTTGGCTTGCGTGGTTGGTGGTTTATTCACTTGTTTATCTTTCATTTATTATTTCAATTTTTTTTTTTTTGGTTTAATCGGAATATTTCTCTTTTTCTGATTGATGGTCTGTTTATGGGATTGTAAGTGATTTTTCGATTGAAACACAGTTGGGTCGGATTTGCGATCGTGTATTTTGGTTTTATATTTGATAGCTAATTACAAAAATACATGGAAAAGTTCATAATGTCATTTTATCATCTTTTTTTGTTACTTCAATAAAAAATTTATTTGCTCTTTGAAACACATTTATTTCTCACCAGCAAAAATATAATCGCCAACAAGGATACTTGAGTTCTTTTTCATTGCTTCTTGTTCACATCAAAAATCAGAAGGTGTAGCACTGTGATACAACACAATTGATATCGCTATCATGATATTATCAGAAATCAGATAAAATGACAAGTTTTACGTATTGGATTAGATCGAAGGAAAAGAGAAAGGCTTGACGAACATTGAATATTCAACCCCCTTCAAAACAACAACGGGGGTTTTACAGGAATGGGTTTTGTTAGCAGTGACTCGTTTTGTAACTGTCTATATGTTTAGGATTCTTATTCTCTCGTTCAAGGAGGTTCACACTAACACACTCTTGAACAGAATCACTTCCAAACTCAAGAGATTGCATCAGACGCTCTATCACTACCTAGGAACACAGAACCTTTTCTCCTCCTCTATTCAGAACAGCTCTCAATTAAGAATCGCCTCAAAATCTAGGTACCGTTCATTATATCAAACCTTCCAAACAACAGCAAAATACTGCCAAGTTCAAAGATTTATGATCTTTTTCCACATTCCGAATATCTTCCTTACACTCAAGTACATATAAATGTATGCGTAGTCCTCATTTCTGTAACGAGTCAATTTTTTTCTGCACAAATTCATAAATCAACAAGTGAAAAAAACAAAATAAAAAAAATATTTACCAAACTCCCATTTTTTTGTGTTTTGACCTATCAGCTCTCAGAATCTAAAAACAATTTTGATGATAAGACTAGGTACGAAATATTAATAGAGCGCCAATAAATAATGAGCACATTTTTTGCAATTATTTCCATTCAAACCAGTTTTTTTTCCGCAATTTTGTTCAGTTTTTACTACTGACATCTTAGACACGACATTTTTATTTCATTTTCTGTAATAAGTTCCTGTACTATGAGGTGTTATTTTTGTTGCTCAATTCTAAACAACCGAAAAGCAAAAATTGTACTGAAAAGCTGCTCATTTTTATATTTTTCACATTTTTCACATTTTTGTCGCTGTTGTAGTAGCAACAAACGTGTGTCTTAAAGAATGTGCGTTGTGAGCTGTAAATAAACAAAACTTTTGCTTTAATTGACCTACAAAGTTTTTGTCAATTAATAAATGAATAACAACTGGCTATTAACTAGCGTCAGAACTAAAAATACTTTGCGGAGCTGTGTATCTATTGCAATTCACAATTGTTGACAGACAGTATAAACTATACTGAGGCCAACAGTATCTGGACCGTTTATTTGATTCGTGAAGCTGGTAGTCACTATAACACGTAATTCGATCCTTGATAATGTTTACAGCACCAATTTCGTTTTCCAGATGGAGTTTTATAGCGACTTGATCTTTGTAGATACCCGGGACTTTTGAAACGATATGAAGCTTTTAAAAGACGGTCATATCTGTTATGCCCGTAGTGGAACTTCGTACACATATCTCTCTTGAATGTGTCTGTTAGAACATAAAGATGCGCATTTCAAGTTGGTACACAGAATCTTTCATGAATACTAGCTATAGCTTCAGAGATAACTTAGGAGTAGCAGATATTCAATATCTGCTACCCTCCCTTGTTTTTATTCAGTCGTTTTCCCGCAGATGACTATATAAACCATCTACATTAGCTTGTGTGAGATCTTGAACATATCAGTATAACTTTCTTGGACAGTCCTTCGGTACATTCCACACGTTATCAGGAAAGCTTTGAACCAATTATTGCCAGAGATACCAGCCAGTATATCAGAATATCTGGAGATATATCAACAACACAAATACAACAGTCCAACAACCATTTTTCGTGCCAACCCCCAGAAAACAAAAACAAAAAAAAATCGTGTGACAGAAAGAAAAAAAAAATGCCAAGTACCGCTGTATACGCACACGCGCTAAAACCTTATAGTGCCCACAATTTTGTGTGCCGTTGGGCTTGTACCTTCCGTACCGTAACAATACGCTTATGTACACATTTATGAATACATGATCGCATACCGAACCGGGGGGTGATGTTCCAAGTACACACACACACACCGTGAAATGTCTCGGAATCAAGAAAGAAAGAGAGAGATGAAAGCATAAAACTCAAATCGGAGGGAGGACCTTAGTGTTGTTTTGTGGGCTTTGGGTTTGGAAATTTTTCTTTGTTACTTTTTGGCTTTTGGCAGTGCCGGAACAGAGGAAACTAAATACCGGTAATTGTTGTAAAGGAAAGAATTGTTTATTTACAAATCTGGCATTTTTTTTTTTTTAACTTAGAAGAGATATGTTGATCTGGAACATCATGAGCTCCGAGAGGGTCAGATGAATAAAAATTAGAACCCAAACGGAGAACTAGAAACTTTGAACTCACGATAAAAAAAACTGCAGGAAACACCCACCCAAATCATGCCGCTACGGTACACCATCGGACTTTTACAATGAGGAAAGAAGAAAAAAACACGTCAGTCAGAGATCTCCATGCCAATAAATATAATACAACAAGGTTATTATTGTTGTTGTTTCTCAACTAAAATAAACAAGAAGCTGAAGATATAGGTCCTGAAAATGTAATTTTTGTAAGGTAAAACTACCTATAACGGTACTGAAATCGGGCCCAAACCGATAGGGCCTTTTGAACGTTCATTCCTTGTTACTCAACTTTGTCAACTTTGTGGGGTTCTTCTTGTAATGTAGAAAAACACAAAATAAAAGTTTAAAGGTTGAAGAAACTTTTCTAAGATGTTATTATGGCTAGTCCGTTTTGCTTAATCGATATGTATTCAAACATAGAGCCATTCGTCCAGCTTAACGAACTCTTCAACTGATAAGAACCAAAACGTTCTGGTTCTGTCAAATACATATACACAAACACAAATTCCATCTCATATAGCATAAATGAAAAACATCTTCCAGTCCACATCTCGATTTACTAATAATGCCAACATTGGCCGTATTTCACAAAGCATCGTGAATCCACATATAAAACTTAGAGGTTCAAGAATGAAACTCCGACATCAGCTTTCAGCTATTTCGATGGTTGGAAGACAAAATAAACCGTCATAAAAAATGTAACAAAACATAAATCTACGCATTTTTATCATTTTTCTATTCCTGAAAAATATTCCAATCTTTACAACTATTGGCCAAAAAAAAAAACAAGTTGGTTTTGCCACATTTCGATTACACATCCCAAAACGGAATATCAATCAAAAACAACTCCAAAAACAATTCTTAACTCGCTCCCTCGGGGGATTTTTTTTCCGCCCTTTTTTTTCCCTCTTCTCTCCCATCCCCCCCTTGAGGTTTGAAAGTTTTTTTTTGACGGTGCCCAAGTTCCACGCGCTAAACTTAAACTAAGCCTCCATAGCAACGATAGCAGACAATCCGTTTTTTTTTTTTTTTTCTTCTTTTCCACAAGTCAAAAAAAGATAAAAATACCGTACTGGATTGTACGGGTGCTAGATTATACTAGTGCATAATTCCCTAAAATGGAATGAATCAACGTGTTTATGGTCGAATCGACAAAACTGGTAATTTCTCTTTTTTGGTACTGAGCGCTACTACGGTACGCTAAGTTGCTTTTGATTTTTGATTTTTTTTGATTTTTTTCTTTGAGCTTGCTTTACTACTAATGCACGTTGAATCAACTGGTTACTACAGTAGCAAACTTATTTTTCGGCTTTAACACTTTTTTTTCCTCCTGCTCTCTGCCGATGATGAATCACCATTGTTGTTTGAACAGAAGGAGAAGAAGGATGTAGTGGTATAGCTCAGGTACTTTTTATTGTTATTTTGCTTTTTGGTGATGGAAAGGAAAGGTTAGTGCGCTTGAATGAATAAAAATAGACGAAAGCGAAATCAGCGAGTACAAGTGGAATACTAAAAGTGCGATTTATCAGGTTCGCGAATCTAAGACTTTGAAGAAAAAAAAACTTTCTAAAGAGAGAGAGAAAGAGAGGTGAGGTTTGTGTGTTTGGCTCATATAAACGTTGATAGTTGAATTTTTACAGTAATTACCGCATAATTTGTTTGTTGATTATACCAGGAGTATTTCTGCTCTTGTCTTTTCTTTCAAATCCCGACCGAGTCGGAGCTGATTACATTGAGTTAAGAAGCAGAAGGTAGATAATAAATCAACTAGCAATACAGCAAGTCCCACAACGGATCCTGTTCTTTGCTATCCCGTCATTGTCATCATCAATGTTTCTGACAAGAAAAAAAAACATACTGCAACAAAATGAGAAAAAAGAACCAAAATTTCTACATTTCAACATTTGATATTTTTGCTAAATTGCTATTTCATTATTTTGCCATTTTTGCTCTTTCATTTCCAACTTTTTTGCACTCTGGAAACCACCACATCAATCAATCAGCTAAAATTCCCATTTTGGGCACCGCTGATTAAAAGCAAGCAAGCAATCAATGTGCCTTGTGAATATTATTTAGACATTGTTTAAAGTCAAAGACCCGAAAAAAAAAATAAACGGCACCTTTACCACAAAAAAAAATAAAAATGAATAAAAAACCCACCTTACTTTGGACTCAAGCTTATTATGGATTGAACTGAAACGAAATTTTTTTTTTGGTTTTTTTTCTTAAAACATGCCCAACTTCTGTTGAACCGAGTTTTGTTACACCGTTCCTTGGGCCCGACCCAACATGTTTCTCAACTCAACACTCTTGTGCAAAATTTAATGTTGTGGAATTACGAATAACGGAAATAAAAGGATAAAAAAATGAACCCGTTCGGTTATATTCATTTATTCATTTATTCATTCCAAATGGTAGCCACAAACCCACTTGACCACTTTTGTACCGAGGGGGACAGTCAACCAAAATAGAATAAAAAGAACTTAAACTTTAAACCTTCCGCTCTAAACAAAAAACAAAACCACAACAAATTGAGGGTCCCCATCGACACAAACCAAAATTCCGATTAGCCTCCCCAAAACAGAGAACCGGACGCCGCCGCCGCCCTATTAAGCATGTGGCGACTTCCCTCCTTCCCCCTGTCCACAAAATTAAAAAGTAAAAAAATAAAATTTATTTGTGCCCGAATCAAGTAACTCCAAAAGCCGACGTTGACGTTTCTTTCTTTGCTACTTTCTTCATTGTGTCGGATTTGGTTTTGAACGGAACGGCACACTTGTCTGATTTATTTTTTTTGTTGAGAAGTGGACCGATTACGTTCATGTTGTGATATGTTTTTTATTTTATTTTATTTCTTTAAAAAGAAATACGTTAGATGTGTGAATCTGTCATATTTGCTAAAAGTCCTTTACAAAATTTAAAGAACAAAGAAGAAAAAAACAACAACAACGGGTGGGCGAACCGGTGCACTAACGTCGTGAGGAGAAGACAAGAAAGAATGTCACCCATCGAATTCATACTACATACACCTCTGTTTTATTTTTTTTTCATGTTATTGATGAATATAATCTAGCACCTATTCCTTTCGGTGGCGGTGGGTCCGGCCCCGCCTCTACAAAAAAAAAAGTTTCAACAAAAAAGTAAAAGCCCGAAAACTTTGGTCAATATAGTCGTCATCATTCAAACGTTAAAGATAAAAAACAAAATGGTGTAAATCTGTTTCGGAAATGACTACTTGTTTTGTTGAATGTCTGGGCGACGACGAACAAAAAGTGGAGGCTATGAAAGAATAAAACACACACACACACGGGAAATCAGTTTTCTCGTTATGCTCCGGTGTGTTTTAATTGGTCCCGATTAGAGCCAATATGTGTTGTATGTTATACGGTACAGAAACAAAGCAAATAAAATAACGGTACTACAACATCGAGTATACTAGTCTATTATCTATACATTCTTATCTTTTTGCAAGTAGCTGTAAATTCAATACATAATTATGCGGGTTGATTTGGATTCAAACACAGGTTGTTTCTGGTTTTTTTCTGTGGGAAAGAAGATATCGTTGGGGGATCTGGCTTGTAATGATTGTATGAAGTTGCTTGGTATTTTAACTTTCGAACTTTTAGGAACTCGATTTTGAAAAGTTAGAAAAGGTTTTTTTATCATGATCTTTGAAAACCTTTCAGAAGAATGTTGCAAACAGTAATGGTAAGATAATTTAACGTCTATAACAAACGCTTTACTGTAAATGCAAATATGCACTTTAGAATAGATTTAGTTGATATCTGAACACTAGATAGAATATTACTACTGCTATATAATAATGTTGCTTATTTGTTGCCGAAAAATACAGTAAATAATGAAAAAACAACAAACCCCAGTCATACTGACTATACCATCAATATTCACGATAACACTTCAGCTGAGTTCTAGAAACAATGTTGTAAATGAATACATCATTCTGGCAAATAACCAAACAGTTAATAACCCTCCATCTCTGTTACTCCTGACAATTTCATAATAGTTACATCCACAGTTCCATATCCATAACCGAATCTTTTATGGATGTGGTACGTAATCACTTTCTCAGATTAGAAGAAAAAAAGATACAAAAAATACACTAATGGAAACTTAGCATGTAGTACAAGAACGAGAACAAGAACTGTGATACTACTACATGAAAAAATGTATATACTATACAGATGTTTATATATTCACATTAGTACGAAAACAATTTTAGGTATTTGGATATGGATTGTACAAATGTACACATACACTCCGACAGGTACGACAAAAGAAGAGATGGTTTAGACCAAAAGCAAAAAGACAACCGAACCTTCTTCTACTTCCACTTCCACTTCTTCTTTTTTAATGTCGTGATTTTGAGCCACTACGGTAAAACTGTTCACTCACCTAGGTCCAATTTATGAAAAAAAAAAAAAAAAAAAAAATGGGATACTTTTCTCCATGTACTTTTTGCACAGTAGCTTTTTTATTCAAGATCTTTTACAGAAAGTAATTTATTTTAAGGAGGGAGGGGGAGGGGTTGCCATTCTTCTAAAATGCTTGTTTCGCAATAGCAAAATGTTCTCGAAGGAATAGATGAGGAAATGTACAAAGAGATGACGATGGTGTAGATGTGGAAGAAGAAAAGTTGGTGTTGATTGTGGAAAGTGGTAAATGATGGTAACGGTGGTATACAATCAAAATATTTGACAACAATACAATATTGTAATTCTATTCTACTTACACTTACAATAGGCATCACAACAGGAAAATGTCATAGCCAATATATTAGTACTAGAATAGTTTTATTCAATAACCAACTATACACAAACCACTTTCTTTCTCCTGGTCGTTTTTTATCCCGTTCAAAATCCAATAAAGAAAAAGATCAGAAAGCCAATGTTTTGAGCACATAACTTTCAGACAATCATGAACCACAGGCCACAAGATTTTCTAATTCTCGTTTTCCCACAACATTCATTCTCTCTAATTCTTAGTTCCACTCCATTAAAATGTTATTGAAATCATATCAAATGACCACAAATGACAAAGTTTTAGTATATTCAATAACACAGTATGGATATAATGTAATATATTGGTCAATAAACAGAACAGATATCAGTTAAATAACCAAACACAAATTGGCCAATCATTTCGTGCCACCCAAGCCAACAGAGAAACTTTGATGGTCCAACCCATCTGTATGATGATGCTTTTGCACATCAATCCCAGTTTACTGTTTACTGGGAAACCCAGATTCCAGCATTTGATCGGTGCCATGCCGTAAACCTCGATAAGGACAAATCTGGCAAAAGATAGAATAGGCAAGAGGTGTAGTTACTTGTGATGGTGCTGTTTGGCTTGTTTTGGATATAATCCAAAATGAGTTGATTGTTTGTATTTGTGAGTGTGTTTGGTTTGGTTTGTCTTTCATAATTGGATTGGAACGTCAACTTGTGTAATATTGATTGGCTTGATGTTCTACAATACACAGGTATGTATACATGTGCGCACTTTGTATATACTTGTGTATATAATATCTATCTCTATCTATAATTGTAATTTTTATCAATAGCCGTAGTCAATCTGTAACTGGTAAGAACAAACTTTCCTTCCAATCCAGGCTCATCTTTGTTTTTCTTGTTTTCTTCCATTCTTTTTGAATCTTAATATACCGTACAACAAACGGTACTACTAGTCCACAACCAACTTTCTCCTCTTTTTGTCAATTCGGTACACATATACCTCCTCAGCCTGTCGGTGTAGTATGGGTGGCTATAAACTTGCCCAAACAGAGTATTTACGCGCTTTAGCCCTATATATAGGCATATGTGCACATAGCATACTGATTGGCCCTCTTGAACTTGCACATCTTGAAAATCTCTTGTTTCAGGTCTGGGACCTTGATCGTACAGCTTGTACACTGTACGTACAGCTACGTGTACGCGGAATTTTGTTTATTATTGTTATTATTATTATTTTTTATTTTCCTTATTTCGGCTGGTGGGGGCAGGAAGTGAAAGAAGCGATGATGGATGATAACGCTTGCTTGGATAAGGAATGGACATAATATATTGAAGAAAAGAAAAAAATAAAAAATTCTTGCATTTTGGTCCGAGGTTTTTCAGGAACATGATTATCATTGGCCATTTTATTTTTAATTTAATTCAATTCAATTCAATTTGTATTTTCTTTCTTTCTTTTGGGCGTACGCCTTCTTTCTCTAAACCATTGGTAAATTAGTCCAGGTGGAAAATAGAAAGTAGATCCATCTAGAAGCAGAGGTTGACATGAGAACGGAAATGCCATTCCTATCATATAGTCAGACTGAAGCCTCTTTTTTTTCCTCTCTACTCACACACATTTCATTTCTAAAGCTACGTGTGGTAGAAGAAGATGGCAACAAAGAATTGAAAGTAACAAAGCCTACAACTATCATCGTGATTGGGAGGTAGAGTTTTGGATCCAGTTTACTGGCAAAGGTATTTTAGTTTCTCTTTTTTTCAAATAATTTTATCTTTTATCTTATTGTGTAGCGTTGTCGTTGTGTTCAATGATAAAACCGGTCAAAACTTATCCACTTCTGTAACGGCCACATAATCTCCGTCGGCTTCTCACAATGCTACGCCCACAACGCCATTTCCCACCTGCTTTGTAACTACGGCATTCGGCCAACACTCTACCAATTCCAATTCCAACTGCAATTCCCATCACCTTCCCTCCCGCACTAATCCACTTCTAAAAGCCGTTTCTCCTTCAGGCCGCCATTCTAATACATCACTTTACTACTGTTGCTACTATTATTACTTTGGCAAGGATCTTCGATAACGCAGGAGTTCGGCGCGGGCTGGTGATCATGGCTGTGGTGAGTGTGTCATGGGGGAGGATTTTTTTTTTTTTTTTGTAATTTTTCATTTTTCATCCATTGTTTAGAGTGGTTGTGGAGGGCTGTGAAAAGACTTATTAGGCAGTTTTTGTGATATTGATTGATGGATGAACTGATTGAGAAAATAAGTTAAACGAAATAAGGCCAAACCTAATGACAAAGTTGAACGTAGGGGGAGGGAGAGAGTTAACTTACTTTTCTTTCATATCATATTATAACACTGATAACCAACAGATTATCATAGTAATTGAATACCTCATACATGTGTTCTCGAAATCATTCTCAACCAGCTTTCGTTCCAACCGTCCCACAAGACCATCCCACTCATTCAATTCAATTCAAACCCCGCGCCCCGCTGCTAAAACTTCTTAAAAAAAATTGCCTACACACCGTCCACATTGATTAAAAAAAAATAACCTAAAACAAAACATAATGCATAAAAAGTAGACACATAATGATATACAAACTTGTACAACCCGACTACGGTACGATGTTCTGCTCTTTTTCTTTTTCTTTTTTTTTTTTTTTTTTCAATATATTTGGATCAGGAAAGAAAGAAAGTTGGTTTTGTTAAAGTACTGGAGTATATACTGTGCAAGTTCGACGTTGGTGCTTTTAGGAATGATTTAAAGTTGACGATATATCGTGTGTTATCGTGTGTTGTTTGTTTGGCTATTTATACCTGTGCGTCCTGTCGTTATATCTTCATAATAACAATTCAATTATGAACTTAATGGTGTTGCTACATCAAGAACAGAATATAAATAAAAACTGCCCTACCAGTTCCAAGAATAATTCAGTCTAGTAGTCTACCAAATCGACATCCTGCTACGCCTACTGTAGGGTATCAGTAGTACCCTGCCTATCTTAGCCACTAAAACCGTCACTTTTTAACTACATCTATAAGCACTTCTACCCGTTTTGATCGGCCACCATGTCGACAAAAGGTAAGATAACAATAATAAAAATAAAAATAAAGCAGAAAACTCTCCCCCAAATAGCACCAATGTGCTCTTCACCCTCCTCATATATGTCCCATTTCCATTTCTGCACGCACAAGGATTAAAATACATATAAAAAAAGCACACTAATCTAAGTGAAAACTCGATCCCATCAAAGTTTTCTACTTTTGGCAATACCCGATTTAGCCTCAGATCCCGTAGCGTTCACATTTCTCTTCCCACCTCCGTCCACCTCCCTATTCAACCTACGTCTAACTTTCTCCAAATCCTCCTTTTGGTCACCCCCATACGTAGCCACCACTTTTTTCACCTCCCTCTTCGCCCTCTCCTTCCTCTTCGCGTCTTCCACCTTATTCTTATAACTCAAGTACACAAAGCACTCAGCGATGAGCACCAGCAGCCCCGAGCCGACACACAGCAGCGTGCGATGCGCCTCCGACTGCCAATGGCGCGTGGCGTAAAACGCCGCAAAAGCGACCGAAAAAACGGAAATAAAAACATTAAACACCGTCGTCAGCTGCTCCCTCACAGCCTTGACCTGCTGCCCTGGCGTCAGCTCGTCCAGTTTGTCGGCGGGCTGTGCAATAGTGTCCGCAGTGGTGCCGTATAGCAGTCGGCGGTACTCGCGTTCCGACTCTTCATACCGCAGGCGTGCCATGAGAGTTGTGTACTCGGCGGATTTGGGCGGCGCGGCGGGACGCGGCTCGGTGTGGACCGAGATGCTTTTGGTTAGTACGTGTAGTGGCGTTTGGGTTAATTTGGAGAGGGTTATGAGATCGAGATGGGTTATGTGGTTGGTATAGTCAGATCTTGAGCCATTAGAAAGTTGAAGTTGAGATGTAGATTTAGATGCAGATTTGGGTTTGGATCTAGACGCGTTTTTTGGATCTGATTGAAGTTTTGAAAAGTATTCGTCAAGTGTTTGTGAGATTTTTGGTGTTATTGTTAGTTCAACCATTTCAATTGAGATGAATTAGATGTGAATGCTCTTGTGTGTTGATGAGATTTAACTGCTGTAAGGAACCAAAAAAAGTTAATTTGTATTGGCGTAGTAGTTTTTTTTTTTTTTTTTTGATAGATTTACTATATCTAAAAATCCATTAATTAAGTACCAAGTAGCTTCAGCAGGAACATTCCTCCCGGTTATCGAGAGGGGAAAATTGTTTGGACTAACCTAAATCGACATCTTCACATGTCAAAAGCCATTTCGCACACACATAAAATCTGACATGAGGTTAGTAATACGTTTTAAGCATGTTATTAATCAAGGGATATTTTAGGTTTGGGTTTTTGAGTTGAGCATAAAAAAGAAAAACATTTGACCGTTTCCATGTAGGAAAGGTGAGATTTGTATACATATACGCTGAGAAAATAGCTGGTTATTACTGTCTTTGTATTCATAGCGTCTACAGTCTTGTTACTACATCTGAACATTTATGTTATGTAAATGTACATCTGGAATATTATTGGATCCTGATAACTTTACAGCTTAAAAATGTTTGTTGACAAATGTTGATGGAAAAACATGTTACGCTCAGATCAATGGCCACAAGAGGGACCATTATTATAAATAGATTGCGACTAAGTGATTATGCTACTGCCGCTGCTGCTGCTGCTGCTGTCGCCCAAGTCAAATTACAAATGACGTCAGTGCCAAATTGACATGACATTGGCAGCTAAAGAGCACTCAAAAAAGAGCCGTACAGGTCCTGTCAGTTGGCCAGTGACGTACGACCCAATACACCACGACATGCAACGTCAATAGTAATCAAAAGCCGACGGTATTTCACTCCAACATTTCAACTTGTGGTGACTTCATTTGAAAAAAAAATTAGCAAAACTGTAGGATGGACTAAGTTTTTGATCACGTTGAGCCAAGTTGGTTTTTGCAAAGCAGCGTCACTGCACTTGACGTGCAGTTTGGACTAGTCGGTTGTCCTCATCCGTTTGGACCCGACGTTGCAGTCAGATCCAAGGTCGATTAGCTGAGGTAAGTTGGGCAGGGTTGCAACGATGGGATCTTAGTTGAGTTGGATTCGATTCAGTTGAGTCCAACAACTGTGCCGCCAAACACAGTAGAGCGAATAGATCTCGATTATACAGTAGGGCATAGTTGGGCCCAGAGGCTGGTATAACGTTGAACAGCATCGGGGTTCGAGCGCCGAAACCGAAACTAATGAGTCAACGACACGTCGCGAACCCGTCCATACCAGAACATATAACCAAAATTCGATGTTGGGTGCTAATGAAATTTTGTAGAAAAAATGACAATAATTAGTTTTTTATTGATTTTTTGATTTTTTATTTTATTTTGAGGTTTTTAGTAAACTCAAAGCCCACTTTGAGATACATTAAGAACCGTTTAGTTGAGCTAATATTTATTAAAACTAATTGTTTCAGCTTTACGGGCTACCACCCAATAACAGACAAGCTGGCAAATATTCGTTACCAGAATACGTAGTGTGTCTTAATAAAATCATTTTTTATGGAGAAGGTACTTGTATTGGTATTGGCATGTATATATTATGAATCTGTATTGTTTGGTTTCGATGGAACAATGCTATTGACGGATATGGAGGCGCGTTAATTCTAACGACAATCGACCCGAACCAAGACCGATCAAGAGCCTTCGGCACGGGGAAAAAGTTTCAAAATATCTAGCTGGGCAAACAAGTCTTAAAATACTAATGCTAAATACTAAATATTGGGCTCTGCAAAAAAAGAAATTCGGAAACTATTTCTAAGAGTAAACTTTTCTTTTTAACTTTCTTACCCTTCGCCATTATATTTTTTTAGCCAAATTGGGAAATAAAAGTTTATTTTGTTTTTCTGCATTGCCATAGTAGAAAAGTTGATTGTCTGCCTAATTCGGTAATACAACTAAAACTAGCTAGTGATTGACGTACTCATGATAAAAGTCATATTTTGTTTTTCTTGCTCTTTCCACTGTATAGTTTTTGTTATAAAATGCTTCATAGTAAAAATAAGTTGCTTTTTATAGAGCCTACTACCATCAAATTCTGTAAATTTTCATTATTTTTTTTTTCTTTTCTAACTTTTTTTTTTTCTTTCTTTCTTTCTTCCTCCTACTTTTTTTTTGTGATTTTACTTTTTTTTCTATTTTCAAAAAAAAAATTCCTCCTCTCATTTTTGGATCTTATTATCTTACTGACTATAATATATCCAATTGTGTCCTTTTTCTTTCTTTCTTTTTTTTTTTCTTTCCAACTTCGTAACGTGTACAACCTTCAAAAGTATTCCCGACAATCTCGAAATTCGCGTTGAGTTGTTCCTGAATTATTTTTGTATAAAAAACGCCAAATATCTCGATTTCCACTATATTTTCTTTCCTTTTTTTTTTTTATAATTTTTTCTGCCTCTTTTTTTGTACTACAAAAACCTACCACCGGCCTCTCGTTCAACTCTTTTTGATTCAGTTCAGCTAGTTACATTCGACCATAGTGAAGACTGAATTATACAGATCCCTCAAAAAGGCCAAATTTTTTTATTTCGAATATAATACTTCGCAACTTTTCTATTTATTTTGTTTTTTGGCATATCATTACATCATAAAGATATCTTCATTAGCATTGGTTTTTTTTAACTTCAGCAAACGTTTTCACACCTAGACGATTTTTATTTTTTTCCAACTTATTGATCCTTGATCACAGTCGCGACTAATATACCTCTCTCTTCAAAATCGTTCGGTCAGGTCTCAAATTTGTATATACACGATTTTATTCCAACATTATATCAAAAAAAAACGCGTACAGTTTGTCATAAATAATGTCGTTTCAACAAAACCAACAGCAGCATCAACAATCTCAACAATCTGCTGCTGAAGCTGCCGCCGCCGCCGCCGCCAACTTTATGCCACAACCCCAACTCCCTCAAATCATTATGTCCCATTCAAACATGATGCGGTATCCTGGTCACCAAAATGTAAATCCAATGTATAATATTCCACCTGCTACTTCAGCTCATCATTCCCCACAGCATTTGCAATCAAACATCCATCAAATGCCAAAGCAGGACTACCAGGGCTACAGCTCTCCTGCTTTGTCAATCCCTACAACTCAACAACAACAGCCACATCACCAACAATTACATCAACAGCAGCAGCAACAGCAACAGCAGCACCCTTCACTGGCGCAGCCACAAGATTACAGTCCAAAAGGATACCGGGCTGCTCCAGACCCCACTCAAGACTACGAGCGACCTAAAAAGAAAGCCAAAGAATCAAAAGCTACTATCAAAAAGCAAGTCGTCAGACCTCAGGCCTGGACAAAAGAGGAAGAGGATAAACTTAGAGCATTAGTCAAGTCAGGTGCAAAATGGCCACAAATCACAGAGTCCTTCCCACAAAGATCTGCAGGTGCCATCAAAAAACATTTTTACGCAGACATGAAACACACAGTATGGAAAGAGGCTGAGGATAACGCGTTGCAACAAGTTTTTAAAGAGGACGAAAGTGGGAAATGGAAGAGAATAGGTGAGAAACTAGGACGCCCACCAAAGGCATGCGAATTAAGAATGAAAGAACTACTGGACGTGATCAAAAACGATGGGAAATACGTCCCTCCTGAAAAATCAGAATATTCACTCGTTACACAGCGCCGACTAGAATCTGAGCAAAAAATGAACCTTGACCAACGACAGTCGTCCCAGCAAATCCAATCGCAACAACAACAGCAGCAGCAGCAGCAACAACAACAAGGCCAGCACAACGATCCCCACGGCCAGGTTCACGGCGGCCACGGGCAGCCACCAATTGGGTTTTCCGGAGCTGCCAATCCGTCAGTGATGGCACTTAACGGAACGCCTTTACTTGCGGCCGGACAGAACAACACAGGTGCGCCAATGCTACCGCTACACAGCGGGGTGGGAAACGCGTTGTTACCTCATACTCATACGCCAATTGACCTGAACTCGGGACATCTGGGAGCGGACATTCAGTTGCAGGATCCTAACGCGGAGCAGTTGCTGAACGGGAATAATTCGGAGGACCCAAACTTGCACGGTATGGGAGGTCCCAATTCTGAAATGAAAAGGTATTAATTAAGAAGAAAAAACTTTTTTCTTATGTGATTTGGTTATTTTATTGTTGTCTGTTTGCTTGGATGGCTGGTTGGTTGTTTGTGTGCAATCTTTCTCTTACGTGAACTGAAATTAATAACGAGAAAGTCACTGTTTTTAGAGAAGAATGAAAACGGGCCAGGCCCCCCAAGAATAAAAGATTTTTTTTTAAAACGAACTAGAATGAAATTAAATAAAGTAAATGGAGGCTCTTTTTTATATATGCTTTATACATATTTATCGATTCCTACGTGTGTGTGTGTGTAGTATTATGAAAATAATAATATTATTGATGTTAGAAGAGGCGATGTTGTTGACTGGATTACAAAAAAGGAGATTTAGATTTGGACCAGAACTGTAACAATGTATAAATCCATCATTCATTCATACTAACAAAAAAAACACGCGCTCGGTTTTTAAACTCGACGCGATTTTTTCAATTCCATTCTCATGTGGACATTTCCAAACCATCGTCCAACATCAACAGAAAAAAGGGTTGATTCACAACTACGTTCCGCACTCCGTAGCCCATGTCTCCTCAAGTTTCCTTCACACCACCCCCAAATCACCCAACCGCAGAAGTCCAGACTGACGCGTACTGTACAACAAAAACCTGATGATGAATGAATAAAAAAAAAAGTCTATCAACAAAACTTTCATCACTCTAAAAACTAAAAAGCGTACAAAATTTGTTCCATTTCATTTCTTATTCTGGGCTTGTTTGTGTTTTTTTACGTACTTAAGGAAAACTTACAAACGATAGTTTAGTTCAAGACATCGTTTTTGGTTTTGGTGTACTGTAGGTACTTGCACAATGATTGTTTTTTTCTCTCTGTATATTCGTGTTTATGGTAGGTTCGGGTACATAGAATATTAAAGTGTGTATGATACTTTTTTTCTGTTTATTGTTTATTTACAGGGCATCACGAAATAACCAAGTGTGTCAGGTTTCAATCAAGGAAAAAAAAACCAGATGGATACATCTATACGAATGAATAAATGAATTGATAATCAACCAAAAACGCATCTATACATTTACATTCTCTTGTTTTTACTGCTCAATTGTCATTTCCCTTTTTTCCAACAAATACACAAACAAAACACCTCACAAACAATTCCATCTATGTCCTTCACCTCTTCGACCCCCATCTCCACTACTACTATCACCCAAAACACCATACCCCTCCTTCCTCACACCACTTCTAATCGACACCGACACCGAGTCCAACATTTTGTTGTGACTATTTTCCCTCATAGTATTAAGAATCAATTCTTCATATGAAAATGCAACTGGGTCAAACTTTGTTTCGACTTCTGTTCTCACCCCTCCTCCTCCAACCCCCATCAGCTGTTTCGAACTAACATCATTGTTAGTTAGCGTTGTCGTCATCGTCCCCGTTGTCAACGTCACCCGGGACGTGCTTCTTCGCCCTTTTGAAACAAACGAACCTGCGGCACCTGCGTCCCCATTGGTTAAAACGGACGCAGAACTGGATTCATTTGTTGTAACTGTTCCTAGTATCACATCGGGGATTTGTTGAATCTGCGCAACAAGCTCAACAACACTGAAGGTTTTGGTGAATGAAAATCTCGTAAAGCTATTTTTTGGTCTAGTGTTAGTGCATGGGTGACAAAGGGTGTAGGAGAGAAAAATTGACAACGTCTGAAAAAAAAGGTGGAAAATCAAAATTGAAAAGTCATAGTAGGTTCATATTAAACTGAGAATAAAATATGAATATCAATCAATCACAGAATAGAACTCAACTTACTTTGTATTCAACTCAGGAAATAACTGAAAATATAGTGCCCTAATAGTAGTGTTATGCTCCAAAGCAATAATCGTTCGAACCTCCGTTTCAACAATTCTTCTAATTTCATCATTCTCCTTGCCCCTATCAATATCCAACAAACCGTCTTCTTCATCTTCTTGTAGTAATATCAACTTCATCCAAATCATCATAAAGCACCTCAAAGGGATCCGATGCACCCTAAAGTAATCAGCATCCGCATCACGAATATTAACCAACGCTTCAACCATCGGTAACATTACACGTACGCGTGAAAAAATGAATGTTAAAGCTAATCGAGAAACAGGCCCCATTCCAGCTTCCTCCATACACATTTCAATCAGTTTTCCAAAGCAAGGATTTGGGCCACTGTAGAACCTTTCAACCTCCTCTTTTTCGTGTTTCGAGTCGAAAAGTTTGCACATGAGATAACACGACGTTCGAACGGCCTGCAATGCATCTATTTTACCTGAATTCCCCCACGTAACAAGCTTTGGAAACTCATCAAGAATGGCCCCGAGGTAATCAAATAGCCATTCACGTCTCGTTAGTGTATTGAGTAGTGCCCCAACATATTCCCAAAATGCATGATTAACCTTCGTAAACTCCTCTGAATTTGACTCAGCTTGTAAATGTTTATTTCCTCTATAATAACTCCTCGAAGGGTATGTCATGTACTCTTCGAATAGGTACCACAAAATAGCTACCAATCGTTGATTAAACGCATGGCCAGAGTACTCAAACGACAGCATCGGTTTGAATTTAACTTTATCTGGTGTCAGCCCACCGGTGTACTTGGTTACTATTGTAGATTTCGCAGTTGGCGGATCTTCCAATATCGGGCTCATTTTTGAGTTAGGGTTGAAAATCGATTCCGCTACATGCCAGCTTTGTTTATGGGCAGAGCGATTGTTAATATTGGCAGACATGTGCGTCAGCAAAACTTTGTATGAATCAGCAGCTGGTACCGCATCAGTATTGTGACAGGACCCAGTCATGGGTAGAAATACTTTTGGTTTCCGGGTGAGATCAAGCGAAAGATGTTTCAAAGGCGTGGTGAGTCCGTCAACATTGAGATATCCTACTTCTGAAGAATGATTGGCCGAATGGAGATTGATTCGTTCTTTGATATGCTCGGTAGTGCTTACTCCAACAGTCGCTGAAGAAAAGTATGAAGGAGACTTGTTGCGATTTTCAAGTGCTGATCCTTGTATTTGTTTTGGTGTAATCCCATTGTGATGCTGGTACATACAGAAAAAAACTGCTCTTCGTCTCGCTTTCCTTACCTTCTGTCGATGGGTTTTCAGCTTCATAATGTCATGCTCGCTCATACGATTTGGCCGCAACCTTGCAACGGTCCTCACATTAGACCGTGCTCTGATTGGTAACGCACCGTAATATCCGAATATTTTTTTCTTGGCCTTTTCCGATTTTGCTGTTTGGGATTGAAATTGGTCTTTGGCTGTATTACCGATTGACGATAGAATGTTTGCACTTGTCATTATCTTATTAAAGAAGTCCCTCATTCTTCCAGCTTTGGAAGAGATGTGACTCGACGTAACCCCATCGTTGGTTTGCAACTCTGTCACAAAAGCAAGTTCTTTGAAACTATCCTCTAAACTCACAATATCATCTATGGCAGACATGATACCACGATTGTAGTAGAGTTGACGCAAAAAAGCAAAGCAATATGATCAGTTTGTGATGGTGGTGAAGAGAAGAAGAACTGTCGGTTTTGCTTTTCTCTCAAGTGTCATCTGGATACAACAACTACATTTGCCACGATGTAAATGTCAATAAGAAGGAGGTTTCATCCACGATGTGATGGTCATCTCACAACGACCATAGAAATTAGTTTCAGTCATTGATACGATTATAGCCAGTTCCTCTACGACTTCGAAGAGCTTCAAACAGAAAGGGATGGGAGGATCGCCAGATAAGCATAGTTAAGCGACAATCAGTATATTCATGGAATAAGCCTCTTTCTTGTAGGGAAGTGATAAGAATTAAGATTAGAATACAATTAAAAGAAGATGGAAAATTCTCCAATTACAGTTCACCAGTCAGTCTCAGTATTTGCTACTGTACTCTGGAGTAGCGGCTGAAATAAAGTAGTCTGCTACATTGACACCAGTACCAGCTACGAATCTACTGGGTGACAGCTGCATGCTAAGAATAAGAAAGTAGGCAGAGCCACTACTTGCCATAGTTTTTGGCAGCTAGCAAGCTATTCGCGATGCTGTTTGCTTGATATAATTGTGCTCTATGGCAATTCAACAACAACGCTCTTTTGGATCAGACATTTTGAGATGCCTCAATAGCACAAATCGCAAGATAGCTCAAAACTGGATTGCGATTGGCTATAATTCGTTACTATTGATATTGGATTTATTCTCTATAGAAAAAAGCACAATACCCTAACATCTCCTCACCACTGCCATGGCACTGCGGATTTGCCGATGTTCAATGTATATGGGCTATGTAGAAATTGGTGATTTTCAGCATACGAATACGCTTTCAAAGATACTATGAGTCCACTATCGAGTTCATGCGATGTGAGTATTGAAGCGTATATACGTCTATATTAGCTACAAGTTATGATAATCTTCTTTTTTTTCCGCCCACAGGTTTTACCAATTTAGTCTTGTTTGGTTTTAGTCCTGATAGAATTTAGATCTCTAGGAGTACAACCCCCACCAAGTTTAACGAAATGCTCGAACCGTTTTCATACAGGCACACACATTGAAGGCTCCAGATCTTAAGTTTAACCTTTCTGTTTTTGTTTTGTTTTTGACCTTTTTTCTCCTGGATTAACAAGCTGTGCGCGTATGTGGATGTGTATGTGGTCAGGTATTGGATGGGCGAGTTGAGGAAATTAATTTAGTGAGTCAGTGAGTGGATTCTAAGTGCCATAGTAGCGTCAGTAACAGGCTAAAGTTGACAATAAAGGCAGAAAATCACGGATTACTGCCCAAATTGGGACAAAAAAAGTCGCCTACTTGTTTTTTTGACTTTTAGTTACTTTGGGTCCAAACCTTGTGTAGCTCATGTACTGTACGGTGAGTGTATTATTACTACTACTGTACGCACAGTGCTACAAAGACACTTTTAGTTCCATCAATTTTCTTGTTTATTAAGTCTGCGGACCGGAATGTAAAAAAGAGCCGTACAAACAAAGTATGTGCAGTTATTACCCATTATCGCCTAAAGATATATACTTACATGCGCTGGCCGGGTCCTTCTGGGCAATATATAGATCACACCAGGCTCAATAGCAAAAGGTTATAGTACTAATGATCATCAGAGTCCTAGAAAGTGGAAACAACATGAAGATGATAACTGATATTTATACAAGCGCATGCACCTGTGAACTCAGTTGCGACTCCAAACTCCACTATACTGTAAGATAATGGTTTTCCTTAAGTTATGGACGAACAGCACTACCTGCTTAAACATGGGGAAAATTTCGGTACGCAGAGCCTAATGCAATAATACTATATTCCAGTAATCACAATAATGTGGGTATCATGACATGTAAAGCTCGAATTAAGATAAACGAGACGAAGCGAAAGTGTATAAGGAAAAAAACAATTGTGCGCCGTAATTAAACTGTTGTTTCTGTTCACTGGAGAGACTGGCAAAGCAATTCTATCATGTATTTGCACATGTCCAAACGAACCCAACACGATGAAACAAAATCGATGGCATACTTCCATGTGTATGTGCAAATCCACCGTGATCTGTGTAAACATCATGCACTGGCACCTATTACTTAGCCAATTTTATGTCAAGACTGATCCAAAGCTGTGACATACTCATCTGATAAATATGGGCGCAGTGAGAACATTTATATTGACTTGTGGATTCATCAGAGTGATGTACAGTTAATGTCGTTGGAACCAATTGCGAAAATATCACACCTGCTGTGGAATTGGGCTAGCTCACCACCTGGTCTGGAGAGATACACTATGCAGTGAGAAGTTTGTATCGTGTAGCACGTAAGATTGCAACTGATGCGTACGTTGTACAAAGTAATTATTGGAACAAACATGTGCTGAGAGGGTGTTGCTAATGCTTATCAGAATACAGTTTATCTCTGCATCATAGCATATCAACCTTCTCAAAGCATTGTCTTTGCGATTTTGGCGTGTAGAAAAATGATTATCGAAAAAAAAAAAAAAAAAAAAAAAAAACAGGTTAATATGTGAATTTGTAAATATTTTTTGCAGAAGAGGAGAAATTCAGACTCAAAATAAGGATTTTCAAATCGCAAGCCGAAAAGTGTTACAGTTATACCAAAAATTGGCTATCAATTGAAAAAAATACAGCTTTTTATACAGGTTATAGGTTTGCTAATGATGTCGTTGTATGCTGTCATTGTACTGTAGCTGCTAACCCCAGTTTATTATGATGTACGAAATAATCTTCATATACTCGTGAGAGCAATAATTATATACCTAGATTATTGCTAAAACCCTCTTTCAACATTCTCATTTGCGTTCGTAGAAGATTGCGCTGCGTTATGTTTTAATAAATGGCAATCCCAATAGTTATTACAGCTCACTGCGCGTACGGAATACGCGATACACTTTTTGACCGTTGATATAATATTCAACTAAGTGGTAGGCTTCTTTTTCACAAATTGTTTAGCAAAGCAAAGTTGATCTCGAAATCCAAACTTTCCATCTCAAAGAAAAATCTGCAAAAATTAAAATATACTATCTCGGGAACGAATACCATCTCTATTTATCTCTGTGTACACACGCCAACTATCATATCTTTGATATAAACCAGCTATACACAAGCTCACAAATCACACGAGTTCCAGACAATCTCTGTGCCAGAATTTGCGTCAAATCATATCAGTACCTTCAAGTATTCCATAAAATTATAGCATACTAGAAAACAGTGAAGATAGCCTCTGGTAGTAAATCTTTTATTTTTATCCAGGTAAGCTTACTTGGTCAATCTACAGTATGAACTTACATTGTCAAAGTATGAATGTGGGGTAAGTTGAAGCGTCAAGAAGTTCTACCCTGTTCTCTGCGATCGCCAAAAGAAAGCGCAAATTTGTGTATTGCATTACGTTTAGGTCAGATTTTTGTAGTTTTTACTGTAGATAGGTTATGGGGTATATACAATAAGTTATAAACTATACATTTATAGGGATGAATTTGTGCATATTAGCAGAAGGTTGCTTGGCTAGAAAATATTATAGAACCTCGACAAATCGTTCACTATTCTTATCAAAACTTTTGTCTCATATTAACACGTCCATATAGAACACTTTTCATCAAAAAATCCTTGCCATAACGGCAAAGCTCCTCAAGTTTACTAACTGCATAACTTGAATAATAAAGTCAGAACATAGTATGACTGGTCCAAAAGACTCGATAGTTTGGCATTATAACTGATACAGTACAGTTTTAAAAATTAGTTTGCTAGAAAAAACAACCAAGGAGTACCTCTGAAATCCGTGAATTGATATCTTCACTATCACCACATACCAAATTTACTTACCAGTTCTGCTAAATGTTTTCAGCCCAGATGTAGATAACCGTTTAAAGCTTCCCAATAATCTTTCCACATACTGTGATCCTCAAGTATAGAACAATCTATAATAAATCAAGTATATTTGTTTGGCGGTAAAATGAAAAAGTTCTTATTTAATGTAACGTTTCGTGCAAGATGAAAGAGATTAACTCAACGTTCAACATACAAAAACCCCTAGATTTCAAAACTACCTAGTGCATGTTATATATACATTTGTAAACTCAAAAAGATGGGTTGTTTTGAGACGGCCTTTACGAGTTCTTAGATAAAAATCAAAACTTTGGTCGTAAACATTGAACTTTGAAGTAGTACTTGAATTATACGTCGCCAAGAACAAATAGTATTGAATTTACTAAAAGGATCAATACTTAGATCTTGCTGGTTTCAATAACACTCCATAAGCCTTTGTTGATTGTGAAAGCTGAAAATAAATCCAAATTTTAAGAGCGTACAGTGGTACATGCAAGACTTGGAAAACTGCTTTGAAGCATTCTGGAGTATTTTTGGCTGTGAAATAACTCAAGTAGTTTAAACATGCTATAAACTAAATTATACTTGAGAAGTTGTTAGTCGGTTTCGCAAAAGCTTTCGAGAGAAATTCATGGGAAATGCTGTACAGCATGTAATTTGTTTCTCGCAAGAAACATTACACGACGACTCTCTAAATTTTCTTTTCTACGTACACTGAAATATATAATAAGGTAACGGCTCAAGTATAATTAGTTAGATTCCAGTTGGCCATCGCTGCGTGGTATTGGGTATTTGGATGTACTCAAAACGGATTCAGCTCTACCTACTCATGCCAAGATGTGGATAAGAACATAGTGTATCACAAACCACCGCATCCACATGTAGCAGATGTGATACCTACTGAAAGGCCTTTACAAAAGCTTTCGTGAATGAAATATCTGTTTGTGGCGCGTTTCAAATAGAACGGCCAATAGTTTGTATCCGTTGCGGTCATCGTTTGTACACGGTAATTGATTGTGCGCATGTGCATGTATACTTTGATTGTACAGTACAAGTCGCTTTGGTAATTACAATGTTATAGTAAAGCAAGGCTTTCCCTCACTGGTTTGGAGGTAACATGAAGAGTTCATATAGCGTAAAGATGCTACAATGTTGTGTGAATTTATATCAAACAGAGTACATGAGCTTGAGATCCATGCCAAGATAAACTTTATGGTCAGAAAAGCACCCTGCGTATTATCAGAACTCATTTAATCACTAAGTACCAGCTTATTTTAATATCTCAAGTCACCTTCATACAGGATATTCATAACCAGTTTATTGCAAACGTTATAAACGAGCACATAACACAGTTCCAACATTTTTTTCAGTAAAGAAAATGTAGTTATTTCGCCTAACCGAGCAACCTATGCTATAACAAGTACCGCTGTCATATACTGTAAATACTCACATTTTTCACTGAAGGCCATTTATGAATCAAATCTCAATTTCAAGATTATAAAAAAACCTACCCTTATAATAGCAGTTTTGTGATGTCATCGTTATTTACTGGAAAACGTCTATAGTTAATATTCAGGGTCCTAAACTTCTGGATATTGCCGCGCTGTATATTGCCGCGTCGAGATAGCCGTGTAGAAGGATAAGAATCTGGTAACAACTTCAAACCCTTTACTTGTATTTGGCAGAATACTAAGGTCAGTTTGCGGAGAGAGGTTTTGCGGAGATTGGTTGTGTAACTGAAGATTTTATGCGATGGTACAGGGTTTTGTTGAGTTAAGGTCGTATCGGATATCTTGTTTCTGGAATCATCCGGACGCGGGTAAAGATTTTCAATAATAGTTCTGAGTTGAGCGGTCTTAGTGAAGATAGTAGACTTACTGTCGCGTATATGTAAATACTACGCTCGCAGCTTTTTAACGTAACATGACTGCATTTACTAGCTTCTTCTGATTAAGAAAGGAATCATTAGGAAGAGTTAAGCAAAGGTTGTCAACGTTTTTTACAATAATCTTGAGTTGTTTTCCTATAGAAATGCTGAATTACATTCAAAGCGAACCCCATACCATAAAAGTATTGCTGTGAATAGATCAAACATTGGTATATATTTTCAGGAATAGATGGAGGAATGAGCTAGCCGTAACTCACAGTTTTCATTATGTTTGAATGTAAATAGGCTTGGCTTATTACAAAAAATATTCAGAAAATCACTGTTATATAAAATATGGCTGAATAAAATGGAAAGTAGACTTCACTTGCACTTCATCTTCATGAAATTATATATGGTATATGACAGAGACATGTGAGTGTCACCGTAATATTCTTATAACAAAATCCTAAGCATGATCATTCAGTACGGATATCGTGCTATGCTATTTCATAGTTGCTTTTCATATTTGATGTTCAAGTATCCACATACCACTTAATTACAACTTGAATTGGGACAGCAAACTTGTGAGTAATGACTTTGATGAGTCAAAATATACCTACTGTACGCTACGTGGTTTGCTATATCTCAACAAAATGCTTAGGAAATTAGTCGTTCTCTTTCAAGCTCAATTCCAAAAAAAAAAAAAAAAAAAAAAAAAAAAAAAAAAAAAAAAAAAAAAAAAAAAAAAAAAAAAAAAAAAAAAAAAAAAAAAAAATACTAGCACTACCCATTTTATAATAGTGGATTTAAAGCGCATAGACTGTCCTTGTTCGAAGGTACTATTCTCTATCACTCTGAACCATTCGATATTTGAGCACATTGGGCATATAGCTTTCAAACTTGAATTTCCACAGCTTTATATTATTATATTGATTCTGCTCATGTTTATCAGTCCTGATGAATTCTCAAGAAACATATACAGTAGATGCACTCCATATTGAGCTGTTCACGCATGTATAAAATCAATCAAGTCATTAGCTGATTTTTGTCCATAGTCAGACGCTGATGCTATACACATTCGGGTGGTTTGCAAAATGCAAAGACAAAAAGCCTATGTAATATTTATATATGTCAGCATGGAGATTTGCAGTACCTACTGTAATCCTCGTTTCAGAGTCTTTGTCTTTTAGTATCGATTTATGGTCAATGATGCCCTTTCAGTATTACGCAAAACACACTTTTAACAAGACGGTTCCTTTCGTTACACAACTTCAATACAGTTTTGATCTGTATTAGGTGGAGTAGTGTGTACTCTAGGAGACAAACTGATTAAATCCTAATTCATTCATTGCATCTATTTTTTTTGTGCTTCACTTTTGAGATCGACAGTGGTGGTGATCAAGAACTAAGCGTGTTAAGTAATCCTTAGTTGTGTATCACAGGAAACACATTGAACTTCAAAGAATTTTTGTTTGTGGGTATACTTATTGGATCTTCCTAGCTTAGGTCTTTGTGTGCTAAATAATAATAGCAATCAAACAAACGTTCCAAGATCTCTATAACTATTTTTTTCCTCCAATAGTCTTGACTCTTAGATCAAACGTAAAATGTCAATAAGACTTAGACTTGACTACTGTAGCTTAAACTTATCACTTTACTGCTTCCCTATGTTGAATACTTTACATGCGAAAACATCGTGTGCCCTTTGCAGTACAATCTGTATTGTTTAAATTTTTCGGCAGATATCGGTAGGGAGCTTGCGAAGAAACAAAGAAAGTGGCACTCTGGATGAAGCAAGCGACACTGCACATGGTCAAAAAAAAAAAAAAAAAAAAAATTGGTCTATGATTAGACTTTGGCTGGCCAAAGCCCGTATGACGAATCTGGTAATCAAGATACACATCAAATCGTGGGTATGGTCGGTCCAAAAAGATAAACATATGAGTCTACTTAACGCAGCTCCCGAAAATAAATCTCAGAACTGTTTTGATAAGGGTATTATCTCAGACAGGTAGGGAAAGGAAAGTGAGGAATTGATAGTATGAACGTTTTATAGAATAAAATGCTCTTTTAATACTTTTATGATCAACAGACAAACACTCCTTCCTAGTCTTTTAGAATAAGTGGCTCACATTGTATGAAATAGGTATAATTAGCGAAAGGGCCAGTAAGAGTTATGAAATAATCAAAGGTCCGCTTTTGTTGATTTTTCTTTGTTTTCTTTTCAAGAAATCAAGCCGGACTCGTTTGGTTTTGGCAATCCAATTGCATCTAAAGGCGTTAGTCCCAAGTTGCAACTTGAGGTATTTGCAGTTCTTGAAGCTTTGAGAAACTATTTTTGACACATCTTGATCTTGGTCCATTGTATATAGTCAGTTATCAGGCTAAATACTAAATAGACACTTTTTCCAAACTGACAACTAATGATGTCAACGCTACAAGGTTTAGGGAAGTCCATTCATAGATATTCCAAAAAAGGATGGCAGCAGTTGAGGGCTTACGATACCTGGAGCGAAACAATGTGACCAATATAGGAAAGCCGTTGCTCCCTGGAAGAATGTGTCTTACTTTCAAATCTCTTTTTAACGGGTGCTTCGGTACTGCAACATAAGCTTAACAGTTCTTCATATATTACTCGATTGACTCTCCTCACTATTAGCACGAGCATTGGCTAAAAAGGCAGTATTATGAAGATATGCCCCGCATTGGAATTCACTTCAATTCAGTATAAATCGGCAGGCCTCTCCAGAAATAAGAGAACCTTGTGGACTGAGTAAAATATCGTATGATTCACTTTCTCGATCTTGAACTAAGCAGGGTAAAGCGAGCGTTGAAACTTTATTTGGTCATGAAGACAGGCTTGAGACTATTCAAAGCACTTTGACACATCAAATTAAAAGAAGCATCTCTATCCGGTCAGCATATCTGCCATAAAAATGGCCAGGCTAGGCCCAGCAAAATCGGAAGAAACTGCTACCGGCCAAGGTTATACTATGAGATGTAGTAAACACGTCCAAAGCCTAGACAACTGGACGCCCATAGTATTCATAGCATCATTCGGATTTTCTTTAAAGATCTGAAAAATAGGTTTTAGCTTGTGATTAATGTTAGTTTACTTGTCAGTCATTGTAATGATTTTGCCAGGTTTGACTTGCCACGATTTTCGTTGTATTGTACTAAAGCCAAAGACTTAAATAGGTGTCCTAAGCTTCATGACACCCACCCACCTGTGGAAAGATCTTTGTAACGTTATGATAAGTAAAACAAGTTCTCAGAATGGAGAGTTACTGTTTAGCTAGCCGTCTTGTACCAAAAAAATATCGGCAAAGCCGAGTGTATTATTGTAGTATACTTTACAATACGAAGACCATGTTTTATTCTGGAGGTTTTGAGAAAAATGTTGGTGATATAAGAACAAGTAGTTTTATACAATCAGGTTAGTCGCTTTACATTTGTATACTCTGTTATCGACAACCTGATCCAGACAGATGTTTACAATATAAGGGCATGATATTTTTCTTTTGCATCAATAAGAGAAATCTTACAACAGGTCTATATGGTTCTGTCTTGATCAATCAATCAAATCAACAAGATTGCGATATGATATCCCTGATTCATCACTGGCCTTCTATCTGTATCTCTTCTAAATTCTATTTGACAGTTTTTATGGTTTCATTGTATCTAAAGTGCGTCCACTAGTATTTACTATTTCGTGAAATACCGTACCATATACAACACCTGTAAGGCTAAGGAGTAAAACTTAATGGGGAACCACTCAAAACCAAAAAAATCTCGACAAAAAGTCACCTAGATGTACGCAGAAACCGCCGTTTTTTCGGCTTATTGTGAGATGATGAAGGGATCTCAAGAGCACAAGTAGGGCCAAAGTCTCGACGGAAAGTAAAACCGTTGAATTAGCCCAATACTTAGCTAAAAATAAAGTTGGTACGGTAGAGAGACATTGATTTGACAACTACACTCAATACTGTACTAAGCATACCATGCGACACTATTATTGAGCTTACCTGCCAGTTATTCTAGATACCGATAACAAACTAGCGCGATTTCCTAAAGTATTCATTTCTGGCCTTGATTTCTCAGCTATTACGGCATGTAAACAAATTCAAAAACTGGAAGGTCGAAGCAGCGTGGACTATCCTTTTTTGACATTTTAGGTTACTACTGTACTATACAACCATCAACCATCTTAAACTTTGTTCAAATCTGAATCCTCGACATGGAAGGAGAAATTGCTATGCATATATCTGAACAGCAGACTACCGGTGAAGTAGTTCGTTCCTCCGAGTGGTATTATACTGGACTCACCACCAAGTTACAGCGTATATTTTGTATGAGTGGAAGAAAATGTGAATGAAAGGGTTTTAAATGTATCAAATTAGCCAGTTGGTCATACATAACCTTATAGGCCATATCAAACCCATATCAGCCTATATCAGCTTATATCAGTACCACCTTGATATTCCTATGTCGTAGCAGTTTTGGTATTCTCTTTTTGTAACCTAGGGATAAGTTTGAACAATTCTCTATTATCGGACAGAGTACCCTCAGATGGTACCCGGTCTTCATTTTGAGTGAATACCAATTATTATGCTTTGACTAGCTGATTTTCTCTATCACAAAGTTGTACTTGCCAATCTAAGATTGTTTTAACACAATTCTTCGACAATATAAATACTTCATCCTTTTCCCTTACTTCACCTCTTTTTTCCAGTATCATTCTTTCTTCCACTATTCATATATCCACACACTACCCTTGAAAAATATTCCCTTTTATTTTTCTGTAAATTACATTTACATTATTTTCATCATCATCAATCACAATGGCTCCTCATCCTTTCGACCAATTCACAGTTGAAGAAATCAACTACTCGACCTCATTCATTAAGGCTCAACACCCTGGTAAGCTTCTTCACATCAAGACTGTTGAAAGAGAAGAGCCTCCCAAGGCTCTCATGGTTCCTTTCCTTGAAGCTGAAAGAGCCGGCAGACCTGCTGTTCCCCCTCCTAGAGTTTGTCACGCCATCTACTACGTTCTTGAGCAAAAGTGTGTTTCTGAACTCTGGATCAATCTTACTGAGGGTAAAGTCACCAAGTACCTCCAACACCCCAAGGGTGTCCATCCCCCTATTGATCCTTGGGAGGGTGATGAAGCTGCTAGAGTTACTCTGAACCACCCCGATGTAAAGGCCGCTATCAAGAAGTGTGGCCTCGAAGGTAAAGAAAATCTTTTGGAGGTTGATCCTTGGATGTACGGCTGTGATCAAGAAGGTGACGTGCCGAGATACACTCAAGTGCTGGTTTACGCTAGAAGTCCTAATGGCAACCCCGACTCAAACATTTACGCTTTCCCTGTTCCTTTTGTTCCTATCTACGACGTTTTGGAAAAGAAGCTTGTCCGTATTGACTGGTGTGCCACTGGTGATGATGCTGATGACTTTTCTGCTTTCAACTACAACACCCGTGTTGAAGGAAAGGATGTTTTCGAATCTTGTGCTCCTTCTGAATACATTCCCGAACTTCTTCCCAAAGTTCGTGACGATCTTAAGCCTTACAACGTCATTCAATCTGAAGGACCATCTTACTCTCTTCAAGGAAACTTAGTTCAATGGCAAAAGTGGAGATTCAGAGTTGGATTCACTCCTCGTGAAGGTATGGTTCTCCACGACTTGGTCTACGATGGCAGACCAGTTTTCTACAGACTTTCCGTTTCTGAAATGGCTGTTCCTTACGGTGACCCCCGTCCTCCTCTCCACAGAAAGATGGCTTTCGACTTTGGTGATTGTGGTGGTGGTAAGTGTGCCAACGAACTCAATCTCGGTTGTGACTGTCTTGGTACTATCAAATACTTCTCTGGTAACATCTGTGACCCCAAGGGTGAAGCCTTTACCAAGAAGAATGTCATCTGTATGCACGAACAAGATGATGGTATTCAATGGAAGCACACTAACTTCCGTACTGGTGTTCCCGCTATTACCCGTCGTCGTATTCTTGTTCTTCAAACCATTCTTACTGTTGGTAACTACGAATACATCTTCGCCTGGCACCTTGACCAAGCTGCTGGTATCAAACTTGAAATCCGTGCAACTGGTATTGTTTCCACTCAATACATTGATGCTGCTAAGAGCTCCAAGTGGGGAACCATTGTTTCTCCTTCAGTTTTGGCCACTTCTCATCAACACATTTTCTCCGTTCGTATGGACCCTGCTATTGATGGATACACTAAGAATACTGTTGCATACTGTGATACCAAGACTACTCCTTGGGATGAGCACAACCCCAAGGGTACTGCATTCTACAATGATGTTACCTACATTGAACGTTCTTCTGCTCTGAACGCTGATATCTCTGTTAACAGATATGTGAAGATCTGCAACGAAAACATCAAAAACCCCATTTCTGGAAACCCTGTCGCCTACAAGCTTCACGCCGCACCTACTGCTCTTCTTATGGCGCAACCTGGTTCTATTGCCCGCAAGCGTGCTGCTTTTGCTACCAAGCACTTCTGGGTCACCAAGTACAAAGACAATGAGTTCTACGCTGGTGGTGTTTGGACCAACCAATCTAGCAAGGAAATTGGAGGTGTTCAAGATGCTATTGACCGTAATGAAAATGTCAGAAACGACGATGTTGTTTTGTGGCACTCTTTCGGTCTTACTCACCACCCTAGAGTTGAAGATTTCCCAGTTATGCCTGTTGAGATGATGAGCATCATGTTGACTCCTAACGATTTCTTCACTGGCAACCCTGCCATTGATGTTCCTCAATCTACACAAAAGTTCAACAGATCTGTTGAGGTCATGGAATGCAGAAGCTGCAATCTCTAAGAACTGACGAGATGTTTGCTTTCAGTGCATTGTTTTATTAAGGGAATTTTAGTTTATGATTTTTTTACGGATATGTTTTTTGTGATTTTTGTTATTGTCTTGTTTTCAATCTTTGTTATTTAGTTTATAGTTGTGGATATAACTTATGTATAGAATTTTAAAATAATAGTTTTCTAAAAAATGTTTTAAAAGTGATGACTGAAGTAGGCACCATAATCTGTCAATGTTTCTATAAGTTCTTTTACTCTTCTGAGGATTTGCTGATGTTTAAACTCCAATGGTTTAAAATTTCGATAAAAGATACCAGCTTTTATCAGTAAGTACCGTAAGTAGGTAGGTACCTGCATCTTACTTTTTTTTTTTTTGATTGGTCGATTAGTCTCAATTTTCCCGGACTTACTTTCTCGGGCTCTTATCAAGAAGTTCAAAATCATAGGCTCTGGAACTACGATCTCTTGTGGACCGCAAAATTATCCTTAGGGAACTCAGTTCTACTTATATTCCAACACAAGCTCAACCAACCCCGCGCATAATGACAAATTGTTTTGAGTAATACCTCTAAACGAATTATCACACTATCAGCATTACTATGGATCATATCACACCATAACATAAAGTATACCGTTGCAGGGTTTTCAGTGTAACATTGTATTGACCCTAGCGGTTGAGGAAAGTATTCATCGAACGCATTGAAACGTGTACTCATTTGAACATTATTGTAAAATAGGCAGTATTAAAAGGTTCCATGTTATTGGTCGAAGCAATAGATACGAATTTAAAATCATCGTGTATAACCAGTCGAAGTATAGACATGTAGGGTTATCTAGCGGTAATCTTTGGTTATCGGATCAGTCAACGACTGTTGTAGAACGCTCCAATCTATCCTAACTTTTAGGAAAGAACCGTACCGAGTAACGCATTGTGAAAAGGAACTTCGTATTTGAGATAAATTAAGTATTTTAAACTGATAATTTTAAAGTTCAAGTCTGTTTTTGCTGATGCGATTTTGCAAAGTTTCGTCTTTAAGTTTTATTTCATATCTCTCAGTATCACAGTTACACAACATTCTAAAATAATCACTACTAGCACAATTGTAAGCCCTAATGCCCTAACCAGTCACCTTTTGTTTCAACTAGGCAAGAATACAATTTCCACCCACTACTTTAATTTTCCACCTACCCCCAGAAGAATAATACTTAGACCAAAAAATAAGGTAAGCCAACGCTCACATTTCAGCAAATTGCCCACACAAGGTTAGGTTTCACAGCGCTGAAAAAAAAACTATTGTTAATATTTTGGAAAATTTTTAAAAAATTCCAATAGTAAATTTTTCCCTTTTTTTTCCTCTCTTTTTTCTCTTTCCCATATCGTGTGTTTAACTTACGTCGAATACTAAATCACCTTTTAGAACAGTTCAACGATGTCCCACCGTAAGTACGAAGCTCCCAGACACGGTTCTCTTGGTTTCCTTCCCAGAAAGAGAGCTGCCACCCACAGAGGTAAGGTTAAGTCTTTCCCCGCCGATGACAAGTCTAAGCCTGTTGGTTTGACTGCCTTCCTTGGTTACAAGGCTGGTATGACCACTACCGTCCGTGATCTCGACAGACGTGGTTCCAAGATGGACAAGCGTGAAGTTGTTGAAGCCGTTACCGTTGTCGACACTCCTCCTCTCGTCATTGTCGGTGTTGTTGGATACGTTGAGACTCCCCGTGGTCTTCGTTCCCTCACTACCGTCTGGGCTGAACATCTTTCTGATGAAGTTAAGAGAAGATTCTACAAGAACTGGTACCACTCCAAGAAGAAGGCTTTCACCAAGTACGCTAAGAAGTACACCGAAGGTGGTGCTTCCGTCGAACGTGAACTCGAAAGAATCAGAAAGTACGCTACTGTTGTCCGTGTTCTTGCTCACACTCAAATCCGCAAGACTCCTCTCTCTCAAAAGAAGGCTCACCTTGCTGAAATTCAAATTAACGGTGGTTCCATCGAAGACAAGGTTGCTTTTGCCAAGGAACACTTTGAGAAGACTGTTGACGTTGCTTCCGTTTTCGAACAAGACGAGAACATTGATGTTATCGCTGTTACCAAGGGTCACGGTTACGAAGGTGTTACCCACAGATGGGGTACTACCAGACTTCCCAGAAAGACCCACAGAGGTTTGAGAAAGGTCGCCTGTATTGGTGCCTGGCATCCTTCTAACGTTGGTTGGTCTGTCGCCCGTGCCGGTCAAAACGGTTACCACCACAGAACTTCCATCAACCACAAGATCTACAGAGTTGGTGCTGCTGGTGACGAATCCAGTGGTTCTACCGAATTTGACCGTACCAAGAAGACCATCACTCCTATGGGTGGTTTCGTCAGATACGGTGAAATTAACAACGATTTCCTCATCATCAAGGGTTCTATTCCTGGTGTCAAGAAGAGAGTTATCACTCTTAGAAAGTCTCTTAAGGTTCACACTTCTCGTAAGGCTCTTGAGAAGGTCCAACTTAAATGGATTGATACCGCCTCTAAGTTCGGTAAGGGTAGATTCCAAACCCCCGCTGAGAAGCATGCTTTCATGGGTACCCTTAAGAAGGATCTTGAGTAAATTTATAACTTTTAGTGGTTTATATAAATATTAATGAAAAGCTTGTTTATTTGGAATTGCATTTAATAATTATTTCTTTTGAGTTTATTTCTTCTATACCTGCCTTGTTTTCAATTTGTTTTTATTCTTTACTAGAAACTCTGTGGACAAATAAACAAGAGGAGGCATTTTCTAAATCTATTTAATTTTGTTAGTATTATTCTTAAGGGCCAGTATTAGTTCTGAGATTGATGGTTGATACAGCATTGTTCGTTTTGTGAGACCCCAGTAGATACTTTTCAGTTGGTTAGTATTTACAACTAATTCCACATGCACTTTGAATGTTTTCCCATTATAAAGACGAATATATCACTGTATCCCGTTCCTCGTAGATTTGATATTTTGAATTTTCCATGTAAAAGCTTCGATATGTTTTACAGTGTGTCATGGGTCAGCCTCGCTTCCAATGACAAGTGTTACCCAGAAGTACACAACTTAAGGTAACACTGGCTGAGGACCCTAGAAGACCTCGACGAGTATGATTCCAAAGAAAGCCATGAAATCAGGGTAACTGTGGAAAACAACAAAGTAATATAAAAGGGAGAATTTTCATTGTATGATTCGAGTAGACTTGAGAACTTCAAGTTCAACATCGAGATCTTCAACCCCCGATTAGTTAAATCGATTTATATTACCTTCTTATAATGATAACTACATTTATCTAATTGAGGTTCCAATCCAAGGGTTTAATATCGAACTTCCTACTTGATCAAAAGTAAGTATAGTGACCCAGGACACAGTGTATTATGTACGCCGATGTGCAATTAAATGCTTCATAGCACAACCTGGCATACAAAAAATGGTGATTTCCTAATTAGGAAATTTTTATATCTTAAATGACAACGAGGGAGTTTGTAAAAATGAAATAACATAAGTATGGGAATGGTATTAGAAAACATTTGTGTTGGTCAAGAATGTTCAAAGATCAGTAATATGTGGATGCTATACAGAGTTTAATACTGATTGTTTGATATATATGGTGCTATAGTGACGGTTGTTCGAGTCAGAAAGAGAGAATACTGAAGAAAGTTGACACTTTACTCTGATATCTTTGAATAAAAGTTTATAACATATAGAAATAGGAGTTCAAAATCGTGGTCAAACGATATAGTTAAAAGCACTCATGGTTTTGTAGAAAACGTGTACAATTAGTTTGTTTTGTCTTACAGGCTATGAGTATTGTGAAGAATTGAAAACCTGGAGATATCTGTTTGTTGCATGGAATGAATAAGTCTGTAGCAAAAGTGATATTATCCTTTGAGAATCAAGACTATAAGCTACATTAGAGGAATTAAGTTTTTTGCGATATAGTTAGGTAAGTAACAAAAGCTGCTGAATCCCGGACGTAGTGTGGATGAACGAGTACTGACATCGTCTAGACAAGATTAATATTGTTTTTGACACTGACCTGCCCGTTAGAGTGTTCGTATAACTGATTTAGACAGTGATATAGATGTACCGATTGAGATAAAAACAAAAACCTGATGTGAATTTCGAGTTGATAGCAAATTTGCAAATTTACATTACAGCTAGTCTTGGTGGACATATTCCATTTGTATTGTTGAAATATATTGATAGACATCAACTCTAACCAACATCAAGTCAAAACTGTACTTGACAACCTTCGAGCACCTAGCTTTCTGTTTCAAATATTTGAATTGATGTGCCTGACAAAACGTAACAGCTCGTTAAATACAGGGGATTTTCTGGCGGCTTGTTAACTCGATTTCAGATTGCTACAATACCACAAATATCCTATACAAATCTTTTGAAATCTCTCATTCCAAAATCACACTACCAACCACTATACAGCGAGACAAAACTTGACAATTATATACCCCAGGACAGCGTACAAATTTTGCTACAGCTCAAGCAAAAACGAGCTTGTGCATAATGCAAGAACCCGTGCACACGACTGTCAACGATTGATCAAAAACAATCAACGTCAAATTGTGGACTAGGGTGTTATGTAGTAGGTAAGAAAAACACCGATGAGCTTTGACTTGGGGTTTAGCAAAGTTGGCTTTGAATTGTTACATTCTAGTTAAATGTGTGGAAAGCGCATTAAAAGGTCTTGAAATATTATTGAAGTATTGATTTTTGTAAACATTTTGTGTATGATGATGCTTTCCAAAAATTATGATATCCAAGAGCAGATTATTGTGAAAACCATTCAATGCGAATAACAAAATATCATATAGATAAGTTTATAGCATTATGCAACTTTGCCGAGAAATACAAATGCCCTATTCAAGATACTAGACATCGAAAGAACAGTCCAGTAAACATTTGACATTAAATATATAAATAGAGATTTCATTATATGAAGAACAAAAAATCATGAAGTACCATAAAGTTAGACATGTCTACTTCTCACTAACATATGCACCCTCAGTAACAGCCACAGCTCCTTGACCTACTAATTTAACATTCCAATTCTCATCCACTTCCACCACCTTCCCATTTTTTAATAACGCCAATTTTCCTTTCATTCCAACTAAGTTCTGCAATTCCCTGGCCACCATCGGTTCACCCTTGTGGTCCAATACAACTGTATTCCCAGATTGAGTAATAGCTACAAACCTCTCTGATCCTGTAAGCTTTACCAACGGATCAGCTGAATTAGTGAATGAATTCAACTTCGAGGATAGCTCGGGACCACTTGTGTAAAGTTTCATCTTAAATAGTTCGCCGTTTCTTAGGTACACAATTTCATCTTTACAGCAAGTGTAGTCAGTCACATCAGTCGATTTAGGCACAGACGTTATTGAATCGTTCGAGTTTAATGTCATGAGCCCCTGGTTCTGAATAAAAACAGCCCTGCTGTCTATTTTTAGCACTGGGTTATTAAGTTTCATAGGCTTAGGCAACTCTTGAAGGCTGCTATATGTTAGTAACGCAGAATCTTCTGTAAGAGCTAATAACGATGAATGGCCCGCAATAGATTTGATCTTTGCACCTTGAGGGAGTGGAAGCTTCACCAATCTAGAAGCATCCATAACTTTCTCCTTTTTTTCTGAATCAGACGATGTATTTTTAAACGTGGCAACCTTTGAATCCCCAAAATCGATGTCTCTATCAGGTCTATTTATTTCAATCCCAACCTCTTCGGGAGTTACTGTATTAAAATTCTGAAATGGCACGCCAATTCGGGGGACAGTACCACCAATTATAAAGTTTTCACGCACTTTTAATGGATTTTCATCATGCTTCTTCTCTTCGTAGTCCTTTATGTTTTTATCTGATTTAAAAGTGTTACTAGCGTGCTTGGTTTTACCATCGCTCACATCTGATTTAGGACCTTGACCATCACCAATTCGTGGCGCGGTTCCACCTTTGATCAAGCCTTCGGGGACTTCAAGAGGGTTCTTCCCGTCTGTGTTTTTCTCTGCAGATGTTACATCTTGAGGCCCATCTTTGAACACAGCTTGTTCCCCGCTGAAGTCAATTGCGCGGTCGTCCCTATCAACTTCTATTCCGATGGTTTCCGGATCACATTGATTGGGGCCCAAGAATGGAACACCAATCCTCGGCACAGTGCCACCTTTGGTGAGACCATCATTCACAAAAAGAGCACGCTTTTTCTTAATCTTATCTTCTAATTTGACTTCCGACAAAAGCTTATTTGTGTCTTTGATCGAGAACAGTTCACCAGAATTACTCAAAACTATCAAGCCCAAAGTGGTTGTAGCAATGTCAGATATGGGAAATGGAAGTGAAAACGCCGAGTTGTCGTCAATAAAATGAATTACAGGCTTTTTCACAGAAATGAGATTCGGCCATTTGGGCAATGCAGATGTGCAAGGAATTTGATTTGAATCCATGGGCTGGGCGCTGGAGGCTTTTTGCACAGGCTTGACGTTATCCTTTGATGCGCAGGTAGCTGGCGTTTTCCCGGAGATTTCTTTGGTGTCTTGATTGCTGGAATTGTCTATGAGTTTAGCACCTTTAGATTTCTCCGAGCTTGACTCTGACTTAAATCCTAATATATCTTGTCTATTCGAACGATATGAAGTTAGTAAGAGAGATTTCGTATATGTATTTGGAGAATTGAATGGAACATACAGCCTCATTGTTTCTTGTAAAAGTTGGAATGAATATGCAATTAAAGTGTAGATCAAGAAAGAAAGTATTCAATATAAGATTAATCCGGTGCAATAAAACGGAAAGCAATTTAAGCAGACTGGTTTACTGCTGGTATATTGAATTATGTACAGTTTTTGTGCGCAGTATTTCATGGAAACCCAAGAGGGTCCACTGCTCCACGTCCGGAGTTCATAAATTACCGGTATAAATACTATAGTGTAAGTCTCATACTATATTTCATAGATCTCATGGTTACTATGGTATCATAAAATACAAGAGTTATTAGCATGCCATTATGTGAATTGAGATGGGAAACTGTCGCTAGGATACAAAGAGATAAACATTTTATATGAATTACAGTTACAGTCATAATATATTTAAAAGAAGATGTGTTTCCGTTCCTATAAAAAACTTTTCCAATTGTATTTAGTAGTTTTTAGACGATATATCTCTGATAAGTTTCTCATACCTAAATTTCGTCTAAGGCTGGAGCGTTAAACTCTTCAAATCATTGCAAGCAAAATGTGTAGGAAGGGTACCAGAAAAGAATTTATGGGGTCTCAGGCTGTAGCGAAACAAATGATTCAAAAGCGTTCCACTAAGTTACAATTGTAGTCTGCCTAACACCGGATGCAATTAGGATCAATGGATAAAACTATTTTGGGACATAGGAATTTTCATACATCAACTTTCTATAGCAGTGTACAGATAACAGTTTCCAATTTTGTCTTCTGTTGGCTAGGAATGCGTTTACGTTTCTTAAAAAGAGGCGAAAGATCCACAGATTCACTCCGACAGCAACTTAAATAGACCTATTGGCAGAAATTAATCTACTATTGTCATCATCTGTGAGCTTACGGTAGATTTAATTTGTGTCTATGTGTTTAGCTAGAAAAATATATAAAGGCTACAATCAGGTAATAAAAATACTTAACATACAATGACAAAAACATGCAGTCATTGTTCAAATCAGCCGGTTCCATGTGTACATATAATTAGAGAGTATATGGCTCAGCTCTACCCAAAATAAGTACCAAGTATATAGGGGATATATGTATTTTTGTATAAATAGCTTGCAATGTCACTGGTTAAAAAAAAGTTCTTTCACACGTATAGTGAATGAATTACGTTTATAATCCAAAGTTACACCACTAGTATATTTTATAAGTTATTTGACATGGGAAAATAAAATGATAATAAATGAATGATATGATATGATATGATACGAATGTATTTTATAGAGTATACCAATGATAGCTAATGAAAACAATTATAAAATATCTCCTGGTATACATTATAGTCCCAGTACTTGTGTTAAATATGTAATACAGGCTTTTCTGTGCTACATTTGTATCTGATTTTTTGGTATTCTTGTTGCTGTCTATGTCGCTATTACACCGACATTGGGATTTTTTTATCTTTCAACAATGCAGGAAACAGGCTGTATTAATTTTAACACTGAATATATCAAACTTTCAAAAAATGGGTTACAATTATACACAAAACAGAGAGGCTTCAGAATCCACAATATTTTGAAGGTCCAAAGCAAGTGCATACAATACTAGCCCAACTAATTTAACTGCAACCAGAAATTTGTGATCTGCTGAATTCGTGTTGTTTTGAAGCAACTGAAAATGTTTTCAACAAAATCAATTTTACTTTCAAGTACGTACAAGAATCTGTTGGTATCTCATTTCTACTTTTGCCAAATAAAATTTTGCAAATATAAAAGCGTGATATACTGGTACCAAAGTGAACTAATGTAACGGGATAAGCAATTGAACGAATTCAAAATTCTGTAGCTATACAGAGTTGTTCACTTTAACAATCAAATTTGAAATGTGCAATTTTGTTGATAGCTGTAATAATCATGGAAGGAAGACTTTTTAGCGTTAAGAAAAAATTTATTTACAAGAGTGTAAAAAAAGAACAATCACTTCTGTGAATGCTTCAGCTGTATTCAACTATTTTGAAAACTATATATACTGAGAACGGGGGTTTAAATTCTTATATCACTTAATCTATACAAACTGTGAATCGATCATAAAGCTTTTGAAAACAGTTAGCTTTGTTCGAAAGCTGAGACCGCTTAAAAATGCAATATCCAATATAAAAATACCTACATTTCTGAGCAATCATTTCAAAATTGAGCTTTCAAGAAGGTATGTTCAGAATATTGGTTCTTAAATGTCAGAGAAGGGGCGTGGTAATCTCTATACTGTACCCAAATCAGTTTTGTAAAGTTCCTTTCATTAAGACGACACAATTGGAACCATTGTCGATGTACTGGATTGGCGATAGATCAGATTTAAAAAGTGTTGATATTTCTAATTGGCCCCAGATATTATGGTTATAATTATTTCCCGTTTAAGAATAATATCCAAAATGTTCAATTCCCTTTTTGTAGCACTTGTGGCTATCATCTATTTCGTATGAGTTACTCTAACAGGTTCAATTCGAGCAAATTTAACCTGTTTTAGCCTTTAAAATTCAAACAGCTTGAAGATTTTAGTTATACACATAAAATACACAATACTTTTAAAAGTTTTTATTTGATATGGAAGTCCTTTATTGATATATATTACATTAGGCTGGTATATGAAATTTCCATGTTTTTAGATAGATAATTGATAAGCTATATTGGTACAACATTTTTGAAAAATATCAATACATGCAAAGTTTTAAAATATAAATTTAACAAACAAATTTACACTATATTGCTACAAGCTGGCAATAAACTTCGTGGTAATGCTTACTTATATATAAATATAGCCTGTAGTTTATAGAATAACATTTCCCAATTTGCTTTTGACCATGGATTGAAAAATGGGATACGTGACTATAACTACAGATAACTTGTTCATTTTTTTATATTACTGCTCACTTGCCACCACAGTTTCAGTTCTGGATATAATTATAATGACAACTTCTACATTTGTAGATATGCCTTAGCTGACATTTTGAAGAAAAAACAGGCGTGATAAATTGCCTTTTGAATTTGTTTGTTTACAACCAGTTTATTGTCCTATTCCAAATAACTTATATCAATTTGTTTGTACTAATATGTAAAATACAAATAATGTTGATATCAATGAAGAAGAGGCAAGAACATAATGTTTTGCTAGTTATGCTTTTTGTAACCAAGATAACTTAAAAAACTGAGCTCCAATACAACGGGGAGCTCTCTGTTGTTGCACTTTTCTAAAGACGATTTTACAACGGGTGTATAAGATAAATTGTTTATTTGTTTTATTAGTTACCTAGCATAAATGCTCAACATTGAAAGCGAAACTTATTAAACCAGTCTAACTTGATTAAAGATATTTTCAATGATAATAGGACAATTTTCATTTGTTACATATAATCCGGTTTTTTCTATAAAATTTTAGACGTTCATAATGACTTTTAACGACCTTTATAAAACAACTTATATAGTATCCGAAAGAGTAGATAAAATACAGATATTGCTACTAACAACAAAGAAGACATAATATCATTCGTTTGTTCACAATAAATTTATATTCCCATGTCAAATAACGTAAGAAAAGTCTAAACTAGTAGATAAAATACAAACGATGTCAATAACAATGAGAATATATATATGTTAATAGAGGTTTGTAGTGAAATCCAAAAATCTGCGGCGTGATGAGGTCTAATGTCTCGTGCGATATTGTTTTATGTATATGCTCATTAGGGACCTCGTAGGAAACTTAAGAGCAGTCTGAAAGAAATGAACATGCCTTCCTTTACCTTCCAAATTTGTAAACTCTTCAGTAAATAGTTGAATAATGCACAAAAAATTTTTCCTGCAATATCCTTGAGTGATTTCAGACTTTTAATATCTTCAGAAATAACTAGAAGCTGCCAAAGCAAATTCCAGACCCAGCATGTGCCATAGTAGACACAATAAATCTCAGACACCGTCCTACAGGAATCAGAAAGTTGACTAATGGGAGAGTCGTTGAAGATGGCTCTCTTCGCAAGATTACAAGACTTGGTATTTCGTTCAACTTTGATAACTTATCACCGTAGTAACTATTCATTCATAATCAGTTTATTGCCCTACGTATGTCAAATAACTTGAAAAAAAATTTGAACTAATTCATTCATAATCAGTTTATTGTCCTATGTCAAATAACTTATAAAAAATTTAAACTAATAAATAAAATACAAATAATGTTAATAACAATGAAGAAGACATGTAATTGTGGTTCAGTAAAACCGAACAATCTGCGTTGCGACGAGGCTCACAATCTCGTGCGTTACTGTTGTATGAATACTTTTGTGTTTTGACGCTGCCAATTCTGCATGAAATAAATTCCAAGTGTAAAGGGAAACCTGCTTTCACTTAAGTGATTTTAATGTCACAGTTAATAACGAGGAAACCTTTACAACAAACACCCAGGGCCCTAAA
>JAJMKR010000029.1:113636-148870 GCA_030563945.1 Geotrichum australiense | reverse complement strand
AAACCTTTACAACAAACACCAAAAACCCCCCATATAATTCCAACACAAAAGTATACAAGTGATAGAACTGTTTATTATACTCCGCAAAAACTGGACATCAAAAAGGTGTATACAAGATTATAAAATTACTGATTATATATTGAAAAAAACATTTGTCAAATGCCTAGCCAGTGTTAATCAGTAAGATTTTATTATATACTTATAGTACTTTAAAAATTTTAAATAAAGAGCCTCCCGGTAGCGCAGTTGGTTAACGCGCGAGACTGTAATGGCTTATTGTGATCTTGAGATCGGGTGTTCGAATCACCCCCGGGAGATTTTTTTGAAACCTTATTTTAACACGTTTCAATATTTTTTACGTGTATATTGGTGCCAGCTAATTTTTGGCACCCATGATATATTGTTTCTAGCACTGCATTTCTGTATTAATGACTCCCCATTCACTTGTTTTTGGTTCAAGATATTTGAATCAAGGGGTGATTACTCAAATCCAGGGCTAGAAAAACTCATATGCAATTTAGATACTTAGAAGCTGCGGAGTGATTTAAATACAGTACATGTCTGAAGTATTTAGCTATGACATAAGTAAAATATTGACTAACTATTTTTATGGCGCTGTAAAACAAACATGTTTCTATTTTTGGCAATTTTTGAAAACTAGAAAGGGCTGGTAGAAACAAACATCAACAGTAAATTTTATGCCAACCTGAGTTATTCACGTCTACTTTTCTATCCACTTTTCTTACTATTAGTTCTTATCGTCTCATACCCGAACTTTTGCTACGTTACGAAAGCATTTAGGAACCTTTAAAGACTCACTCTCGCTAACTACCGTGCTTGAAAACATTGCTTTATAGGGCTTCTTGGAAACACCAGAATATTTCCTCAAGGGATTAACAACTCGCTTTTATTTTTCAATCCCCTAACAAATCACTTTTGACCACAAAATAAATACGATGAGATTGAACACTTATAGACTCGTATCTCTGTTATTACTACTAGTGTTGTTTGTTGCACAGGTGGCTCTAGCCCAAGACGATGATAGTAAGTAAAGATGAATTTGTTGTTGCACACTTATGTTCTAACATCTAGAAGACATTCCAGAAGTAGGAAATACCGCCGATACGACAGGGGAAAGCACAGGTAAGGCTACAGCGACTGCCACAACGGACTCTGGGAAAACCACAGACAAAAACGATGACGATTCGAAAAAAACGACGGGCAAAGACGATGACTCTAAAACTACAGCTGACAAAGATGAGAAAGACACAAAGACAGATTCTGAAGCTACTAAAACAACTGGTAAATCAGATAAAACTGACGACAAAGACAAATCCGACGACTCCAAGCCCACATCACTTTCTGACGACGATATCCCAGAAGTCGGTAATACAGTCACCACATCTAACTCTGGTAGTAACTCTAAATCAACAAAGGCTTCAGCAGGATCAAAGTCTACCTCCCCTCCCAAGTCAACTGATGCAAAAGATACTGGAGTGTATGTAGGCGTAAAGACTTCCATTGATCCTCGTCTTCCAGCTGGAACTATTTCTTTGAACACTCCAGCACCAACTGAAACTACTTACATCAAAATCGGCCAATTTGCGACTTTTGATTGGGACTATGTTTCGCTATCAGTCACACCTAGAAAACTCAACATAGAAGCTTACTGTTCTTACAATTCCGAAACCTATACTATCGCTACTGACCATCCATCAAGGGAAACATCTTACATTTGGGATACAGAAGATTTCCAATCTAACGCTACCATCCCATTATTGACTGCTCAATATAATTTGCAGATTTACGATTCAGATGGTAACATGACAATGATTCCTCATGCAGGATACCTTTCGCCTTTCAGCCAAAAGTTTTTCATGTACAGTCCACAACCTTACACTCCTCTTGCAAGTAAGTAACTTTGAACATTTTTGCTTTTGCGAAAAAAAATTGAATTTTACTGACAGAACTATTTTAGATTTCAGATGCCCTAATTGCAAAAATGGTGCCTTAAGCTTGTCTCCCGCTACCAAATGGGTCATGGCTATGTTTGCCCTGTTTGTTGCTTCAACTGTTCATACGCTCCTTGCATAAATAATTTAATCCGATGGAAGTTTGTGGATTGGACTCCTTGACCAGAAATTTCTACAAATGTGCTCTTTTGTTGATTTTTAGATCATTAAAATTTCTACACATAACTGGAAGATATTACTATTGGTAATTTGGAGATGATCAGTCTATATTGCAGAAATACACATTCATATTTATTTTTATTCTATTAGATATCGAGTTATATAAACACACGATCGATAAATCGAAATAGCTTGGAGTATAAAGCTTAAAATCAGGTTTTCTTTTTCAATAGGCCCTTCATCATGTCGAACGAATTTCCGTCTGGCTGTAATTCGAATGTCTTTCCAGTAGCCTTTCCATCTCGATCAACCTCCTGCACAACTAGCATACCGTAATCAGACGAGATACCAAAAATTTTAGCTTTTGCATTGCTGTATTGTTCCAATGTAACAATTTTATCAGTATGTAACCATCTTTTGTAATACTGTTGCTCGAAAGCTGCAAATCCAATCTGTTTGAATCTTGTCATCATCAGACCGAGCATAGTATAATACCGGGCAAGCAAAGTTTCAATTTTAAAATACCCCAACGGATTGAGGCCTTTAGAGCTGCGATGAATATTCAGTTTATCGACAACGGTGTTGAGTGAAATAGAAGGCGCGTGGTTGTTAACATTAACTCCAAGTCCGGCGACTAAGATGTACTGGCCATCAATTATGCTACTATTAATCAATAGCCCACCTACTTTATAATACTCCAATTCTCCATTACTGGGCGTATAGTCTGGGTTAGCACAGTATATGTCGTTAGGCCATTTTAGATGCACGGGAAATTCTTCGTATCCATCACCATAGGATCGGATGGCCTCAACCATTGCTAAAGAAACCACGTATTGTGTGAAAACCATGGGCGAAGGCGAATTTCTGTCATTACGCAGTGGCATCTTATGCACTGTTGACGTAGCCAGTACACCAGGAGGGTTAACCCAGACATTATTTCCTCGCCCACGGCCAGCTACTTGCACAGAGCCTATAACGGCAAAACCCTCTGGTAAAACTGATAGAAGATTGAAGTTTTTGTATAACAACATTGATGTAGAAGTGACCACATCTCCATACAATATCAAAGAACCAACCTTATCCCAAGAATTTGAACCTGATCTCTCAATCTCATTTCTGAATTTTCTGAGTGCCTCAAAATATAAGCTGTGATTGAAATTCAAGACAGTCTTATTATCAGGAAACCCTGAATAATAGACGTCAACTTGTTTGACAACTTTATCCAAATCGGGTGAAAAGGTGTTTTTGTTGACTGACGAAGCATCGGTGTCGATTGTAGGCTCAGAATCAAAGATCTTGTCAGAAGGCTCGTTAAAACAAAAGGTGTCGTTATGTCCCTTAAGTAAGTTGTTTTCTAGTCCAAATTCATTTTTTAGTGTACTCATAAAAGACTGGACATCACCAGGGTACAATGCTGATAAAAATAGCTTGGATAAACCTGGGATAGGAGTTGGATGGGGGTCAACTTTGAGACCCAATTTGAGCAAAAGTAGTTTCATGAAGTCCAATCGGGGTTGTTGCATAGCGATCAGTTTACCTAGCTGTTCAGAATACTCGGTATTGCCTGAAATACGCTCTAGCAACTCGGGAGAAAATTCAGGGTGTACACCAGATAACAAAACTTGGCCACTTCCCACTTTTCGGTATATAATTGCTGCAGGTTTCGAGCTATCCAGAGATTCTATGTCACTATCCGATCCTTCAACAGCTAAAGGATCAGCGTATCTTGCTAAAACTTCGACGCCATCGGACTTATACTTCTCCGGGTCAACAAACAAGCACCCTCCGTTGGAGTATATATGTAGGCCTTCAGGGATTTCTGGGCCGTTGTTATCAAATGAGTTTTTCATTACCTCAATACTGGCAGCAATTGCATTAGCGTGGCTCCCATATTCAAACCCTTTATAAACAGCACCCCTAGCTGTTCCCGGATAAAATTGTAGCTCTCTTGGGCCACTAACTTCTTTAGCAACATTTCCCACTTCGAACTCGACTCTTGACGATCCATAGTATGCACCAGCACAAAATCCTAAGTACCTTCCACCTTTTTTGATATATTGCGATATCATTTTGTTACCTTGACCGTTAAACTCTCGACAATATTGAAGGTCTGCACCTCCAGGAATTACTATTAAAGCTGTATATGACGGCCATGGTTCAGTGAGAAGTGTAGAGCTGTCGACGTTGACTACCGCATAGTAAGGTGTTAAAATTCGTCGAAGAGTGTCTGTGCAGTGTTTCACTGAGTCAACGGTTGTCCCTGGACCTGAAAAAAGTTAGAAATATTACAAAGGCATAGTTATACTGAGGTGAAAAGGGAATAGCAATACCTGAGTATACAAGAACATTCATCAGGGTCTTTCTAATGGAATATAATGACTGGAATTTTAGGGCTATTTTGAAATCAACAGTAAAAGTTTAAAAACTATAAAATTATCTGTACTGTATGTTGAAGAAAGAACTCAAGATGTTTAGACGACAATTTTCTACTTTTGAGTCTCTGAAAAAACTGCTCAGCCGTTTACTACAATGACTCAAAATTATTGACTCACAATAATGTATAGCCCTTAATTAAATTCTAAATACCAGGTTTTATTGTGCAAAGACAATGCGCATTTATTTTGCATCTTATATCTCCTACGATTAGGGTAATCCTCAGAATAACTGGGAACATATCATCACATCACATTAGATCACATGACTTCAATAGTGACGTGTTGTTAATTCCTTGTTAGGCCTAACCCAGGGGGTCGTGAACTTTCATGTCAGCACAATCAGTATTTCACACACCCAAAATAAGTTGAGACTATTAGACTAGGGGAAGGAACCGTATAATAAGATCAGCTTAGTGACTTACCTTAGCGTTTGGCTATTCCATTCAATTATCCGATTAGCATACACCACTTTAGGTGAGAAGTTCAGTCAACACTTAACAACTGTTAATTGGAATTATTCAAAAGAGTACCGCTGAGTTTTCTGGAGCGAGTTAATATATTAAATTTTGTCGTGTTCAATTGAGTAAAGCACTATTTAATTTCAGGTTTTTGTACTTAACTATCTTTTAGTTTGCGCCTCTCTACTTTTTGGTGTTTACTTGTCAACAACAACTAAAGCTACTCTCCTATTTTTCCATATTCAATTGATTGTATAAACAACAATGGTAAAATTGAAGGAAATTCCTCGCACTGCTGCGTTTGCATGGTCCCCGTCAAGTTCCGATCCTTTGATGGTTACCGGTACTGTGGCAGGGGCTGTAGATGCTGATTTTTCTTCCACAACTCAACTCGAACTCTGGGATCTTTCTCTATTAGATCGATCCCCCGAATCTTTTGATCTGTCTCCCAGAATTGCTCTTGATACATCTGCTAGGTATGTTTCTTTAATACTTTCTACTGTGCAGACTTGACGTTGATTATATTGGTCAGATACCAATTAAGCATTCTAATCCAAGCTGTTTACTCGAACATATCACTAACCTAGAATAATGTGACATTTAGATTTTATGACATTTCATGGAGCAAGCCAACTTCAGAGCACCCTCTTGGTGTTTTAGCAGGAGGTTTGGAGAATGGAGGTCTAGAATTGTGGGATGCTGAATCGTTAGTGAATGGAAATACAACTTCGTTTTCATCCGAAACTAAACACACTGGGGCTATCAAAGCCTTGGAATTCAACAACATTCAAACAAGCATTCTTGCTACTGGAGGTGCCAATGGTGAAATCTATATCTGGGACCTAAAAAACCTGGAAAAAGTCATCACACCTGGTAGGACTCCATCTCGACAAGAAGATGTTGAAGCCATTGCCTGGAATAACGGTGTTCCCCATATTTTAGCCAGTGGTTCTTCATCAGGAACCAGCGTTTGGGATCTTAAAAATAGAAAAGAAGTTATTCATCTTTCTTATACAACCCCTGGCTTCAATGGTCATAGTCCCGTCAGTAGCATTGCATGGCATCCTGATAACTCGACAACTCTTATCACTGCTTCTTCAAACGAGAACACTCCAGTAATTCTTTTGTGGGATCTTAGAAACGCTAATGTTCCCCAGAAAATCATTCAAGGACATGACAAGGGAATATTGTCTCTTGATTGGTGTAAAAAGGACAGTACCTTCCTACTTTCAAGTGGCAAAGACAACAAGACTTTCTTGTGGGATGTTAATTCTGGTGATAAAATTGGCGAATACCCTGTTACTTCTAACTGGAACTTCCAAACCAGTTTTAGCTCACACTATCCTGATCTTTTTGCCTCTGCTTCTTATGACGGAAAAATTACTGTTCAAACTTTGCAGGATACCAACTCTTCTACTAAGCAAGAAACTGACGTTCAAGGTGATGATTTTTGGAACTCTAATAACTATGTAGATGCCCAACATCCTTCAGTATCGCTCAAAAATCCCCCAAAGTGGTTGAAAAGACCTTGCTCTGCCACATTTGGATTCGGTGGTAAAATCGTCTCTGTGAGATCATCAGGAGCTCAATCGACAATTTCGATAACTAAGTTTACCGAAGATGAAGCCCTTACTACTGAAACAGCCAAATTTGCGTCTGCACTCAAAGAAAACAAAATATCAGAAGTCATAAATGATCATGTTTCGTCGTCTGAGGGAACTGAAAAACAAGACTGGGAACTATTGGAACTTATCAACAGTGGTGCCGACAAGACTGTTCTTAAGAAGCACATTCTTGGTGACGAAGTTATAGCAGATGAACCTGAGTCTGCTACCAAGGAAGTTCAAGATGGCGATAATATTTTTGATGATGGCGGTGAAGATGAATTTTTAAGTCAATTGTCTATTTCAAAGCCCTACGAACCTTCTGGTCCTTTCAAAATTTTTGGTTCTGGTATTTCATCAGTTGAAAAGAAGATAACTAAAGCAGTCCTTTCGGGTGATTTTGATAAAGCAGTTAACATTGCATTGAAAGAAGACAATTTCGCTGATGCTTTTGCTTTAGCTGCTAATGCTACTGATGCAGTAAAGGCTAAAGTTCAAGATGCTTATCTTGCGAAGAATGCCGAATCAAAGCCATTCTTGCGTATTTTGGCTGCCGCCTCTTCTAAGGATCTTAGTGATATTGTTAAGAATTCAGACGTCTCTGAGTGGAAGGATGTGGTTGGTGCTATCTTTACCTTTGCTTCTGATGAAAGTACATTCAAATCTCTTATTTCAGAAATGGGTGATCGTTTACTCGAAGCAAGAAAATCATCTTCTTCGGATGAAGCTACTGAACTTCGTAACAACGCACTTTCTTGCTATGCCGCTGCTTCCAATTTAGCCGGTGCTTCATCTATATGGGTTAGTGAAATCAATAGTCAAGAAACTGCTATTCTTAACTCTTCTGAGACTCAGACCCCTTACACAGCTCATGTTAAGGCTCTACACAAATTTATTGAAAAGGTCACCATATTTAAGAACAGCTCGAAAATCACTTCTGAAGACAAAAGGTTGGACCCTGTTTACAGTGCTTACCGCGAATACGCAAACATTGTTGCCACACAAGGCCAACTGGACCTTGCTGAAGTATTTTTAAACTTTCTTCCTTCTCAATACGCAGGTGAAAAGGACCGTGTTCTTACTGCCAATAAGAAGGCTAACACTGCTGCTAAAAAACCGGCTACCAAGACAGCTTCATCTTTACCTTACCAACCTGTAAAGAATACCACACCTGCTTCATCTCTATATACTGCACCTTCAGCTGGATACACACCCGCTGCTACTACTAATCTTTATGGCGTTTCCAGTTCAACCGGATCCCCATATGCTCCTGCTCAGCCATCAGCTTATGCACCTCCCCAACCCAGCTCAGCGGCACCTCCTTCTGGTAAAGCTCCTACTTCGTCTCTCATTCCTCCTGCTAGAACTCATACCAGGACCTCCTCTGGAATCTACCCTCCTTCCAATCCTATAATCAATACTTATACTCCAGCGCCTGTGAGCAACGGACTTGGCTCTCAATCTACCACTGCACCCCCCACAATGCCTCCTCCTAAAAGAGATTCAGCAGGTGGATGGAATGATCTTCCTACTTCCGGCTTACCCCAAACTAGAAGATCTACTCCTGCTGCTGTAGGTGCAATTCCCAATCCTTTCGCCTCTACAGCTCAACCACTAGCTTCTTCAAATAGTTTTAATCGTCACACTCCTGCTCCTCTAGGACCTCCCCCCTCTGGACCTCCCCCTATGAGCAGATCTGGTAGCGTTTCATCATCTGTTGCTGACGCATCAGTACCAGCACCAGCACCAGCACCCCCAGCTCCTGTGAACCCTTATGCCCCAAAGACTGGATCACCTTCTATTAGTAGACAAACTCCTTACTCATCTTATGGGCAACAGAATGATCAAGGCTACTTTGGCTCTTCTACCATTTCGCCACCTGCAAACCCATATGCCGCCGCTGCTGCTACACCTCCCGTTAACCCATATGCCGCTGCTGCTGCTGCAACTCCTCCTCCTAACCCCTATGCCGCTGCTGTCATCAACTCACCCCCTACTAATCCCTACAGTCCTTCACAATCTTCTAATTCATATGGCGCGCCTCCATCGAACTTATATGGACCCAATTCTGGTACCAGCTCTTTTGCACCTCCACCTCCTAGCAACAACTACAGTCAACCCCAACCTTCATATCCTCCACAAAGTTCTGGCTTCAATCAGGGTCCCCCTCCCACACAACACCGTGAGGCGGCTCCTCAAAAATCTGAGCCTTCTGTGGAAGAAACACCAAAGTATCCTCCTGGGGACAGATCACATATTCCCGATGAGGCTCGTCCAATTTATGAATTATTAGAAAAGGAATTAAATGCTACTAGACCTAATGTGCCTAGTACTTATGAACGTCAACTGATAGACATTGAAAAACGTCTGGGTCTGTTGTACGATCATCTTAACAATGACGACTTGTTGTCACCTGAGACAGTCACTGATATGGTCGCACTATCTCAAGCTTTGGTAGACGGAAATCATGATTTGGCTTCGGAGATTAGAATGTCTATTTTGACTACTAGGACAGATGAATGTGGTCAATGGATGCCTGGTGTCAAGAGATTGATTGATATGTCTAGAGTTATTCGTACAAATAGCTAGTTTTAAAGTAGTAATTTTTCGTTAGTGTTAATAAAATGTGTAAGTTTCCTTATTATCCAATATTGTTTGGTAGAGCAGGAGTACGATGTCATTGATATTCAGTTATCGGGTATAGGTACAAAGTGTACCAGTTGATACATCTCAATAAAGGGCATATGAAGATTGACCTAAAATCAAGTGATTTGATGCAAGTTTAGTGAGCTACTTTGCTGGGTCCTACTGGGCACCTACGCGCTTGATCCTGAAACTAACAAGACCAGAAAAAGTAACAAAAAAATGTTTTAAATCCATGTCCAAATTAGAACAAAACTGATAGACATTAGTTAATTCGTTCAAACTTCTAAGATACTATATAATTTTTTTTTCTTTCTTCTTTAGCTGTACAATTATGAACAGTCTAAGACCTATTTAACTCTTAACACCCTCGTACTTTCTTCGGCGCTCAAGTAGCGTCGAAGTGTTCATATTGAGCTCAAAAAATCCACCGTCGTTGGCAACGATTTTCTGGGGAGTAGGTTGAATGCTTAACTTTCCAATTCCTTCGTCAACTTTGTACTCATCTTCATCCTCTTCCTCTTCAGCAAAAGCGGGCATTTTCGCTCCACCGTACCGACCTTTGCCTTGCTCCTCTTCCATACGATGCACTGCGTTGAACACGTCAAACGCTTCTTTCATAGCAATAACGGGTGCACGAGGGCCAGGTGTACTGCCAGCATTGAATAGCCGGGCATCGCTTGGGAGAGGTACAGGAGGAACCTCCACGCTTCCTTCGATTTGCCTCTTACCTTCAAGGATCCAAGGGTGCTTCATAAAATCACCAATAGTATATCTCCTATTTGGATCTACAGTAAGAAGACGGGAAACTAGGTCTTTCGCGGAATTCGATATATCATCCCACCAAGGAGACAAAAATGTAAAATCTCCTTTCGCAACTTTTTCAGTCAGTAGCTGAATTGATTCGTCGTAAAAAGGAGGAAATCCACATAGTAACGTATACAATACACACCCCATTGCCCACATGTCGACACTTTTAGAATACCGCTGGTCCTTTACAATTTCTGGTGCTGTGTAACCAACTGTACCGCATGGAGTCATGGTGTTTTGATCCCATATAATTTTTGATAGTCCGAAGTCGGCTAACTTAATAAGGCCAACACCACCGGCTCCCACCCCTGGTATGAATTCACCTTCGTCCTCTTTATCGTCGTCATCACCGGCTCTTGTCTTTTTCGTTTTTGAAGGAATGAAAGGAATCTCACAAAACAGCAAATTTTCAGGTTTGATATCTCGATGTACTACTCCTGCTTCTTCATGCAAGTACTGCACAGCCTCAGCTACCTGTAGAATAACGTGTCGAGATAGGTTCTCTGAGAAGTATGTGAGTCTCGCGATTTGGTGAAACACTTCACCACCAGGAACCAGCTCTAAAACTATAAAATAAAATTCATCAGTTTCGATGAACTCTTTTAGCTCGACGATATTTTTATGATTTAGCTGTCGCATGATAGCCACTTCTTTTAGAATAGTTGATCTCTAAGCTAAAGTTAGAACCCTTAACTCAACTAGTTATCTCTAAAAACACATACCTGGTTCGATTCTTCTTTTGTCGGCTTTCCGTGATTCTATTCAAGTTAGTCATTAGTTCTACCGGTCATAACACATTAGTTCCTAGAATATAAATACCTTTGTACTCTTGAGAGATTGTTTGAACACCGCTTTTACAGCCACATGGTTTCCTGTTTTCCCGTCCAACGCCTTATACACGATAGAAAATGCGCCCTCACCCATAATTTCGATAAGGGTATACCTTTCGAGGCCCTCGTAACTAGGCATCTTTGACTTCTGTTTGCTTTCTTCTTCAACAATATGTAGAATTGCTTCATTGTATGCTTTGATTTTCTGTTCTTTGACTTGTTCCTTATCTTCCGTTGCGGACGGTGCAGGAGGGGGTGAGATGTTTGTGGCGGTCACCACCGGCGGAGCGGCATTGGACACAGGACTCACAAACTGCGGAGTTTGATCCTGTTTAGCATGTGCGTGTTTGCCATGGCGTATAAAGTTTTTCAGGTTCTTGAAAGCAGAAGAGTGTTAGTATGGTTGCAAAGATACATATCAAAAGAGTCCAGTGCTAGTGAAAAGATGCACTTACGTCAAACATTGTCATGTCTAAGAGAGATATTTTTCGATCAATTATGCCGTACTGTAAATTGCAAATAGAAATATCCGGCTCCGAAATAATCCAGAAAATATAGTTCAGCAAAGCCAGATAAAATAAACAGAAGGGGAGAAAGGAAGAAAGAAAGAAAAATAACGAAAAAAAGACAAAAGAAAAAAGCGTAAAGCCAAATTATAAGATGTCAAAAATTCAACGTGAAATTAAATAAACAAAAACTATGTCCCAAAAAGAAAGTTAGAAACCAATGATGTAACATTGCACATAAAAGTAAAACTGCGATATTCCCATGATTTACGTTGAACGTTCACAAAGCTACAACTACGGTAATAGCCAGATTAAAATACCTATGATATCATATTGTGTGAGTTTCCTCAGGCTGGTAGGTTGTTAATCAGAAACTAAACATTTATGAACTTTAGTATTTTATTATGATTGCTAATATCAGCTTTGAAAGAGACTATCTCCAATTATTTCTTAATCCATCTTCTAGATGTCGTACTGCTGTCCCGCTTTCTGGATCATCGTTAGACCCTTCATATCGTGATGCAGCAATTACCTCTGGCGGTGGAATATAGGCTGGGCTTGGCTGTGCTCTGATAGGTTGAACAGGATTCATCAGAGATATAGCACGCTGAATCAAAGGAGGGATCCTTGTCATGTTGCCAATAGTTGAGGCCCTAGGGCGTCTAGCGCCTTGGTTGGAATTCGCAGCTGGATCGCCTGAAGGGGCATAAGGATGATTTACTCGAGTAGAAGGTGGGTTCAGATGAGGAGGAGCTTGTACGTTACTTGGTCCATAATACATGTATCGCTGGTTTTGGAGCATAGGTTGTATATTGTGTGCCTCTGAGCCACCCTCAGTCTCCATCGGCGAATTTACTGCTTTCTGAGAGCTTTGCTGCTGGACCGGAAGAGGAAGATGAGGCGAAAGTTGTTGAGATCCCTGGAACCTAATCGATCCTGCTCGTTGACGTTGCTGAGCTTGTTGGGTAGGTTGAAGATTCGGCTGTGAAAGTTGTTGTGGCATCTGTTGTGGCATTTGCTGCGGCATCTGTTGTTGGATCTGCTGTGGAATTTGTTGGTGTGCTTGTTGATGTAATTGCGGTTGAGGTGGTTGAAGTGGTGCCGGATGATGTTGGATTTGTGTTTGTACTTGAGGTTGTAGTTGAGGCTGGAGATGTTGTTGTGGATGTTGCTGCTGTAGTTTATCTTTTGTAGCATTAGCTGGAACAAAATGTTCTGTAAATTTGCCTTTAGTTATGAAGGGATGCATAGCAGCTTGATGAGGAGTCCATCTTTCGAATGGATTCATGTTGAGCAAACCTTGAACAAAATCAACAAAACATGCTCTATTTTGCATTTCCTTTTCAATTTCCGCTGTTCCCATTCTTGGCTTTGGTAAAGGATAATTCATGATGATTTCATTCAGTTTCGTCGAAGGGAAATATTGCTTGCTTGGAGCTTCTGTAGTTTTGTATTCCATGGCATACTTTTCACGACTTTTGAGTTTGTAGTGTTTGTTTCCGTACAAATCAACATACTTTTCCATAAATTGTGCTGAATTCTTACCTTTCTCAATCATCCAGTTTGGTGGATTTCCAAGTGTGTCTATGATTCTGCTCAATTGGTTGTACTCTGAAGTTCCTGGAAATATTGGCAACCCTAGAAAAAGTTCCGCGACAATACAACCCAGGGACCACATATCGATTGAAGTAGTATAAGGCAGACCTAGTAAAACTTCAGGCGAGCGGTAGAATCTTGATTGAATGTATGTGTAAACGGTCTGATACTCATGACAAGCTGATCCAAAATCGATAACTTTGATCACAGGACTATCCAAACTTTTCAGTAGAATATTTTCAGGTTTTAAATCACAATGGATAAGTTTTGCTTCTTTGAGAACTTTGAGGGAATCCAATAACTGCTGAGCAAAAACTCTCACTAAGTTGGTGCTCAGGCCTCGGAAATTATTCCTTTTGATCAGCTCATAAAGATTACTGCTCAACAATTCAAAAACCAAACATAAATGGTTTTTGTGCATGAACCTATCTTTCAGTCTAAGTAGGTTGTGTTCATCATTCTTGTCGACCTGGTTGTTTAAATGGTCTAAGATAGTAACTTCCATCAAACTCTGTTTCAGATATGCTTGTTTGTTTTTGATCACTTTGACTGCGACAATTTCTTTATTTATCATATTCTGGCACTTGACTACTTGCCCAAAAGTACCTTGGCCTAGCACATCCAGCACTAAATATCTTCTCTGTTCATCAATACCCAATATGTCGTTCACAAACAAAATATAATCATTATCTATGTTATCAAAATTGTCGTTAAGTTTACCTTCGCCCGGTTTGGTGAGAATTCTCCTAGGATTTTTCGATGTTTGATAAGTGAAATTGGGGTTGCAAATGTGGTACGTTGTCGTTAGTTGCTTGGTCATAGCCGAAATTGGATTCAGTAACCCACCTTCAGGCATCGCACGCCTATATTTGGGATATTGATTTATGACGGGTCTCAGATCGGACTTTCTAGTAACTTTCCTGAAAGAAGGGGCTGCTGCAGGTACAGAAATTGGACGTTGAGAAATTGGAGATGGTAGAGAGCCTTGTATATACGCTAAAGATGGAGGAATTTGAGATGTAGAGTTATGATGCATCACACCCCTTCGTAACGGAGCTGTCTGAAAATGCTGTTGCTGTTGTGGGTGACTACTTGTAGGCATCTGTGGAAGATGCTGTTGATCGACTGTGATTGTAGGCACTTGATTCGAAGATAGTGTATGTTGTTGCGGAGGCTGATTTCTTAGCGGCGAACCTGCAAAATGAAGATCGTTTGTAAGGGGAACATTTCGTGACATATGTGCTTGCGGATGATGGTGTGCACTGTTTGGCGTAGCGGGATTGTGCTGAGGCATATAATTGCTACCAGTAGGGCTAGTATTCATTGGAGTATCCTGATGACTAGCTTGTAATCTCGGACTAGAATGGGGATTGTAATGAAGCCTTGAGCTACTGGCCCTTGGAGATTTTCCCACCTGCGGTTGCTGCTGATGCTGCTGATGTCTATACATTGGGTTGTTTGGATCGTCGAATGACATGAGCGACGAAGTCGAACCGAAACTAGATCTTTTCAGAGAACCGCTTGGGGTGGTTGATTTATTAGACGAGGGTTGCAACGGCGAGGGGCTCAAGTTTTCTGAAGTCTGATGTACAGATTTGCGTTGCACATATCCAATATTCGAGTTTTGAGATGTAGTAGCAGACGAATACAAATGAGGCATGTACATTGATTCATCAGGCATCCTGAGTTGCTGTCGTTGTTGGAGATGCTGATGCTGTGATGAAGGGGCTGACTGGTGATTTTGCTGTTGTTGCATCTGCTGTATATGCTGCATATTCTGTAGTTGTTGCTGCTGGCCCTTGTTTACTGGCTGATTGCCAATATTCGGAGGAGGGAAAGACATGGCGGAGAGGTATGTTAGGGTTCAGTATCCCTTAGCGCTTAACTCAGAAAATGAAGGGTAAGAAAAAGGAAAAGAAAATTAAAAAAAAAGTTGAGATACAAATGAAAAATAAAGGTGGCAAGTTAGTTTTTGTTGTTTGAACCATCCTTCTCTTGTTTCTCATTTATCGGCATCGATTTTGTCCTTCTCAATTGCTTTCGATTTGAACGTTTGGTTTATAGTATATGATTCTGAAACTAATAAAACTACAGTTGGCTGACCATACAGCTCGTTGAGTTTGAATTTACTGTGTGAAAATACCTGTTATGCTAAGTTCGTGTTGAGCTTTACTAGTACATTTTTTAGACGTTGCTTGACAAATTGTGTGGAAAAATAACTTTTTCCAGTTTTCAAGAATCTTAAGCCAATTCTATGATCTAGGTATGGTATGACACAGACGGACTGACCATAATATAGAATTGAATTGGTTATCATAACGGCTTATAGCAATCAATAACGTGGATGATATTAGAGATCCCTACCATTTACTATTTGATGGAACCTTTTTGCTGAAAGTTACACGTAAATACAGTAAAAAGAATAGCATCACACAACCTGGCCAGCCTGGGGTAGGAGATTAAAAGATTACACTGAAGTTCTTCAATACCCAGATAAGTGATCAGGCGCTCGTACAATATATAGACCTGTATCTGTAGAAAAATAGTTAGAAGTTCCATAATTTCGAAACGGAGTGAAGAACAATCAATTTCAGCAATTGCTATTACGGGGCACCAAGAAAATTGAGATTTATATGCTGTCATTCAAATCCAGCATTAGAAGGAATCAACTCTAATGCAATTTTCTCTGATGATATCCCTGGATACACTGTATATTAGCAGACATGAAATCATATCTCGGTCTACTGAATCGCATCAAATTGCAACAGCTAGATGTGCAACTATCTTCTCCACACGCTCTCATAGAACTGCCTGATTTTTAGAGTTTTCCTTGAATTAAACCCTGTTCTTTATTGATGCGCTTTACCGTATCTTAGGCTGACTGTTTGATTCTGTTCTAAGCTGAAGCTAAAAGTTTTAGAACTTCAGAAACACAGGCTACACATGTTAAACAAATTTCTGTCAATTTAAAATTAAATCAGTCAGGGGAAGAGGTCAATGAGATTTAGCTTCTTCGTTGGCTGAATTCTGTAGCATTGCAATTGATGTTTACCGCAACTTGTGTTTATTCCGAGTATTGTAGAGATATTACTTACTGTATGGCCTACATTTCTACCCAACACACACTGTAAACTAAAATCACTTGGCTCACCATGTTATTCTGCCCAACTTTGTTATTGTCAAAGGAAACCAATTCTTGCTCTCCATTCACAACGGTTTCATGGTTCTTTATGTAAAGCAGCAATTTCCTTATTTCAATGGTAATAGTTGCATTGTTCTTTGTCGTATAAATTATAGCTGCATAACAAAACTACTATGCAACATTTAGCAACTATCGGTATTTCTATGAATTCACTCTCAAAATCACAATACAATATCTAACAGCTATTTCTATGAATTTTACTTTAGAAAGATTTTTCTTTTGACTCCATTGAGACAAAAATCAATGATATCCTGGACCGCTTCCTTATACAAAGATGTTTGGCTTCACAGTTAGAATCTTTGACAAGAGAAAACTATTTTATCATGACGCTTAGTTGTATATCAACTATAAAGTAGCCAAGGTCATATCATTTTTCTACTTTTGCTTGTTGTTAACATCAACTGGCTTCAAGCACCTCTGTTAAGCATAGTGGTTTTCTGAGCACAATAAGCGAGGTCAAATTAGTCCTAAAATGTCACTAGAAATAGTGAGTAATCGAAAGCAGGGGGTTCTTGGGCTTTGCTAGATACAACGTTCAGATTAATTATGTGATCCCCGTTGCAATAATTATTGATATCCTATTGAAATTTTTCTGATAGATATTCATACTGTACGGCGTTCTTCAGTATCGATATATGCTTCAAAATATACCACCAGCATGTTGGCTAGACACTTTAGAAGTTGTGCTGGTATCAGGCTATGTCATTAATATAATGTTCCAAAGCCGGAGACTTGTAAGGCGTATAAACGGTGCATTGTTTAGATGACCTAAATGGCTGCTGTTCTACACAAATGTAATATACTGTGTAGTATCTTACAGTTTGTTTGGTGCAGTTTCACATATGAACCTCAGAACAGTTGGCTAGTGATCTTTATGGCACACGATAGGCATAGGTAAAATACAGAAGGGAACTCATGTACTCATGAGGTCTTAGAAATTCCGTTTATATGAAAGATCAGCCATTGATATGCTACCATATCAATTATATCGTACAGTATATTTATTATTGTTTATAAGGAGTTATATCATGCTATAGATACCCATCCGAGCTTTAATCCAAATACTCCTAGTAGACTTACTAAGATTGCAGCACTGGCCGCATTTTACCTTTATTATTTTTAGCAATTGTACTTTGCAACAAAGCTCTCCTATTAGTTTCGCAAAAAATTTATGATGATTAGTATACTACTGTAGTTATCCTAGAAACTCTTACGCATTATGTACTGTATAGATGTATAATGATTGGTTTCAAAAGCTGGAAAGGCCTTGAGTTTCTTACAAAAGCTCAAATTCACCACTCATTATACAAAAGGGACAAGAGTGTAACTGTCATTTTATACTCATAGCTATATTTTGTTGCTGTCCAGTTTTTATCTCAAGAATGGCTCGCACATTTTATTGTGCGAGTGCTATGAGATCTAGTTTCTGTATGTAAACTCAAGTCAGAGGTCTTTGGGATGTTAGGGTAAGGACACTTTTTCCAGAAGCGAAAATGCATACACCATACATCGAACAACAAATAGGCTAATTCAAGTAGCTATCACCACTCTATTACATCACGAAAGCATACAATTTCAATTGTTCACAATGCTATTTTTCTCATTTTTCAAGACCTTAATTGATCATGAGGTATGTGTTTTTTTAGAAATTTGCACGATTATATTACTAACGCGTTTTAGATTACCGTCGAAGTATGAAAATTTGCCGCTACATATTGATATGGCCCAGCAGCTAACAGACGATCCAGCTTAAAAACGACTTGTCAATCAGAGGTACTCTAAAATCAGTTGACCAGTATTTGAATCTGAAACTGGACAATATAACGACTTTAGAAGAAAGTAAATATCCGCATCTAAGTGCCGTCAGAAACATTTTTATAAGAGGATCAGTGGTAAGATACGTACATCTACCAGCCCATGCGATTGACACAGCACTATTAGAGGATGCTGCGCGAAGAGGTATGTGTGTTATGTTCTACATTCAATGCGGTTTACTGACAATTTTACAGAAGCGCTGGCACAAGCAGGAAAGGCCATCAGCGGTCATTAATATCTATCTAGTTCATACATCAGATACATCAAAAAACAAGGTCTATTTACTATTCAAGCAGGAGGTAGAAAAGCTGAGTAAAACACTCCTTGTACAAGAATCCATACAATAAAGTAGCGAGTTATCAGCTTTCCCTCTTTTACAGATTTCAGCTTTGTACTAGATAAACGTTCGGAAACGTACCAATATATAAGCGGTAAACACGACGCCCCAACTCGATTTATGATTTGAACATGCCATGTAGTCAAGCATGAAAAAAGCATCACCGTTTGAATCAACACAAGAGGTCTGATAGCTTTTTTGTCTAACATAACAATGTGCGATTCATTATCCCGAGACTTCACGAAATACCATACACTGCGAATCATTAGAGTGAGAGTGGGAAATGCAAATATGAAATTAGGAATGTTGTTTGGCGTCCAATACTTGAATAGTCCGATGTTCCAGTAAGTCTTTTGAATGTAGGGGTAAATTAGAGGTATAGTGTTAGAACACCAAGCTGGAGGAGAATCAATCGTACAGAATGCCGAATATGCGTAATATTGGGTTGCGAAGAAGCATCCTCCTACTATTAGCCCTCCAAATACGATCCTGGTAATGACGAATATAGTAAGGAATGTGTTATATCCGGGTTTCCAGCTGATCAAGCTAGTTATCAAACTATGTAGAAAAAACAACCCATGAAAAATCCCATTGCTTCTAATAGTAGAAGCAACTCCGAAGATAATGGCCGCAGTCAGTTGATAATACTTGAACCACATTATCATACCCAAAAACGATAGCGCAGCAAACGTAGATTCGGCATATCCCACGCTCATGAACATTCCAGCTGGAGTTAGCGCAAATAGTGTTGCGGACCTCGTTGCAATTTTTTTAACCATTAAGTCTCTTTTCATAGCGTCTTTTACTACCCCAGATTTATACACAACCCATGTCAATGCGTAAAGAAGCAACATTGCAATATAATGTGACAGATTAGATATCAATATCGCACCAAGGGTGTATCTTTCGTAGGAGTCAGTAATGTGAGAACAAAATGTATCACCAGCCCACCTTACGATCCTGTTCCAAACTACACCGAACGCCCATTCATGTTCAAACCGAGGGCCCAAGTAAGGTTGTATAGCAGCTGTAACGTGGAAAACATCATCCCATATGCAGCTAGTTTTGAGAAATTGTGGTGCGTCTGAAGAAAAAAGAATAGATCGTGTGGATGTGTCGTACTGATACGGTTGAAATTGAAGAATAAAAAAAAGAACTAATTTGGTGCCAATGAATATTAGAGTGGGTTGGGCAAGACTCTTTAAGTGTCCAGTTAGAGTGATCATGTTAGATGGGGTTGGTAGTAGTCGCAGTGGTAATAATCGCTGATGGAGAAGCCATGCTGTATATATTGAGTGGAGTGGATTATTAGGTTTGGGGACAGAGCATCAAAAGCGATTTTTCATTTTTCAGTGCCTTTTTTCTAAAATTTGCCCTTAAAAGTCCATAAAACCCAATCATTAACCACAGATATAAATCTAATGAGTACATACAAAAGAATCCATAAATTATAAAGCAGCCAATATACAATTCGACTGGCTGGTCAGACAAAAGCTCATTGATTGCATTTTTTAGAGTTTCCATATCTTCTTTGATTTGTTACGACACTTTGTAACGAACTTGAAAGCTACGTAAACTTCTGGCGGTAACATGTCAGCCTACTAATCAATATACCTAAACCGCCAGTGAATCCGTTAAGTTTTGGTTGTTGTAAATCAAGTCATAAGAAAAAAATGTATATATAATATTATTGTGTATGGTGATTATATGAATCTACTGGATTGGTCAATCATCTACTACAAATAGCTTTCAGCAAGAGAATTGAAAGAGCAAAGAAACATGTAAGTCTTTCATTTCATTTTTTCAATATGCCAAAAAGATCCTTCATTCTCCAATTACATAATTAGAGCTTCCGAGTACTTGTAGAATTTCGTTTAACTCGTTTATTATGATTTATTCTAAATTTTCGAGAAACTACATGATAAAAAGTTTGTGCTTTATGATTTAAGAAATAAAGGTCTTTGTGTTGATTCTATAGTTTCCTCGTCTTCGCAGATATCAATTTTAAAGAGTTTTGCATACTTTCGTACCAGTGCGTCATCTACCTCCACAGCCTCCAACACGTCTAAACAGGGTCCAAGCTCGTCAATAACTGGAAATCTCAAATGTATGTTCCAATTCTATACAGCAGTTAGTACGGGTTTAAGTTCTTTGAGATTAAAACTAAATGTTGTATCGTACTTTATTTTGTGTCTTGGGGTAGGGCCTGCTATCAAACAAATACTTGAAATCAGGTTTACAGCCAATACTCTCAAAAAATAACCCTGGGATGGAATCTCGTTTTTGCCGTTCAAAGGTCAGTTCGCTTATTGGAAAAGACTCTTTAATCACTGCAAAAGAAGTGCATTTGTTCTTGGAACCAGATTCCAAAGGGATCGTTCTATATACTCCGTTGCGGACTTCTTTTTCATCGTCTAGAAACTTAGGTCTATATTTCTTGCGAATAAGTGCCATCTGGGGCCCACGCATGATATAATATTGAGTTCAATTTGTACTTTCAAATTCAGTTTTGTGTGTGTAGAGTTTTTAGCATAAGAGGTTCATATTATATATAATAGAGGTCGCGTATAAACCTCAGTTCAACGCAACATATTGATATTGTATCAAGTGTAGTGTGATGTGCTTGAATCCAAATCAAATAAAAACTCAGCATATTGAATAATATTAAAACATTATTGCCGTTAGAAAACAATTTACTTGAAAGAAATGCTAGTCTGTATACAATAAACGGTCTCAATAAAAACTACAAAATATTTACAACAAATAAACTTACGAATCGTTACCACCTTTAGTTATATAATAGTTCTATAACTATTCCACATCTGAGATAAAATATTTTATGATAGCCAGATTTATATACATTTGCGTGCTGTTATCGTTTTTTTGCATGGCAGCAGTGCAAATAAGAGCAGATCCACTTCCACTTCCAACAGAGATAGCTTGGAGCAATGAGACAACACCTGCTTATTTGGCACCCAAGCAATCCCAGATAGAAATTTCATGCGCAAGTACAAACAAGGAATACAAAGATATTTTGTTAAGGGCAGTTAATCGTACACTGGATAGAGTCTACTCAGAGAAGTGGATTCCAAAAGCACTCCAGGGTCCTCCTCCTTCTTATTCCAATTTGCCTTCTTCAACTGGCGATATTCCCCGACAATATAGTAACTTCACAAAAAGATGGGACAGCAAGCAGCACGTTTTGAATGACATATCGGGGTATTCAATTGGTGATGAACACATCAACCAAATTTCTTTCAAAATTCGCAATCCCGATACACATCTCAACCAGGGTATCGATGAGTCTTATACTCTAAAGGTTAACAGTTCATTTATCCAGATTGAAAGCGATAACATCTGGGGTGCTATGTATGCACTCTCAACTCTTGAACAGCTGGTTGAGTGGGATCCGTCAAAGAATGTGTTATTTATCGAGAGAAAGGTTACAATTAAGGATAAGCCCAACTACTCCTACAGAGGTGTCATGATTGATACTGCTAGAAACTTTTACAGCGTCGATGCTCTCAAGAGGCAGATTGATATTATGGCCCTAACAAAACTTAATGTTTTCCATTGGCACATGGTAGACTCGCAATCTTGGCCTATCCAACTTACCTCATTTCCCCAAATGACACTTGATGCTTACTCTCAAGCCGAAATATACTCTAAGTCGGATATTATTGATATTGTAATGTACAGTTTAGAAAGAGGTGTGCGGGTTATTCCTGAAATAGACATGCCTGCACACTCTAATAGTGGCTGGAGAAGAATCAATCCTGATTTGGTAGCTTGCGGAGAATCATTTTGGAATGGATATTTGAATGATCACGAACTTAGCACCGCAGTGGAACCGACTCCTGGACATTTAGATATACTGCATCCAGATGCATTGAACGTCGTGGAAAAGGTTTACAATGAACTGAGCACAATGTTCCTAGATGCATTTTTCCATGTTGGTATGGATGAAATTGTTCCCACTTGCTACAATTATTCCAGTCATGTCACAAAATGGTTTAAAGAAGATCCCCATAGAAGTTACCACGATCTAGTGCAATATTGGGTTGACAAAACTCTTCCCATATATCTAAAGGACAAACCTAATAGAAAAGTTATAATGTGGGAAGATGTATTGGCATCAAAAACTTCAAACGTCTACAACCTAAGTACTGAAAACGTTGTGATCCAGTCCTGGATGGGTGATAAATCGAGTGTCACGCAACTTCTTAATGACGGATACGAAGTAATCGTGTCGTCGTCAGATTTCTTCTACCTGGATTGTGGATCTGGGGGATTCGTAACTAATGATGCTCGCTATGATGAACAAGAAAATGCTACTCCAAAAAAGCCCAGTTTTAATTACGGGGGACAAGGTGGATCATGGTGTGCACCGTACAAAACCTGGCAAAGAATTTATAGTTATGATTTCCCACAACTAGTAAACACCAAGACCAAAACACCTGGAAAAATTATAGGAGGAAGCGTTGCGTTGTGGTCTGAACAGAGCGATGACAATGTGGTTGACTCAAAGATTTGGCCGAGAGCTGCAGCCCTTGCTGAATTATTGTGGTCAGGTAATAGAGATCCGCGTAATGTTACATTAAAAAGAACATCAAATTTTACTCAGCGGGTTTTGAATTTCAGAGAGAGAATTGTTGGAAGAGGAATTAGAGCTGAAGTTTTAGTTCCAAAGTATTGTTTGTCTAGACCTCATAGCTGTGATTTAAATATGGCCGCTTCTTGAAAAACTTGAAGTGACTTGATTATTTGATGAAATTGTTAGAAGATTAGAGAATCACAGGCTACTTGTATAAATAAGGATACTTGTATACCTCAATAAACAACTATTACAGGATAACATAAAGGCCATTTCTTTAATGGATAGACTGGATTGAAACTAAAAACGTCGAGATAGACTGTTCTATGCACTTCAGATCACAAACTTATTGCGAATTTTAGAGTGTAGTCTGACTAGACTACAAGCTACGTTTTTGCGAACGTGTACTTAGTCTGTCAAATACACCTTTTAGGAAGCTAACACTGTGAAGGCAACCGGCTGATACATATGCAGTTTGGAAAAACATACATTTAGAAACATCTACTATAGGTAAGTTAGTAACTGCGATCCCCGTTTCTGACTAAATTTCAGCGCACTGTAACTTAGTTGGTTCATAATATTATATCGGATTCGGGGAACAGACAAACAACCAATGTCCAGGTAAAAATTTGCAAGATCATCTATCTCAATTGCCTTTGCAACAAAAGCAAACAGTGAGTAGAAACGCTAAAGCAACTAAGAAACATTCTATTTATAAAAGGCAAGATCTATCTTGAGTCTCCATTTAGGTGTAACAAGGAAAAACCGTTTACAGTAAATTACAAGGTTTGGTATAAGTTAACGTTTCCCTTCACAATAGGCATTGTTTTAGTATTGACGAAATGTCATTCTGGTATTGATGGTTGCAATCAAGTTATGTACTTAACGTACAGTAAAGTGAAAGAAAAAATTGAGTATTCAGAGACATATCAACAATAACAGTTAGTCGTAGTTACTTTGATAGATTTTCTTGTGTGGCATGTAAACAATAGTACTGTACTGTAAACATCTTAAGCTCAGTAGTGACATTTTGATAAACAAAACAAACTAACCATAGTATTCGAAAAGACCGTGAAATTACATCAAAAGAAGCTTTTTGTCCACTTGATGAACCACTGACTAGCTGCACTGGTTAGGTGTGATCTACTTTTAGAAAAGGACTTTTACTTGTAAAATGTTTCATCAATTTTCAACTTAGTCTCATTACTTCAACCCAGCCACCCCAAAGCGACACAGCATATACCTACGCAATGTCCCACCAGTGCAATGGCACCACCAAAGCCGGAGCCCGCTGCAAGCTACGCGTGTCCACACCACAAGGATACTGCCATCATCACGACCTTGTCTCCAGTTTTTCTGCCCTCCAAATCTCCACCTCCTTAATATCCTACATCTACATCTACACTCTGAGCAATCCATTTCATGCCCAGATCCAAACTCCTTCTGGTTTCAAGCCAATTCATAACCCATCAGTTATCCGCAAGCTGTTTGGTCTCAATCGCCCAAAACAGCTTCTGATAAAAGTCGGATACACCACGGGTACGCCGCTGACCAGAATTGCCCAGTGGAAGGCTAAATGCGGACACAGCATCTATCTGCTGGCACCAGAAAAACCGACACAGAAGTATGATGTTGAAAGACAGGGATGGGTGGTAAAGCGACAGGTGGTTAGGAAAGTTGAGAGCGAAATTCATAGCATACTTTGGGAAAGGTTTGGGAAAGGGAAGGTTGTTTGTGAAGGGTGTGGGAGTGAAGGGAAGAAAGGAACACATTTAGAGTGGTTTTTAATTCCAACTAAAAAATTGAATGATGTTTATAAGGTTGTGGATAAAGTCATTGATGATAACAAAGGTTGATGTTAACCAACAGTCACTTCTCTTGAAATAAATGTGTTAATAACTTGTCACTTGGGAAAACTCAAGGAACAGTGGGAACTCAAAGAGAATATTTTCACACGAGCACAGAGTAGCTTTTGAAACAACTGGATGCGAATGCCTTTTTACCAACTATGATGACTGAATGAGCTGAGAATTATTGTGAAAGTGGCTGATTGATTGTTAAACAAAGAACACATTATCTGAATGAAAAGCTGTTGTAAAGGTGCTGTGGCCAAGAATGCTAGCACTTAACTAATTTTGGAAAAACATAAATTTATCTCAAGGAAGCGTGTACAGTGTATATCAATTGACTGAGTCTAGCGTGAATACCACAGCTTGTACTCTAAGTATGTCATAATCAAAATGAATGAATTTTGGAAAATATATAAACATAAAAGCTTCAGTCAAGTCAAAAACAGAGAAAACTACAAGAGATGCAAGTCTTCGTATAGATAAAGGCGATGCTGTATTAAATCAATATTGGAACTGAGCGAACAGAAAGTGGAACGTTTTTGCATTTCAAGAATTGTGTTTACCAACTCGACAAAACTGGTATCTGCACACTAAGGCTTAACCTCATTAACTATCATGATGATAGATATGGAGCCCAAAGGATCCCAATGATATGAAGCTAAGTGCACATTAACTGGAGGCGTCATTCTTTCAATAAACCAATTATGTGTCACTATCCTTGAGTAGGTCGCTATCCCAGAATAGGTTTCTTCTAATGGAGTAAAAAGAAATGAATTCTAATAAAGAATATAAACTAAAGACTGGTGTATATAGAAGTTAGTAAAGTTACTATGTTTGGTAGAGTGCAGAATTTTACTAACCCAGTAAACGTCGGCTATTGGAAGTTAAGACTCAGAAGTTAAAGTGTTTAGGAAACGGGCAAGAACTTGTAGATAGAGTCTAGTACGAGTTAGTGTCTTATCTAGATAACATATAGTTGAGAGTAGGCTAACCTGATCGATATTGAAAGGCCTTCCTGAGAGAAGATAAACTTGCTTAGAGAGATTGAGAGATTAAGACTAAGATTAGAAGGAACGGAAGTAGTTGTTTGATGGTGAGGAAAGGAATCAGAACTTTGGGGAAACGATCAGGTATTTATAGTCTTTTGGGTTACTCCTCGAATGTTATTAAGGCACCAACAAGCCATTACGTGGGTTTCAATCAAGATCCTTGTATAAGGCATCAGCTTAGCTTGTTTCAGGATGTAGCAAAGATTCTTGTCGCTGGTTAGGCGCGACTAGCTGATTTAGGGTCTGATAATACTGCGCTAGGTGTCATGGGAGGTTTTCGTCCCTTCCGTACCATGACATTATGTCATAATATTAGCCCTTTATCTATCTAGTTTTCAGTTTATAATCCTATTATTACATATGTCAAACAGGCCTCATCGCATCTAAATCTAACTAGAGAATTCTTCATTAATAGCATCGTTGACCATTCTAGCAGCATGGGCAACTTCCTCCACAGTAAGCCCATTGTTAACAAGTAGCCTTAATCCTTGTTCAACTTGAACCAGTTCACTCTCAGGAACATACATGTGTCTGGAAATCAAAACACCCTTACTTCTTGCTCTATCCACAACATTTTGAAGTGCTAGTTCTTCTTCGCCTAAGGTATTGAATTCTTTTGTAAGCACCAATTGCACAAAAGGAAGTGCAGGCAAAGAAACAATATCAACATATTTATTATCTTTCAAGTTTTCATAAACAATCCTTCCCTTCTGTCTAAATTGACTGAGTACAAGCTCTTTGAACTCTGGTTCCTGGTATATTTTAAGAACAACAGAAGTGTTATGGGCCAAGTATGCAGGCATGGTTGCACTAAACGTGTAAGCCAAACTTGTAATTCTCTGATGTTCAACCATATGCCTTGCACCAGCACAGAAACCACCCGCGGATCCAAACACATTAGCCAATGATCCAATAGTAATATCAACCTCTTCACGGTCTACATTAGTTACTTCAGGAAGACCTCTACCAGTATTACCCAATAAGCCGAGCGACCAAGATTCATCAAGTATCAAACGATACTTGAACTTGTGTTTAAGATCAACAATGTGGGAAAGATCGGGGGAATCACCAAAATGTTCAAACAATCCTTCGGTTATGATAAAACGACGAGGCAAAGGTCCTTTTCGATACTTTTTGTTGGCCAACATAAGCTTGGATTCGAGATCGGCCATATCATTATGTTCATACCAGTAAACCGTTGCACGAGATAAAACAATACCCTTTTGAATAGCAATGTTAACACCTTTGTCAGCGACAATAACATCTCCACGCTTTAAAAAACATGGAATAACAGATGAAGCGGTAGCCATAGCCTGAGAATAAAGAATACAACCTTCGGTGCCAATGAACTTTGCAATGTCGTTTTCACAGTCAGTGTGAACATCCTGGTTTCCGTAAAATCCGGCAGGACCACAAGAACCAACACCGTATTTTCTGATTGTCGCAATAGCTTCGTTTCTGATAAGGGGATTGTTGTTAAAGTTAAGCATATCCGTGGAGAGAAAGTTGATGTATATCTTTTCATCGGCCAATTTAGTATCTCTTTTGGGAACCATGATGTTGCTATTTTCTGGAACTAACTCCTTGTGAATAACGGGAGATACATCAAGAGATTCTTTTTCAGTTGTCAGTCTGACTTTGGGACCACTTTCACCAAAAATAATTGGGATTTTGTCTAATTTCCATCTTTCATTTTCATCGAGTGGTTTTACAAGTGGTTCTGGTTGCCATTCATCGACAAGTTCGTCAATTTCGTATTCTTCCAGCTTGACATAGTTCTGTTTGGTTGTAGAGTATTTTGAAGCCAAAAAATACCTTATTGCAAAGATAAACAGCAAAGCTTCTAAAACCGATCTAGCTGGATCATTTTGGTAGGAACTTTTAATGTATCTGATGACGATAGCAGATCCAGGGATTGTTGACACTTTATTTAAGATTCCTTCCAACGACGAATGTGCTAAATCGCCGATATCTTGTAAAATCCTCTCCATTGTTAACAAAAAACTGTGTAACAAAAAGATACGCAGTTTCAAATTTGAGGCTGGTGTAAAAGAAGTGAAGATGGAATGAAAAAGTGAGGAAATAAAAATAAAGGAGCAAATACTATTTTTTGTAAAAAGGTGCCAGTTACATCGGTTTCCTGATATCTAATTATGTCAGATTGAGGCCTAGCGTAGTAAGATTTTAAGCACAATAGCATAATCAAGTAAAGATAGTTATGTAATTCACACTCAAATCATCAGGTCTTATTAACCGAAATCTAAGGTCGCAACGTACGGCAGATTTAAATGAAAGGTAAACATTGAATCCATTTTGTTTATCATTCAAGCATGTCCGATTCTCGAGTCTCGAGTCTCGACAAATCCTTTAAAGTAAGTGTTATGATAGGTTAATTAGGAGACCACTCAGTGCAATAAAAACAACATAATTGGTGAAAACTGATCAATAGGTTACGACCGAGGACTGTTTCCGCGGTAGGTGGTTGTACAACTCATGCAGTGCACATTTCCCGTGAAAAATACTTTAATATTTTGAACGATTTCTATGCTCGATAGGATGGGATTAACCTCTGTAATACATACTCGTCTGCACTAGGAGTTAAATAGGTTCAACTAATAGTCAAAGTACAGTGTAACACAGGTTCTGACAAATACTTCTATATATCAATGTCATTCAAATATTGACTGATCGTAATAAAAATATAGGTAACAAAAATAATCAATGCGGTGTAGGTGTGTTTATGACATAAATAAATTTTATACTCGAAGTGGTGATCTAGGCCTTATTGAGAAGGGAGGATAATGAATCCTCAATGCTTTTCTCGCTCATTCCGTCTAAATGAACTTTTGATTCCTTTCCGAATTCAAAACGGGCAAACACTGTTGGTTTCACTCCTTGCGCTTCTCTGATCAAAATTGGTGTACTTGGGTTGCTTTGCTTGAAAGTGGGATAGTTCTTAGTTAAGAATTGTCTGAAAGCCTTGATGTTAGCACAACTGGTGTATGTTTTAGGTATTGCGAGGTAACTCACCTGAGGTTCGTTGAGGCTTCACCGGTTTGGCAAAGATGGAATCTGAGCTCCTTGAGAGCCTTGGGGAAAACGTATCGGCCAGACATTGTGTATTGTATTGAAGATGTATCGAAGAGGTTACCAAGAGATGAAGACTGGTGTAACGACAGGAGGAAAGCTTGAAAAATAAATAAAATTAGGTATACTTTGATTGGTTGAGTTAGGCCGTGAGAAATTTGTAATCGCCATAGTTCAAATACTAAAGTTTTAAACATTTGTAATAAATATTAAATGCTATTAGTTATATGATAATTTCAATCCGAAAAAAATCGAAAGAAACCAAAACAATCACTATCGTAGCGACATGAATGTGATTTCATGAGTCATTGGAATAGACAAGTGAAATATTTTCTTGATAGTTGAAACAAGATATCTAGCCACTCGGGTAGTATTGTTGAGCTTTCAAGTGACCCAGACAAATTTCATTTACTTGTAAGACTTTTGACTGGTCTTATTCTAGGACAAGATAGTACAATAGACCTTATCATGATGTTTGGTTAACTGTGCTCACGCCATATACTTTCAGAGAGCCTGGACCCTCATCGAGCACGAATCCCCGTTATTGCTGATTCACAACCTTTAGTTTTATTGAAGAAGCAGCCTGCACATCCAAAGGATCAAAATCATTGACTTTTATGGTTCATTTCAATCTGCCAAATCAAAGCGGTTGTTTGTGACTCCTCTATCTATTCTGTTCACATGTGTATGTACCGTATGCAATTGTAGACGTTACCCGGGTATACACTTAACCTTCCAAGAAAACCTTTACATAATTAACAATTCCAATATGGGCAGATTTGGAAACTTTGCACTCATCTAACTCTGACTGGTTTAGGCTGTAGGGCTGAACTTCCGACTCATTATGTCGACGTAATATCAGCCGTTTTCTACATTTGACAAATTCTTTTTATTTAACAGTTATGTTCTGCTTATTTTTCTAGACATCGACTTGCTATCTAGAGAAAGAACACCGTGATGTCTGTTGCCAATATCAGATCGGTAGCTATTATTGGTGCCGGCCCTTCCGGCCTGGCCGTCGCAAAAGCATTAAAACTCGAAAATAAGTTCGAGAAGATAAAGGTTTTTGAGCGTCAGTCTCAGGCTGGGGGAGTATGGAACTATTCAGAAGAAAAAAGAGCAACACCCTTGATTCCCTCGATAAGCCCTTTTGTCAAAGAGCCCTTGGACGTTAAGAATGGAAAGCCAATGTACTATAGCCCCATGTATAGGATCTTGGAGACCAATATTCCTAAAGATATCATGATGTACAAGGACAAACCATTTGACCCTGAACTTGAACCATTTCCTACTAGACAGCAAGTTTTGAGCTATTTGACAGAATACTCGAAGGATGTGGAGGATTTGGTACAGTATAACACTGAAGTTCTGAAAGTTAAAAAGGAGGATGATCACTGGATTATAACTGTTAAGAACTTCAACATTTCGGAAGCAAACGAGGAAACTGAAACGTTTGACGCTGTCGCTATTGCTACTGGTCATTACGACTTACCATATATTCCTGATGTCAAAGGAATAAAAGAATGGTCCGAGCAATATCCAAAGTCGATCATACATTCGAAGTATTACGACGACCCTATCAAATACAAAGATCAAACATTACTGGTGGTTGGAAATTCAGCTTCGGGACTTGATATTTCCATGCAAACTGCCGACTATGCAAAGAAAGTATACAGATCGGTTGCTTCGGAATCAAAGATGCCATCAGTTGTAGACGACAGAATTACCGACGTTCCAGTCATTCAGGAGTTTATTCCTTCGAGTCGCCAAATTGTTCTTACCGACGGCACTGTTTTGAAAGACATTGATATTGTTATATATTGTACTGGGTACCTTTACTCCTTACCTTATCTTGAAAGCTATAACGATGGTGTTAGTCCTGATTCCTTGCTGAAGTCAAAAGGAACTAGGCTAAACAGGATTTACAAACAAATATTTTATATCCCCGATCCAACCCTCGTTTTTCTCAATATGACCAAATTCACTATCCCATTCCCATTAGCTGAATCCCAAGGTGCTGTTATTGCTCGTGTTTTGTCAGGTCGCCTCACCCTTCCTTCAGAATCCGAAATGCGTGCAAACGAAGCAGAAGAAGTTGCTAAAAAAGGCGATAACGGTGAGTTCCATGCACTTCAGTTCCCAGCAGATGTCGACTATTACAGAGAGTTGCAAGAGTGGTTAGATAAAGCTAAAGAATCTGATCATGGTCTAAACCCTATTGTGTGGACTGATGAGAAAAGAGCTTTGAGAGAAAAATGCTTTGAACAAAAGAGAGCTAGATTGGCAAAGAAGCTAGAAGCTAAAAAGACTCAAGCAGGTGTTTAACTTAGCATATGGAGCACGTTAAATTGTTTATAGGCGTAGGTGATATAATTAGATTTCACAACCAATACGCATTGGTGCTTTTTCCTTTTGAAAGTTTTGACACTGTGAACTGATGCCTTTTTATGATGGAATCTACAGTGTTGTCAACATTGTTTCCACTGTTTATTTGTAAAATTTCGTACGATTTATAAAGGCACAATATAGTAAGTGATCAATGCTTCATTCTATGTTACACATCTTTAGATTTTGGAGCCGCGGTAAAATTGCTAACTGCTGATCTGTGTATCATAAAAGTGCTTTCTATGCACGAGCCCTTCTATTGCACCTAAGTATTAATCTACATGACCACATGAAAACGACGAATGAAAAACGTCATAGCTGGGGTTTGTGAAACTGGCAACGCTTATGATGATTGTTAAGAAGGCAAAACATAGTGTACGTTGGTCAACGTCGTCGAGCTTTCCGATAACAACGCGCTGTATAGTTTACCCCAGTATACTGTACAATAGCCGCACAATAAGGATATCTCCCTGCAAGCTCTAATATTCGCTCTAATGAGACTCGGAAATTAGTTTTCAGATGATACCGTTAAATTCGATCATAATCATTTCAGCATTGAAGCACCGAGTTTGCTTTAGGTAGTTCAAGATCGCTACGGTCTTAATGTTTGAGTCAGGCTTGATGGAGGTTTGTGGGAAGACTGAAATTCATAAAAGATCAGTTGTGGTATGAACTTATTCTGAAGGGCCTTGTCAAAAAAAAGCCATACAGAGTCACTTTCTGTCCATCTACCATACTGTATAGTACTTGTGCAATTTCAAATTTACATGTGTAATTTTAGGTTCTCAACTTTAAATGCTTCATTAACCTTCTCGGTAATATGAACTTTTACCACATCTCACGTCAAATTCCCCTCTCTTCTTCTGTTAGCAAATCAATTCTTTCAAGAAAAATTATAAATTTGAAAACTCTCCTACCTGTTGTATTCATTTCTGTTGTGTTCAATTGATTTTATAACTTGGCAAAACATCAGCTGTACAATTATCAATACTATACATACCTTGCAAGATGCCGCCCCAAACGTTCAAAGTAGACTCCTACAAAGACATCCCCGAAAGCACACCTCTTGAAGATATCAGACAAAAGGTTTCTAGTATCCAGACAGGATTTGCATCCTACAAAACAATTCCTCTTGATTACCGCAAAGTACAACTTCGTAATCTTTATTATGCTGTTTACGACAATCTGGATCTGATCTATCAAGCATTTCTTCAAGATCTCAACAAGTCACAAGTCGAAGTCGATTTAACTGAAGTCGGGTTTATTTTTAAAGAAATTACTTGGTTTATCGACAATCTTGACTCACTTGCAAAAGACAAGAAAATTCCTATCGATCTCATGCTCAAACCGGCTTCAGGATACATTCAGAAACAGCCTTATGGAACTGTCCTTATTATTTCGCCCTGGAATTACCCTTTGTCTTTATCGTTGTCACCTGTTGCTGCAGCTCTTGCTGCGGGTAACACTGTTGTTCTTAAGGTGTCCGAACTATGTCCCAACATTTCACGGGTTTTAGTCAAAATCTGTGAAACAGCTTTGGACCCCGAAGTTTTTCAAGGTGTCACTGGAGCAATTCCTGAGAGTACAGAGTTGCTAAAGCAAAAATATGATAAAATCATGTACACGGGCAATGGAGTTGTTGGACGTATTGTATCAAGAGCTGCAGCAGAAAACCTAACTCCTGTTCTGTTGGAATTGGGTGGTAAATCTCCAGTTATTATCACAAAAAACGCTAATTTGAAGCTGGCTGCTCGTCGAGTTTTGTGGGGAAAACTTACCAACGCCGGTCAAACCTGTGTTGCTCCAGACTACATCCTTGTCGATCAATCTGTAAAAGCTCAGTACATTAAGGAGCTAAAAACTGCATACGACGAGTTTTACCCCCCAACTGACAAAAATGCTTACGACAAGTATGGTCGTATTGTCAATGACAAACACTTTGAAAGATTGAAAAATATTCTTGACAAAACCAACGGTTCTATTGTTGTAGGAGGTGAACTTGATGCTAGCTCTAGACTCATCACCCCCACATTTGTTGAGAACGTTGATTTTTCAGATTCCCTAATGCAGGACGAAATTTTTGGTCCTTTGATCCCAATCATTACTGTCAAAGACACCGATGAAGCAATTGAGTTAATTCGTCGTGAACATGATACTCCTTTAGCAATCTACATTTTCAGTGACTCTAAATCAGAGCAAAAGCACATTCTTGCTCATACCCGATCAGGTGGTGTCGGTATAAACGACCCTCTCATGCACGTTGCACTGCTGAATGCACCATTTGGTGGAGTTGGACAATCTGGGTCTGGAGCCTACCATGGTGAATACGGATTTGACGCATTCAGTCATTCAAGAACTGTATTCAACCAGAGCTCAATAATCGAGAAACTTTTGGCTATTAGATACCCGCCATTTGCTGAGTGGAAAAAAAATACGTATCATAAAGTCGCGGTGAAAGAACCATGGTTTGGACGTTCAGGGCCCGTCAGGAAGTCGTTCTTGAGAAGAATTCTAGGTTCGAAATTGACTTATGGTTTGATCGCTATTATCAGTATTCTAATTGCGCATTTTACTAAGAAGTAAAGTGCTTTATAACGAAAATTTCTGTTTGACGTAATGCTTCATGGTGGAATTTGTATTAAACTAACCGTGTGCTAATTTGAGATGAATGAAACGTCTGACGTTATTTGAGGTTGTGTAAGATTTTTGGATATTTGAATATTTGGATATATCTAACTATAGTGGAAACATCACTTCTTTGTTTACGTTTTTCTATACATTTAAATATTGGACTCTTTAGTAAATAGACACTTGATATCGTCTTTATGGCTGGTTTCGTGTATAGTCGTGTATTATGTATACATATCATTGAGCTGCTCAGTCAGTATGAGCGTATATTTTATGTCAGTAAAGTATGAGCTTAACACAGAGTATTACTACCACTGTATGTAACTTATAATTTTAACCCATGAACATTTAGGATGCTAACTGAACTATTAGCAAACATTACCTTTTAAGTAAATTACCGGATTCGGTAATCGAATACCCCCATGATTTTGTCCAATATCGATTTGATTTTCTGTAGCCTGAAAATTTTCACGAGAATATTGTTGGTATAAAATAATGAATCCCGGTTACAAGCTATGTCAAGATGTTAGTTGTCTAGCTCAGAACACTAAGAAAAAACTTAAGTTATTTGAATCGGCTACGAACTAGACCAACTATATACAAAAAGAGGAATATAAGTAGAGGTACAAATAAATTTATTAAAATCAAACACCGCAACAGCGCCTACCTATTTAATCCTAACACAATAAATGGAATGTGTAAGCGTAGTTTTCAGCCTTTGTAACGGCGTATTATAGTCTTAATTCAATCAGTTGTCAACTGGGTGGTATCAGGACACTTAAATAAATGTTAAAGTCTGTAGCTTTTTTTGACGTTCAATATTATTGATATATTTTGAGCATGACCATAAAATGATTCAAAGTCTCGAAAGCACCTATATTAATTTTTGCTTGTGGTTAAGAGAAAATTCAAATGCTATGCAGTCTTCACAATTGGTGCTTCCCAAGTTTTACGATATTGCCTTAAACAGAATTTTACATATAATTTGATTTTTGAGCATACTTTGATTGACGTTTAATTGTCTGCTGTAAATGTAAGGATGTGGTTTGAAGTTATGAAAGTTGATATACCCACAGCAGGTTTCCCTTTACACTTGGAATTTATTCCAAGCAGAATTGGCAGCGTCAAAATACAAAAGTATTCATACAACAGTAACGCACGAGATTGTGAGCCTCGTCGCAACGCAGATTGTTCGGTTTTTACTGAACCACAATTACATGTCTTCTTCATTGTTATTAACATTATTTGTATTTTATTTATTAGTTTAAATTTT
>JAJMKR010000029.1:63866-113536 GCA_030563945.1 Geotrichum australiense | reverse complement strand
ACCCACAGGCTGTGCGTCCCTTTATGCTGACCTGAAAGTCCCTTCAATGAATGAGAAGCAACTTTTTCATTTATTCGATTATTACGAGTTAGTTTTCTCATGTCTAAAAACCTATAAAATATTCAAACTAAATTCCATCTATTCATAATAAGTTCATTGCCCTGTATCAAGTAACTTATAAAAAATTTGAATTAACAAATATATATAATACGAAAAATGTCAACAATGATGATGAAGATATATAAATAAAATAATGTTAACCAACAAGACATAAAAAATGGACCAGTAGTAAAACCAAACAACCTGTGTTGCCATAAGGTCTAATATATTGTGCGTTACTATTGAATGAATACTTTTTTATTTTGATGCTGCCGATTTTGCTTGTCAGTGCTTGAAATGAATTTACTCATTCATTCAAAAATAGTCAACTTGTCAAGCAACTTATAGAAAATATTTGAACGAACAAATAAAATACAAAATTTAATTACAATGAAGATGAAATGTATATGTAGACCGGTAATAGAACAGGGCAGTCTGTGATGCGACGAGTGTCACTATCTCGTGTATTTTGACGTTTCTAAACACTTTTGTACTTTGATTCATTCATAATCAGTTTATTGCCCTATTTTAGATAACTTATAAAAAATCTAAACTAACAAATAAAATAAAAATAATGTCAATAACAACAAAGAAGACATGTAAATGTGGTTCAGTAATAAAACCAACTCAGCAATAATAAATGAATGAATGAATAATCAGTTTATTGTCCTATGTCAAATAACTTACAAAAAATTTAAACTGATATCTTTAATCAAAGGAAATATGCCATATACAATAACTTTGCACTGTTTTCTGACTTTTAAAAGTATTAAAATAACAAGAACATACAAACGGAGTATATTCAAATCTAGATAGCTTGAAACCAATTTTTTTTCTGGTATTTTTCTGCCATTTTTACAAAAATAAACACAAATTGGTAGGTCTCTCAAAATTTTTTATCACAACAGGTTTGTATAGCTCAGTGGTAGAGCGAAAGATTGCAAATCTTTAGGTCCCCGGTTCGATCCCGGGTGCAAACTTAACTTTTTGAATTTTTTTTGATTTCATAAATCAACGCAAACCCACCGGGATAACATTCCATTGAGAACAGCTGTTTACAGAGGCGCTTCGAAATAAGTTTTAAAAAAATTGGTAAAAGGGCTAGTTTTGAAAAACCTTAACATGAATAGTGAATCAATTTTTATTTTGGGTAGATGAAAAATACTAAAATTAATGACAGTAAGATCGATAAACAGATCTCAATATTGATAGATAATGCCCGGTTATTGTGCGTTACATGTGTACCACTATCTTGAGTACAGACGTGAATATGCCTGAAGCTCGTAACATGATAGATTTGTGTATTTCTTTACTATAGATATAGTTAGTCAGTTAACAGTATTTTCGAATTCAAACAGTCAACAGCTTTTATTCGAGATATCATCAAATATGAATTGTGTTAATTTTCGTGGTGCTGAAACATCTGACATCTGTTGCCTTATGACAAGATATTGTGTTAGTTTCACAGTGATAAGTGATCACATATTAGTAAACTATTGACGTGTTGTAGCTAAGTTTGGTTGTACAGTCAGTGAGTCTCTCTTATTTATGGCAAATGTCGGTTCAGTTGTCTCTAGTTAATATAACCAAAAACCAACAAGGTTCTTTAGTTGAAATAAAATCTGGGGTAACTGTTAAGGGTTCAATAACATAATTTTAATGCTGCTATAGTACAAAATTCATAATAAATTGTCGTCTGACAGTTCAAATAACATACGAAGATTATAAAACTGAGATAATTAATGAAACGGCAAGTAGTTTGGCCTTTTTGTGCATATCATGCTGAGTGAAAAAAAAATTAAAAAACCTTGGTGAGATGTGATGATATCCAATACTTGACAAAACGTGAATTTAATGTGTCAAAAAAAGCTGTAAAATGCCAAAGGACAAAAAAATTAACATTTGGAACTACCAATTGGACAAAACGCATAAATATAGCTGGATATAATCCTTTCTGCTCAAAGATTTTTATATTGGCCACATATTTATTCAGAACTATTTCTCTATCCTCCTCCCCCCTGAATACACGAAATCAATTTTTAATACGTTTTGTATTGGTCTCTGTAGTCTATTCTTGCGTGTACCTTGATTGCTTGCGCGAATTCAGATTTTGGCAGCCATTTAAAGTTTTTTTAGGTTTTCATTTTAATCCGAATAAAGAAAGAAAAACAGCAACAAAAAGATTGATATTCAGCTAAATATTTTTTTCTGTTTCTCCCCGATCTCCTTTTACTTCTCCGTTTCCACTCCCACAATACTCTAGAACATCATATCTTCTTCACAACCAAAGAAGGCTATAGTGTGTAGTATAGCCAAACTTTGAGTGATTATATAAGATCAATAACTATGGCAAAAAACTTAGATGGAGAAACCCTTCTAGATCCTCCAAAGCGTTACGATTCAACATCGCATTCAATACAAGATGGTCAAGAGAACAGCTATTATTTCAACGACAACTATGCAGATGGATACGAAGACGAGGATGAAGACTCGTATCTGTTCAGCAAGTTCTCTATGAAATACTGGATCGCCATGGCACTAATTGTCATTTACGCCATCTACTACTTATTCAAAATGACCATTCAAATGGAACCAACTTTTGTAAATGTCCCAGACCTAATAAAAGTTGAAGCCCTCCCCACGCATATTCACCCATCCGACTCAAACAGATTAATACTCATCGGCGACATTCACGGTGAACTCAAATACCTTGAAAAGCTCCTCCTTCAAGTCGAATATAACAAACATCGCGACCACTTAGTCCTTCTGGGTGACATGATCTCGAAAGGTCCCAACTCAGTTGGCGTACTGGATTTTGCCATCGACCACAACGCATCGTGCGTCCGTGGCAATCACGAAGATGCAATACTCAAATTTTACTCGGACATACATCACCTCCCGCCCCCTAAAAATTCGGAAGTAGCCTCTGCCAAGTTTTTCAACATGAAAGTGTCGGATAAACAAGTCGCACGGAAGTTAAAGCCTCGCCATATAGAGTACCTGGGTACATGTCCGGCAATTTTGAAGTTGGGGAATATCGGGTTCCATGGAACACAAGCGGTGGCGGTGCATGCTGGGCTTCAATGGAATATTAATGAATTAGAGAAACAAGATCCACAAACTGTTTTTACCGTTCGATCTCTTATCCCTCCAAAGTTGACGGAGCCTTCAGAGGATAACGACGGGGTGCCGTGGAGCAAAGTTTGGAATAAAAAAATGAAGGAACGGAAGAAGAAGGATATATTGTCGGTGTTTTATGGTCATGACGCCAGGCACGGTTTAACGTTGAGAAAGTATACGGCAGGATTAGATTCAGGTTGCACTGGCGGGGGTAGATTATCTGCTATGATTATTAGTATGGAAGATGGACTTGTCACGCATGAGATTGAGAGTGTTAAATGCAAATAATTTTAGTTTGCTTCGTTTGCCATTCGCCTATATCAATACTGTTTTTGTTTCATTCTCTTTAGCATTTTCTTATTATTATCAGTTGGGATCTTTAAATCTGTGATTTTGCTTGTTTTCCAACATGTTTAACTTTGTGTTTTTGTATCGTAATATAAATTAATCAATCAATCAATCAACGTAACATTAATATTTTTTGACAATACTGTGAAACGCTATAATCTATGATACTACTAGATTATGTATATAAGATTCATTGTTCATTTGCTAATAAATGATCTGTAAGATTGGTTCGTATAGTTTATAGCGTGTGAGCTTGTGTTGGCCTTGTGAAAAACCACCATGAACTAGAGATATTTAAGTACACGACATTAAAAAATATTCATTCACACAGTCTTTCAAATCGAGGCTCTACATTCTTGCGATAATATCCAGCTTTCTATTTGGGTCTCCAAGTTTTAAGTAAATCCGATTCATGCCTTACTCCCGACCCGACCCCATACAAAATCCAAACCTCCCAAATACCTTAAATCCTATCAACGAAAAAAAAAATATCACCGACAAATGTCCCAACCCTCAAGAACTTCCCACCCGTTCTCTTGAACTACCCAGCATAACAACACCCCACCTCCCTCAATGTCCTACAAAGTCATAGTCCTCAACAACTCCCAAGATGTTAAGCCCCTAAAGACCCGTCTCCATTCGCTAAACCTCCTCAACACAGATCACAAAATCACCTCCTCCCCTAGTAACTCCGAGGGCGTCCGCGAATGGTACATTCCCGTCGTCCCCGACCTCACCGACCCGCAATACACATACAAAACTCTTTTTTCCCATCCTGCGGAGCCAACACAGTCGGTATCCGTGAACCTTCCAAAACGATACACAATCTACCCACCGCTGGCACTGTTCCCGCCCGGGACGTTTGACGCGTCGGATGAGTGGACGCCCGAGGCGATGGCATCTGTGGCGAGGCGGCTGAAGGTTACGCATGTGGCGGAGACGAATCGGATTCCTGATAAGGCCGACCCGCTGAGACTGCCGTCGCTGTTTAAACCAGTGTTTCATCTGCCGAGCTATGAGTCTGCGGGTGTGGGGGACGGAGATGGACTGGAGAAGGTTTTTGAAGGACTGTGGTGTGAGGCGGTACAGAATGGGATATGGCAGGTGTGGCAGCCGAAACATACGATGTTTAGTCGAGGGAATATTAAGGAGAAGAAAAGGGTACTTGATTATATGGTCGCTGAAAGACGCAAATACGAATGTCCCGATAGTCTTGAAGGCAAGCATGAAAAGAGCAAATCTAGACTAGATGAAAACGATATGTTGAATCAAACAGTTGTCGACTTGTACGCCGGGATTGGTTATTTCACTTTTTCTTACGCCAAAAGCGGAGCCGTCAAACAAGTTCTTTGTTGGGAGCTGAACCCCTACAGCATAGCAGGTCTCCTCAAAGGCGCCGCCAAAAACGGGTGGTTCAGCCACCAAGTCCCAACCTTAACCTCAACTTCAACTTCCACCGTAGACATATCCCACCCACCCGTGCCCGAACACGGACCCAAGATCTACGTTTTCCATGAAACCAATTTACACGCAGCAGACCGAATTCGCGCCCAGGAATGGGGTCTTGCCGGCAAGAAAGATGAATTGTTTATTAGACACATCAATATGGGACTTTTGCCCGATGCTAGAGCAGGGCTCCCGGTGGCCGTTGAGATTGTGCTGGAATCGTCGTCACCAGAAGTAATTCTTCATGTTCACGAGAATATTTCGGGCTCTGATATGGCTCATCACGACGATGAACAAAGTTTTGATCCAAGCCGCAGCTATGAACAAACCGCAACTGCAACTGGCGACGACGGGCAACTTGCCAGCACTGTAGAGGGCACCCCGCAGCTGGTCGGGGGTACCAAAGACCGAGGCGGCGGAGCCCGTTTCGAATTTGAAATCAAGCACATCCTGGCTAACCTGCTTCAACAAGAACGACTAAAACGATCGGTGGACATGACGGGTACGTCGGAGGGGAGAGATAAGGTGGAATTGGTGCATTTGGAATGGATTAAAACGTATGCTCCCGGAGTGTGGCATGTGTGTGGGGATTTCCTGATTACAAAGGGAACTGTGTGAATTGTACATAATATTATAGATAGTCTATACCTGTGATACTTTTCTATTGGAAATCCAATAGAAGTCTTCATATAGCAATATAATATACTGATCAATCTATCAATCAGAATTAACATAAAACCAACAATAAAAACTCCATTATACTGCCATATAAACCATACAGAAACGAAAAACGAAATAAATTCAATACTTATCATAAACTAAACTTAACTAAAATCAAAACATAACATAGCATTCAATCAGGTCATTCACATATATATCATCATAATTTAAAGATATCCCCAACTCGTACAGTACGATCGTTTACTACCTATATCCCATTCCCATTCCTATTCGCATTTCCATTCATTTCACTTTCTAGCTGCCGAATTTGTTGAAACAATGATTCAGGTAACCAAGTTTCCTGGCTCATCAAATCCCAAACTGCACCACCACTTTCTCCATGGCCACTCGCTGCACCAATTCTGTTCCCTCCCACAGTATCCAGCAAATTCATGTTTTCTCTTTCCCTTTCACTTTCCTCTCTCAAAGGCCTCAAGCATTCTTTGCCAGCTTCAGTTCTAAAATGTCTCACCAGCGCGTCTGCCCTCGCAAATTTGTGCCCGCATCCCCAAGTCGTCACACCATCAGCGAGAAACCCTTTACACTCGAACTTCTTTTCTCCCGAATGCAGCGCTTCGTGTCTTTTCCTATCGTGCTGACGAGCAAACCTTTTGTTACACACCGAGCATGGGAACGGACGTTCGTTAGTATGTGTCAGTTTATGCGATTTCAGATTGTATGCCCTTGTAAACGTTTTATTGCATGTGTTACACACAAAGTTTGCCGATTCCTTATGCACCTTCTTAGAGCTGGGAGCACCGGCCGCAAGTTCTAAAATGTATTCACGCGACGTTGACCTTGATCGCGACCGTGACCGTGATCTAGACCGCGATCTGTCACGAGAGTTTGAGGCAGAATGTGATCTGATTCTAGATGTGTGTGCTGTTTCTGGAGATAAAAATGATGGGTTTGATGAGGGAGAACTTGGCTCAGTTAAAAACGGTGAAGGACCAAGATCCGAATCAGAGTGCGAACGTCTTCTAAAGTTCGACGGGGGAGGAATCAGTCCTGAATTGTCTAACGTTAGAAGTGGCGTTTCGTATTCTGAAGGTGTAGCATAGTCCGAAGGGGAAGGAGAGACAGAACCAGGAGAAGAACCGTAAGCGTTGATAGAGATATTGGACTGCTGCCACTCATCTGCCTGTTCAATCATAATCTCCGGTGTATTAACTTCTTCATTTCGAGGAATATTAATGCTACTCGACTGGGAGTCTAGACGTGGATGTTGTTGCTGTTGTGTTAGATGCGGCTGTTGAGGAATAGTCCATGATGGCTCACCCAGACTGAAATCATTTGTGCTTTGAGCCAGTCCTGCCATTATTGACATTTCGTCTTGGGAAGGTATCGCCAAAGGGGAGGGTGGGACAAGGGGAGAAGCACAATCGAAGTAAGGAGAATGCATTACCGACGATGTATCGGAAGCTTGAGAATTTGAGCGGTAGCGGCGAGCATTATTTTCTGGGATGAGTAGTTGGTCGAAGTCGTCATCAGGTTCTAAGAATGTACCTATGGGGGTGGATATCGTTGGGATTTGAAACATGGTTGATGTTTGATTTAGGGGCGACGGCGCTTGAGATTGAAACTGTAAGGACTCATTCTGAGAAGATAGTAAATTCGAAGGATCGGTTGCAGGTGAAAGGGTGACGGTTGGTTGTAGTGATTGTAGCTGATGATTCAGCTGCTGTTGCTGCAGATCGTGTATTTGTTGTTCTTGAAGTTGCAGTTCTTGTAATTGAATCTCTTGAAGTAGCTGTTGAGACAGCTGCGGCTGTTGAGGTTGTTGTAGTTGTTGCTGTGATTGCTGGTGCTGATGCGGTTGATGTTGATGTTGCTGATGAGCTTGTTGTTCAAAAACATGTTGTTGTAAGCTAGACTGCTGCTGTTGCCGCTGTTGCTGTTGTTGGTTCTGGTTCTGGTTCTGTGAAAACTGAAATTCAGATGGGTCAGGGGTAAAGTCCGAATTCATGAACTTGTCCAAGTACCTGTCTAACGAATCGTTTTGATTAACCGAAGTATTCAGAAAAGACTGATCATTGTTATTAAAGTTGTTTTCCATTTGTTCCAATATCTTGTACGAGCGTGTGCGTTTGAGTGCGAAGTGATTAAATTGATGAGTCGAGTAATTCGGTACAAGACGCGTAAATATACGTTTTTATATATTTGAGTGTAAGCGAGAAGACAAATATGTGTATTGGTATCTCAGTAAATCTCAGGTATTGGTTATTTTTAGATTCTCTTGTATTCTACTGGTTCTCGAATTTGATAATGTGTGAATAAAGCCAACAAAATAGTTCCACTGCGAGGCTTTGAACGATGGAAAAAGTCAAGTGAGAATTAGAAATAATAAAAAGGAAAAATTAAGTTGGAGTAGAGCGTCAATGATAATAAAAAAAAAATTAAAAGAAAGCCCAATTTTAAGAAAGACGCAGACAAATAATTACAATGTGTGTACGCATACTGAACTAAATGCTAAGATGCTGAGTTGGGCTGAGTATAGCTGAGTTTAAATGAGCTGAACTTAGCCGAATAAAACTGAACTGATCCTGTCTGGAGAGAGTCACTTTGAAGTCAATTCAATTCAATTCAGTTCAGTTCAGTTTTAGTTCCGATGATATATCCTCAAACCAACATCTTTTACAGATTACACAATAATACAAATCACCAAGTCTACTAAGTTAGGACCAAACGAAAGACTAGTTCACTCTTAAGAAAAATTGAAATTAAAACGAGGCAACTCGGAACTGTTAACTTACTTGAAGCACTTGATTTTAATGTGAAGATTAGCACATCATCCATTATCCATCTTAGTTCCCACAATCCAGTTACACAAAAGTAACAACGCTGTAAACACACTGAAGCAGAACTAGTGCAGACCATCACCAAACAGTGATTTACTGCCCCATCAAGGCCAATATCCATCTTTCATCGTCATGGCTTCATGCTTGAGAGTCCGCGCACTTTGTGATCTGTAGTATTACCCGTAATTATTACCCAAAACCAACAAATTAATTTGATACACGGTACTAAGTCATTCAAGAAGCCTATCATAAATATAGTTTATATACATCGTCACTTTGTCTTTACGTTTTAGATCTCCAGGTTCATACTCTAAGCGTGGTACGCAGTAGTACCGCGGTAGTCCGTCCAGAACGGTCCTTAGTCCACACTGTGGGCCACACATAAATCTACAAAACATCTAAAAGCAGGGTAAATTACCATTGGAACCAGCAGCTTTTGTCTCTTCCCGGCGATCGGATCTACACGGTACAACGCAATACAATACATACCTACACAACAACACACGCATTTGTACGCACTGAAACTGTAAAAATACTGCTAAGTTAGCGCTGGCTGCTGGTCAATCTAAGTGCTAAAACCGTTTTCAGTATTGTGTCACGTGTAACCAATCAGACCCAGTCGAGGGAGAATCACCAACTTCACCAACCCGCAAAAATCAGCCGGGCCCGGCCCGTGGGTCTTTCTAGCTTATGAAGAAGACTTGTGTATACAGTAGCTGTAGCTATGCAAAAATAAAAGCTGAAACTAACAAAAGAATACTCAATCCGTGCGTTGTTTTCCATCGTTAAAAACTCTGAGACATATCAGAGATGTGCGGGTCCGATATGGCATTATGGCACTTCTATCTGTGACTTCTCAAGAGTCAATATGTGCGCTTGAACTTGATCTATTTGGTATGCACAAGCGTATTAGTGCTGTGGTTGTTGCTCAGAAATAGAACAATTCCTAGAATGTGACGTGCTGACATACATGAGAATTGTCTTCGGTGAATTCAAAACCTCCATTGACAATTAACGTTTGCACGGTATAGACGTTACGTAGATCGGAACCTTGTTTACAAGAAATTACGGTAAAGCAAAGAAAGTGGATAGACAAAGACAAGGGCTTTTGAGGATAAGGTGAACAGGTGAGCCTGATATGGCACATGACAAGTAAACTTGTTGAATATATTGTTCTCACTGGTGTATATTCAGGATCACCATCATCAACATTACTTTTAAGTACAATGTCATGAACAATTTGTTTCCAAAAAGGTCAGAATTGGAGGTTTTTTTTTAAAAATACTGTAATTTTTCAAGCTGGTCAACCGTAACATGTACCGGTACCAGGAACCTAGATGAGATCGTGCCTCTTCCAATCCAGTAACTTGAAAGCTTAAAAGATCTATATCGAATCGAATCGATAGATAAATAAATGTATTTTTAGATTGAGTCATAAAAGAACTTCAATGAATAGAGCACATTTACATTTAATGAGTTATACTACCAAGTTACAACTGAGAAATGAACACAATTGTGACAGCTTTCTATATCTAACCAGCATACGCAGTGCCATGATATATTGTACACTTCCATCATTCTAGAGTGTTACCTTTTACAACCAAATCAAACTTGATAAGCCATACTGTAAGTTGCCAAGTTTTTGGCTCAAAAAGACGGCTACAAAGTAGTTCTCCAAAAAGATCTTTGAAAAATTTGAGTACAACTTCCTGATCTACAATCTGAATCTCAAGTAGAACTTTGAGAACACCAAATCTACCATAAGCATTTAGGTGCTATCGAAGCTTTGTATGAACAGTCTGGTTAGGCTACTCCCCGTTTCTGTCCTTGACCAGAGATGTATATGTATTATTAGTATATACAATACTATGCATTACTGTGTCAGTTTCACGTTATGCCTTGTGGCATTGAATATACCAACATAACGAAATCTAATTGTATTGTCGAATTTCTTGTGTGCACTTCTCGCAAAAATATATCGATAGGCTGGTAATCAACCGAGATTCAGAAATTCTGTGAAGTGACGCTATAGATGTCTTAGTTCTTATCGACATTTTAGCAGCCACGCATGCAAAAAGCCATAAACGTGGTTTATACTAATTCTTGCACGTTTCCCTTGTATTTGTGTTGACTCTGGCCTTATACTTCACGAGCCTCGGAACGGGCATTGGAAGTACTTTCGACATACAACTTTTTCAATATTCGCAATTTGTTGACAGCTACTTATCAATCCGGTAGAGACGTGCTGGTATAACCATTTAGGATATCATGATATTGTTCAATATGGGGCTGTTTTAAACGCAATCGTACTCAACTTTTCTCTGTCTGAAATTTTTCTCAAAAGACTTGTAAAAACACTGAATTAATCTATAAGCATTTTGGCCAACAATATATGAAAATGTGTAGATAATGGAAGCTGAAATTGTAAGTTTTTAGGTCGCACCTTACCATATATGCATACTGTACGTGAACCGGTGACAAAGACCACATTGAGTGAAATAGTTACACATGGTATATAGTATATTATGTATGATAGAAACAATTTTGTGTGTGATTTGGCGTTTTATAGAAAGACAACCTTTGAGCGTACTATGAACGCTTTAGCCATTGTCAGATTGTACAGAGTGTGTAGCAAATATTCAACAATTTTTGACTAGTTCTGAATTCTCAAGTTTGTTTTTGGATGGTGCCTATAGCAAAGCCTAGCACAAAGTGGCCAAAATGGAGGGTTAAATGGATTGATGGTGTGTGGAAATTTGATTCTTAAACAAGTTAGATATATCTATAATAATTGTGAAGTTGTGTATAGTGCGTGCCAATTGTTTTGAAAGTGTCTACAAACAGTGATTTTTTCATAACATTTTTTTGTGCTCATTCTTAGTAAACCATAGTGCAAGGTGGTACAAACAACTTTTTGAATGATCTAATGATTTATGAGAATTCATATATAATAACATATTTAGCAGAAATTTCAAGAATACTGTGTATTCACTATATGAAAAATCAAAGCGTGATTGAAACTAAAGCGTTTAAAAGGTATCATGGTTGTGCGTACATAGCAAGTTATACTGAGAAGTGGTTGACACAATTCTTATGTTACCTGACAACTATCAAGAGTTTAACTAGTATCAACTTTTTCAAAAAGTTTTTTAAAGCCTACGCATAGTAAATTACAATATGAGGTGGTCAAGACACTTTTTGAAAAGGACTTGTGGCGAGGTATATAATGTATACTAAAACGTTTATACTAGTATATATTGTTTTGGTAGATGCTGAAATCACAATATATTACGGATATAATAATAGAAAATTGCTTAGCAAGGTTTTGTAGTATTATTTTGGTATCTACACAATGTCATAGTAAATTAGAATGCAAGGTGACCGGAACAACTTTTTCAATGTACGGATGATTTGTGCTTTACTATTTGGAACGTTTTCAAGCCTCTATAATGACTTTGTACATACTTTGTGCAAAACGTTCTGTAAAGTTCGTTCAATGTCGATTTTTCAACATCCTTGAATTCAGTAATCGTTTTAGAAAACCTGTATTGCAGAAACGCAATATATACAGGAAGGGTATCAAAACAACAGTGCTAGTAAAAACTTGAGAAAAGCTTGATAAGTACTAGATATTATCAGGAGTAATTTAGTGTGAACACCTAGTAACTAATATTTCATGCTAGTAGGAGTATGGTGCTTTTTGAAAAACACAATTATGAGCGTGTTACGGCTGTTCTTAATAAATATTAGGCCGTAAAAACTAGTATTCAGCAAAGTGTTGGGCATGAAAATGGAAAATTAATAATAATAGTGAAAATGGCAGCCTCCAAAAAAGAAAAAAAAAAGAGGAAATGTTAGATAATTAAAAAGGTGCCACTTTTATTTGGTAAAAACCAGTTCTGATTTGGTTTCTCCGAACTGTACGGTAGATGTCAAACTTTCAAAAATACCTCTGGTAACAGCATGCCACAAGCTAAGCCTAAAACTCGTTGACAGATATAGGATTGAAAAGTATTCTTACTACGCCGTTACAAGCAATATGAGTTTTAGATTAATTATCAGAAATAACCGTCATTCTACCACCTGTGTGTTAGTAGCCCCATTTATCAGCAAGGTAGAGCTTTTTCATCTTCTAATTACGATGGAAGGTTTTAATCTTTTGTTAATTAGTGTTTGGGAAGACTGTTTTTCTATCTAATTTGCTATGAGCTTTCGTACGATTAAAACTGTTTCAACGCGTAGTCGTTTGATTTGCAATATAATGAGAATTAGATTGTCCATTGCTAAATAGGGGTTGTGTCCCAGTGAACAAAGTACCGAAATAACTGTATGAACATCTACCTATAGGTTATGTTTGTTTTCGATTCGGTTTGGAACAAAAACAATGGCCATATCCCATAAGCAATAACATCAACAATATACCAGCTACCATAAAAATAGACTTATGAGGGTTTCTTAAGGAATTGCTACAGATTAATTAGCGTCTGGAATAGATTCTCACAACAGTTCTAAAAGATATCATAGTGCTTTTGTCTCTCTGAGGCAATGATTACTTGGATACCTGACATAATCTACTAAACTTATATCCTATCTCAAATACTTCTGGTTATATCCTAAACGTACCCTAAATTTCAATGATTCTATTACTGTCGTTCCGAGCTAAAAATTTCTTCCGTGATATACAGTACCTTTATCAGGGTGCATGATACCGATCGTACAATACCTTTTTTATTTTGCGTATAAATCTGGCATCAAGATCTAGTTTTTCCTCGGACTAAGTTGCTGATAGAACTGGTACAAAGGTTGGTATTCGTGAACTGTTTTCAAGTGATACAAAACATGTATTCTGGGCATTTGTGCTGTATATAATTTAGATGTCAAAAAACCAATAGATATTGCTTTTATTTATCTGTGACAGGTACCTAGTTTTCGGAAATCAGTTTTGTGGGGGATTCTATCGTACAAGTAACTACTTTCGAATCTCAACTTGTTGGAGTTGGGACTGCCCTGGTATACTGATTATTGTATCAGACCCATATATCCCGTAGTATATAAACCATCTCTTACATAGTTCTGTTCTTAGTTTCCTTAAGCTCAGTTAAGTCCAGTTAAGTCCAGCTAAGTTCATAGTAATTCATTCATTCATAATCAGTTTATTGTCCTAGTAATTCAATTATCCTTTGCTTCATTGTTTATATCATAGACTCTTACCAGTGCGTCTCTGTTTAGTCGCCCTAGACGCACACCGCCGAAATGTATACAAGATGTTCACCGGACTAGCAAGACAAACGCATCCATCCGAAAACAACTTTATGACATTATGAGAATTTAACCGTTTTCATCTTTGTTCCAAAACGGTCTGAGATATATTACAGTATGCGCTATGCGCATCGATAGCTATTCAGAGCCATCATTTTACTTTATTCTCCACATGGTTTTCCATGGTCTGTTGGTTATAATGTACTACTAATTTTCACTAAATTTCTGGGTAGTGTCTATAAAATGAACATTCGAACTTTGGCGGGAAAAATTTGTTAAATTCATTTTCAAGTGCCAATATTCACACTCCAAATTCAACATTGCCAAATATACAGCGATTTCTTCTTTGCAAAACAATCCTTATATATTGACTCTCGGCTCAGTAGCTCTTACAAAAACGCCTTCAGTTGTACAATACAATGATTCTGATGTTTCTAATTCTGCATTGAAGCCCCAAGCAGCAAAATCACTTTTATATAAACTTCAATTGCAGTTTTGGATGCTATCTTCATTAAAATTGACAGTCGCTATGGAGCTTTATATATTCCCCTCATTGCCTTGCCATACACAGACGGAGTATTGTGTATAAATGCAAATCTCAGTCAAGCTAAAAATCCCCATAGCGACTGTCAATTTGATGACACCTCATAGAGTACTCTACAGAGTTCGTTCCCTTTTCAAGCCTCTTTACTTCCAATAATATGAGAAATCTACATGATATTTGAAACGCATACAAGTATCCGGTTCAGATAGTTTTGGCATTCTATACTAGAGTCAGTTTGTTTCTAGCTCTATTGATTATTCTTTCAATTACTTGATTTTGATCATTGTTAAAACTGTATAAGCAATTGATACAATAATATTGTGTTCTAGTATAATCATAACAAAGTTATAAGGTGTCATGGGTCAGCCTCGCTTCCAATGACAAGTGTTACCCAGAAGTACACAACTCAAGGTAAAACTGGCTGAGGACCATAGAAGACCTCGACGAGTATGATTCCAAAGAGAGCCATGAAATCAGGGTAACTGTGGAAAACAACAAAGTAATATAAAAGGGAGAATTTTCATTGTATGATTCGAGTAGACTTGAGAACTTCAAGTTCAACATCGAGATCATCTTCAACCCCCGATTAGTTAAATCGATTTATATTACCTTCTTATAATGATAACTACATTTATCTAATTGAGGTTCCAATCCAAGGGTTTAATATCGAACTTCCTACTTGATCAAAAGTAAGTATAGTGACCCAGGACATAAGGTACAACTAGATATTATACGCTCAAACCCTGGCTAATGGTAAGGTTACCTACCGCAAGATCTTTCAAAGTAAGGCACACGGATTTTTTTTTTCCTTCACGATCTTGATCACTTTTAACCATGTGCAGGTAACCCAGAAAACTTGATTTAAACCAATACTAATTTCAATTATTCACCGTAAGAAGGTCGGCCAAGCTAGAGTAGACATGATAAGTTCAAAACAAAAGATATCAAAGTGAATCTTTTATTATACTAGCTAGTGGATCTGAGCTCAAGATTTACGACGAGTGATGTAATAATCCTTCATTCGTACTAGAAGGGCATCAGTTACAAGTATTTCAAAGACTTTTGAGAGACAGAAAGAAAGCTTAGAGGAGTTAAATGTAGCAAGTAATTGTTGATAAACATTTATGAGCGACTTAAGTCAATTCGTATAGCATCATAATATTATGACATTATTCTTCATTAAATTTTACTGTACATAATATCATACTATTATCGTATCATGAAGAACCATGAATATTTAAAGCATCATAAAGAAATGCTTAACTGACACAGGAACAACTACAAACGTTTGTCGAGAAAAGCTAGCAGGTCTAAGCTGTTGAGAGAAATCTGAAAGATTGGTTTAGTTTAGCTGATTGATATTGTTGTAGTCAATGTTGTTCGTACTGTAAACAAATGGGTTATAGTCTACTCAAAAATGCTACTAATACTGTAGAATCAAAAAACTGGTTCATAAACTGAAAGTCAGTAAAACCAAGAATTTTTTGAGTTCGCCCAGTGAACACGCTTTGTCCAACTTTGAGACATATCATTTCAGGCAGTAGGAACGTCCGTGCAAATTATGTCTCTATTTCATACCCAGCTATTCATTTATTAAACGGAGCTTAATTAATTGAAGAACTAATTATCAGATCACTATATATATACTATCTTATTAAAAATTATTGTGAGCTCTGTTTTTGTATCACTTCCCTTCAAATATCCAACATATGTATACTGGTTTATGGCGATATATACTGTGTTAAAAGTTTGTGAAAGTCAACCTTACAAGTGTGGCATTGGAGTAAGAAAGATTAATAGAATTGAGATGTTGAAAATAAGCAAATGCGATTAAACGTTTCAAGACCTATTTAGTATTCAGCATCTTGTCCAGGATTGGCAGTCTCATAGTGCATGAACTTTAAAAGATAATGTAGCACTGCTGATATAATAGCACCCAAAATTGGACCAAGCCAATAGATCCAGTGATAGTTGGGAAAGCTTCTCATGGCGACATTGGGACCCAATGATCGAGCAGGATTTAGACCAGCGCCAGTATAATTGACGGCAAACAAATGTCCAGTCAGTAAAGCAATTCCAATAACCAAGGGGGCCATGAAGGTGCCTCTATGTTTTTCGACAGCCATAAATAAAACAGCAATACAAAGAATGGCCGTACCAAACATTTCGATGAAAAGACCTTGAGTTCTTGAAGCACCACCACCAAGAGCATTATTGAATAAGACTGGCCCTGGAGTCATTGCACTAACAGCAGCGGCAGCAGCCATACCTGCAATTAGCTGAGTTATCATAAGGAGAATAGCTCTAGTAGGAGGGATAGCTCTTACGAGAGCCAGAGTAAGAGTGACTGCGGGATTGAGCTGCCCACCGGAAATTCTGAAAAAGACATAAACATTTACCATAACAGAGAAACCAAAGCCGAAAGCAATCAACAAAAGTTTGGCAGGGTTGAGCCCATCATTGGGAACAGCCGGGGTTTGACTGGCAACTTGGACAATGAGTTCCGCAAATAAAAGGAACATAAAAGTACCACAAAATTCACCAATAACTGCAACTATATGGTTGCGCACCCCATCCGAGAGGCCTAAGACTCTTGGTCTTCCGAGGTAATTGGGATTAGGTGAGTTTTTGTTGGAACTCATGTTCATATCGTTAATGTTGTTAACATCGTTGGGTGTCAAGATAGGTTCTTGGGTAGTCGACATAGTTTTTGAGACGGGTGCTTATATTAGGGGAAACGGATACTTTGGCAAATAAATCTATCCCACAGTTAGACAATTGCGTGGTTGTAGAGTAAAAATCAATAAGAATAACTTACCGTTGTTGCTCTCTTTAGCACCTAAAGACACTTAGTATTAGATAGGCGGCAAGAAAAGAACAGTGTAGATATACTTGAAAATATAAATATCTACCAACAGGAAATTATATTAGCTATATATAAGTTTTTGAAAACATGGAAAAATATTCAAACACACTATGGAAAGAGAGTTTTTTGAGTTGAGGAAGGAAGTTATATTTAGTAAACAGTACTGAGACGAACTCGAGGCAGCTGAAGTCTGAGTTTCTGAGTCTTCTCATTGTTTTTCAATAAATAGTTAGTTGCAAGCTGAAATTTTCTTATGAAAACAGTCCAATTTACTCGAAAAAGTAGTCAGTTAACGAGACACAAATAGTTTAAAAAGAAATTTTTTTAAGGAACAATGGATTAGCTACAAGTATCATTTTTTAAACAACTAGATGTGTGTGATAAACCTTAAAACTTTAATCACAGATTTTTAATTTTTCACCCACCGCATTATAAATCTACGAAAATCATAAAAAATATTGTCACTGTTTTGTTTCATTTCTTGTGCAAAAACAAAACAAAAAACACAAAGCAAAAAACCATTAGTCAAACTTACTAGGACATTGAGGCCTTCTGTCTTACTCAACATGCCCATAAATTTCAAAGGAAGAAAAACCAATTTGCTTATGTCACTACATTTGGATAGCTGGGCTCAAGCTACTACAAATTAAAAGAAAGTAAATCTACTTTGAAGACTAAATACCCACGTTTTTTGGTAGATAGTGTAATAAAATCATGTTGATATTTGGCCTAACATTCTAACATGACTAGAGCACAATCAACATAATTTATCTGATATGCTGTAAACTTTCTGTATCATCAATATAAGTCGAGCTTTCATAATTTCAGTGATTAATATAATAACACTGACAAAACATATCCAGATATAAAATAATTGAAGTAGAAGTAGAAATTAAATAGAAATAAAATTGCACCGTTACGAACGAAAGTTGCACTGCAAGCCAGGCTCTATTCAAAGCGTTAAAAATCGCAAAATATGTGCAAATAAGCAAACAAACAAGTCAACATCCGAACTTATTTTATACATCCTGGTACATCTCTCTCTCTCCCTCTCTCATCGGACAAGCAACTTGGGGACAACTTGACAAAAGCTCTACAGTTATCGCTGATACACTATACTAGCTTTATCTAGCTTAGTCGAAGACACTGTAAATGCGTTTGTTCAGTAGTGTTATTTTAGCAGGCTTATTTGAACTTTGGAATAGCTATCAAAGCACTCACAATGTGCACACCTCTAGCCGATAGCAAGCCAGTTTCCTTGTGTCGATTATTTCATTGCTCAGTCTTACTTAAAAGAATTAATGCGATCAAGCAGAAGTTGCTTACTAGCTAAGACTCTACGATCCATATAAGACCTTGTAAATGTAAATGGTGTAGATGCTATATTGAGCGAACTATCCAAATCGAATCGCATAAAAAAGTCATGTATCTTGTACGGCGCATTATCTCTACTATTGTCATTGTTTTTAACAAAAGCTTTTATTCAAAATCAATTGTCTCACACCATACGTTTCTTTAAATTTTACCTGTGTTTGATTCTTTATATGGAATGAATTATTACGCGCTTCGTTAATATAAGCGGTTCGTTGTGCTATTTAGAATCCCTACACTTTCCACGGCATGGATCTGACTCAAATTTGCTAAAAGTTAAGTCCTTATTGTTTTCAAACATTTTCTTACATAGTGTAGCAAATAGCCTAAGACGAGAGTCATTTGACACTTTTTAAAAGTCCATTAGAAATTATGATTTGTGAGTGGTTTGGTCAGCTGTACTGTACGTTACTTTGCTTATGATCTGCTTGGTTTGATCAATGGTTGTTAGACTTTGACATTTTACTAGTTCAAGTGTTTTATAGGTAGTAAGATCTACATGAGAGAGTCTTTATGTCTTATTCTTTGTGGCTCTGTTCTAGTTTTGATGAATTTAGCAGAATCATACTCGTATGGCGTTTAGATACCAGATACAATTACTTTTGACTGGTTTTGACCCTGTGTGCGCAACCTAAAGCCTCTAGCCTTTACCTTTCTACTAATTTTTGAGTTGGAGAGAAAGACATAAAGTCAATTCGTTCAGCTTAAGTGCCGATTTAGTTAGCTTTCCATTTTAAAGTTCAGTTCATCATGCTTTTACGAAAAAAGTCCACATGCACTTACCTAGGCAGGTATTTCGACGGATGAGCATCTCTTTTTTATATGGCTGACTCTATCTGGCGTTCTTTGTAAAGTCATCGAGACTGCTTAGAACAGCTTAGCCATAGTTTTCCAAGGCTTTCAACAAAGATTTTTTGTTAACATCAGTATCATCAAAATTGTACTGATGTTCCTAGCCTAAAATGATTCGAGTTTTCTCACTTTACTTTTCAGGGTTTCAGAGGACCCAGATCCCTTTTTAGTTCCAAAATTTGTACTTGCTAGTTTGAATAACATGGTATTATGTACATTAGACTCGTGCGCAATGACACTAATTCGATTGACAGGTGAAGTACTTAGATGCGTGAGCTTTGGAATACGCTCACTCTACAGTCAAATGCCAACCGGCCTTCTGCGCGCGCTGCTAAATATTTCCTGATGTAAATTATGTTTTCTCTAGGTTTCTATTCAAAGCGTAGACTTCCCTGAAGGCTTTGTTTGCATACGATAGGCCTTTACAAAGCTGGCCATAAAATATTTTTTAGCAATGCCGGAAAAACTTCCACTCCTTTTTTTTTTTTTTTTTTTTTTTTTTTTTTTTTTTTTTCAAAGAAAAACTACGTGTAGCGAAAAGAAAACTTAAAAATAAACTTGATGCTCTGCTAATACAATTACTCTCAAGCTGGAGACAATTGTTGTAATAACTGTATTGTCGGATCACTCTCAAATCTTAGCTCTCAGCAAGAAAAGAGCTAGCTCGATTTTTGGTTTCCGAGCCACCACTCAATCTTCTATGAATATTTTCCGTATGTTTTAAAAGCATATTTTTGATGTGAACTCCAAAGGCAACTTTTGAATGAAGGCTTTCTCTAACTAAAGTCTCCGGACTAATCATCACGGTATTTGAAAACTACAAATGGCATCGGACCTTTGAACTGGGTATTTTCTCGGCTCTCAACTTCCCATGAAAAACCTTCAAAATTTTGATATTAGACGTAGCCCAGCGTGAAAGAAAAAGATGCATCAAGCCACAGGAAATTTCTTCATTTAATTGAAATATCAGGTGAATCATACTTGAGTTTCAAATGAGTTAAAACTCGTCATAAACTGACGCCTGGAGGTTCCCATTCTAGAATGCTTTTACATGACAATATGTATATACTCTATGGCCCAAGTTATCAAATGCGGGCGTGAAGAACCATAGTTGTATATATTTAGTTTCAGCCATGTTGAAAATAACTACTAGTATTTGTCTAATTTGTTGGAAAATATTTAGTGAATTAGAATTTGACCTCTTCTTTTTTTTAGAATCAATAGGCGGCATGCAATTAAAAAGTGTTAAAAAAAATAGGCGGCATGTAATAATTAAATAGTTGAATAGCTAGGTTATAAGGTTTTTTTTTAGAAAATATTTGATATGAGACATTACACCCTTTCATAAATCTAAACCATTGGTTTCGCGCCTTTAAGTCCAGCCAGCTCTAAAAATCTATCAAGTTTTGTAGAGCTCAACCTTTGAATATGTTCTATAGTTTTTACTCTTTATCAGAGATTCCATTTTTACAATACACTTGGTCCGTCGATAATTAAAACATTTCACTCCAGATTATGTGACATTACCAAGTTCATTCCGACATACCTGCACACCAATTTGAACTGGTTTATTATTACTACAAAATATAAATTATTATCCATAACTGGCCTGACTAAACTTCTAAATTAACTGAGCTTGTGAATAGGCATTGTATGTTTTTAATAGCATAACACCTGAACAAGTAAAATTTGCCCAAACAGAAGGACGCAAACCATTATACTAAAGCTGCTAAAAATAAATCGCGGTTCGTGTTTCAATTCTTCTCATTGTCTTCCTATTGTTTCGGTTGTCGCGTTTTGGATTCGGCCTTTCTTGGAATTTCTTACAGTATAACTGGGGCTAATACTGATAGAAAAATAAAATTCACAATGTCATACTGTAGTTGGGAACCTAAATGCCTTACTTTCCAGAATAATAAATATCATATTAATATTATTCAATTTTTCATATCCACTGAACTATGTCTTAATAGTATACCCGTATGAACTGGTTAGCTCACTGGTATCGTCAGGTTTTTCAAGTTAATTTGCGAATATTTTAACGAAGCCATTCAATAAACTAATAAAACGAGTCTATATAGCTGTTTTTTGTAAATTTTGTATATCGTAGGTCTGAACAATGTAAAAAGTCTCTGGAAATCCTACCTTCGGGCAGAATTGCTGAAACAATACTGATATTTGATCTCACCTTGTAAGTGCTCGGCTGTTAGATTAAGCTTAACAATCCAAATTCTTGTAGTGTGCGAAATATAACCTTTACAATCCATATAAACAAGAAACAAACTATATAAATTATATATATTTTTTAGAGCTTTTGCTCCTTTGCTATCCTGAGTATCTGCAACTTGATTGTTCGAAATTATCTAAGCTTAGGCCAACTTTATCATAATAGCGATGTGGTTTGCACGGTTTACATTAATTAACGCTGAGGTAATGTAATTTCTTCAAACTTCATAATATATTATAGGTCTTGGATTTTTTATGTTTGTTACATGTTGTTCATCTCAAAATTATCGTTTATCTCGAAACCATTGTTCTTTATATGTATAAAGTGATAGTTTTTTGCACGCATATTTTGAGGATTTCTAGAGCTTTTCACCAGTCAAATCAGATGCTTTACCATTTGAAAACTTGGACAAGTTCTACTGGTACCTTGGAGGCTCAACATGGCTCAGCTTAATTGAATATGTTTTCAGTTTTTAGGGTATACCATGATATACCTATAACGTATTGACACTAGAGACTTTGAGCCAAACTTGTATGCTTTGTCAAGAAATAATCTACCAAGCAAACACTATACGTTACTGAAGTGTGCGAAATTTAAAAAAACATTACACAATGTCATGTTCTAAAATTTTCAGTCGTACTGAGATAATCATCATACAGTCTCGCCATTGCTTGGGCAATGATTGCCACAACCGTTTTCTCAAGTAGAACAGGATAATTTAGATTATCGCGTTTTGAAGCCTAGCTTGCTATAGTATTATGCAAAATGATATCCGATGATATTATCATATTTCCAACTTATGCAGCTGTATTAAGCGTTGTGAGTTCCAATGAAAATACTACTAGAATCAACTTGTATCCACAAAAAATTGGCTTTATCATCCGTGCCACTAACTACAAAACTCTCATTTTCAATAACGACACTCGTACAACGTCAAGGTACTTATTGATGTATAACGGGACTGGATATTAAGTAGCTCCTGGCTTACCGTAGTTACCTTATCTGGACATATACACTTGCCTCAATTTTTTATACATAAAGTCATTACTTCCAATAGATTGATACTACAAAGAGTCTTAGTTGGTGTATTTCTCTACCACCTCTGTCCACAAGGTTTATTTCCTAGTAGCTAACGACAATATCAAGAAGGTTTATATACAGTGCACTATTCACCTCTTTTCAGGGTTATTTCGATTAAAAGTTTTGTCATGAGAATATTAAAACTTTAAGACATAAGTTTTCATTTATAAAGTTTAGTCTAGCTCAACGCTACCTAAGTCTTAAGTTAAATTTCAAAAGAGTAACGAAATCTGCTGCTAGAACGTAAATTTTTACTCGAGCTTTACATGACAACACCATCTTACACGCAAATTTTTAATAACACAACTATTGCAGCAACATGTTCAGACGTTCGTTATTGAATTCAGCTAGGCTCGTAAGCATTTCAGCTCGGGCTACCACTCAAAGATCTTTTTCTTCAACCCCATTCATCTTCGCGAAAAAAAAAGTTTCTAAGAAAGAAAAAGTCAGCAAGATTGAGCAACCAGAACCTTCGAAAGATTATGATCCCGATTTTCTCGAGCTTAAAGAGAAGTTTTCCAAGTCTATCTCACTCTTTCAGACCCGAACACTCACTCTAAAACAGGGCAAGTACACTCCGGCCACCCTCGAATCTTTAGAAGTCAAGACAGGTAAAGATGTACAGCCTCTAAGTTCGATTGCTAGAGTAACTCAAAAATCTCCTCGTGCGCTCACCATAACAGTATTCGAGCCTAGCAATGTGAAACATATCGTTACTTCAGTGCTGGGATCTAACCTCAATTTAAACCCCCAACCAGATCCTACAGCGCCAGATCAAATTTTGCGTATCCCGTTGCCTCCTATGTCTGCCGAACATAAGAAAGAAATCATCAAGGATCTTAAAGCAGCTTTCGAGAAAACAAAGTCGGCGGGTCTCGGTGATGCTAGAGATGGAATGCTGAAAAAAGTCAAAAATTTCAAGCTGTCTAAAGATGAGGAGTACAAAGCGAAAGGGGCGGTACAAAAATTGTACGACAATGCAGTAAAGCAACTCACTGAATCATTCAAGGATGTGGAAAATAGTGTCTTAAAAAACTAACTTGTCTGAAAACCTTGGTCTTTCGTCAATATGTAAGTATATAATTTGACATGTTTCCTTATTAGAAGGAATCCAAATGTTTTGTAAATAGTTAATAGTTGATCCGTATTGCTTGTAGTACTTTAAAGACCACTTTTTCCCAGGACTATCTCAGCCCATATTATCTTCCCATTCTTTGCCGTAAAGCTTAGTTTATTGGGATTCAACTAAAGATGCAGTTGAGAAAGCTATGAGCATATGCCTATGTGATTTCAGCTTTCAGGAAACGATACGGTATTGGGAATTGAAAGTATTTGACTTCCGCAAAACTATCTTGTTAATTTTGAGTAGAATACCGGTAATTATCTTTAGAAGTCTACATATTGTACCTATTGTTTTATTAGGACAAGTTTTCAAAATATACAAGATTTTTTTTTATTTTTCTTCGCAGCTATAAAAGAGTGCAAGTTAGCTAAAAACTTACCAGAAGCTGCTGTGTATCAACCTTACTCACAAAAACTTATAGATCAAAAAGCAATATCTGTCCGTAAATTTTTGAAAAAGTGTTATCACAGAACGCAAATGTTTTCTTTTCTATTGAAAATTGCATTATTTTCAGATTGTTCTTGCGAGGCACACTCACATAGCAAAGACTTTGTATAATGGCGAATATTCAGCAAATGCCGTTTCGAGTCTTCTTTTTTTAACTGCTATATCTGTCTCATTGTAGAGTTCTATTAACTGCTGTAAGCATCTGAAGGAAAACATTCCTAGAAGTGATGAATCCCCTTAGACAAGCTTGGTTTGTATATCCAGTTTGTTTGGTTGTTCTCACCGAGCTAAATTCAACTGATCTGAAACCTCATAAGTAAAGGTCGCAAAACGAAGTGCGGAGTCACATGTTGTAAAAAAAATACTGTCATGGAGCTAAAATACCACTGAGCTTTATGCAGGTTTGAAATTTGAGCATTTTACTATTTATCTCTTCAACCAGCAACAAGTTTATAAATATGAATCCACAACCTGGTGGTTCCCTGATTATTGCATACCAAAGCAAAAACCGCAAAGCTTTGGTTGTTGGTGGTGGCGATGTTGCGATGGGTCGTGTCAATGCTCTTCTAAGTGCTGATGCCATAGTAACTCTGGTTTCACCAGCCTTGACAAATGAGCATCTTGCCACATACGTGAATTCTCAAGACCCTAGTCTCTCAAATCTCGAGTATATCCCCAAAACTGTCAGCGCAATAAAACCGACAACTCCTGATTCCATAGATGCTAAAAGCTTGATTTTAGATCCAACTGGCCGTCCGAGATATAGCCTCGTGCTCACCGCCATCAATACAAATAACGGTGTCAATGAAAAGGTTTACGAGGTGTGTAAAAAAGCCAATATCCCCGTTAACGTTGCAGATGTCCCTTCAATGTGTGACTTTTATTTTGCTTCTATGATTCGGAGAGGCCCTTTACATGTAGCTGTTTCCACTGGTGGAAGTGCTCCTCGCCTAGCAAAAAGAATCCGACTTGGAATCGAGAAATGTATTGATGATATGGGAGAAATAGATAAAGCTATTATCAATACTTCGAAACTCAGACAACGTTTGAGAACGGGGAATCAGAAAGCAAACATATCTAAAAGCTCAGATAACGATGAGAGGAATAATATTATAAAGTCAAGAATGAAATGGATGTCAGAAATCTGTGATGAATGGTCCATACAAGATCTAGCTAAGCTAGATGATTATGATATCAATGCCTTAGTCGACATGTACCCTGACAAGGCCAATTATGAGGAAGTTAGAACATCAGCTCTAAATGTGCCTCTTGATTAACCTTTATGTTTATGTAATTTATTATATAACTATGCCACATAGTTTCGTTTGATGGAAAAGCTCTTAAAACCTCAACTATTTCACTAAGGTAGATGTTTATTAAATTTTGACGTTATTATACCGTACATTTGTGGATACCATGCCTAAATCTTACACCCTTCAAATACGTATGATTTTTTATTCTCGGTATACAAATGCGATTGAAAGTTGTAATAGATGATAAATTGCTTAGCTGGTCTGCAGATGAGAGTGATACAATTGAGGAAATGGCTTCAAAGATATCAAAAAATATGGGCTTCCCTCAGCCACAATCACACAGCTGGTCTGTATTTCGATCGGATCAGAAAATCATGAACGACTTCCTTGTAGAATCTGCCCTAGAGCCTGACGATAAAATTGAGTAAGTGCACTAAATTACCTGTCTTTTTTGTTGTTGCTGTCTAACTATAAATTATTAGACTCAGGTCAAATGCACCAACACCAACACCAATGCGAACTAAGCGATTGGTTTCAGCCCAGTCATCCTTCGAATCCCGGAAGAAACCAGCAGAATATCCCGATCTACAACAAAGAGAACAGGAGAAAACAGATACGGACCCAGGTCTAGATACAGATACAGATACATCACCTGAAATGCCTGTCCCTGAGCCTATCACTTTGCCAATATTCTATACATCTCCTGTAGACCTCCCTTTTAAGACGTATCACAACCTTCGAGTTGAGGATGTGGAGACTTCCCTACCAGGGTACTACCGACACAGTATACCAGACAGTATATTCCAGAAAAGCGATCTTCGGCGGACGGTCCCTGAAGACCGGTATGCTTACATTCGGCCTTTTGATGTGACAGGAATTGATGTAGAAGAAGTAACAGTTGAGGAGCTGAGAAGGGGTATGATAGTGTGGGCAGAATGGAAAGAATTTTATGGTGTGGCACTGGTTTTGGAAGGTGTCAAGAATGGCATCTTGAAATTGCAATGGAGTGCTGCATGGGCTGTGGATGCCACTGAGTATGCAGTTAGGGATGTTCCGGCAAATGAAGTTGAAGTGGAAAAGCTTGTCTGTGATCCAATCATTGTATATGAAAGTGTTTTATTTGAAGTAACTGGTGAAGTAAATAGAAAATAAAATGAAAGACACGCTTTTATTTGTATATTATGGAACTGTACAAATAAAACATTGAAAAATCACTATAATCCACGTATCGTGATAGGCTAAACAGTTTTATTTAACTATTGGTGTTTCGTTAGCTCAAATAACGGCTGGCTGTTTCAAGACTTGAAAATAGTATGAAAACTTCTAGAGCTATACTATCATCTTTTATACTTATTCCATTAGCCAATAAGTTATGTCAATAATTCAGATTCTGCACTTACTACAACCCTTAGTTCTTATCGTAGAATTTTATATCAAAATATTCAGCAAGGCTCTACCAATACAAGCCTTATTAATGGAATCCACGAAATTGAGTTAAACCATTCTATAATTCAGAGTAAAACTAGGGCAATTTCATGCTAACACGAACCAAATGAAATAACTGCTCTGCCCTTAAAAGTTAAACATAAGAATCTGATCTATTTGAATTCTTAGTATCTTTGGTGTAAGTCTACCTAACAGCCAATTCACTGTGTTCAAAACCTATTATAAATTTTTATAATTTATGTTGATACGAAGGTAAACTATCGAGTATTATAGGTAATGTATAACTCATTAAAGCTAACGACAACTGAAAGACTGGAAAGAACTCAAATCATCGATTTCGCGTAATTGATTCAAAACCTTTTATAAGAGCCGCCCATCTTGCTAGAGTAGTTCAGTACTTAAACAGATCTTGCCGCGTCTACGTACTGTAAAGTAGTAACGCCATTGCCCTAACCACGGATGATACAAAATTGAAATTTAACTTGTGCAGGTGGCTTTTAATTTCATTCACTCTTCATCATCAAACCACTTCGTTCTACTGAGCAGAACGTTCGTCTTCTATATCGTCCTTTATTTTTGTAGATCGAGTTCTATAAGAGGACTAAATCCGAAATTTAGGTGACGTTTTATTGTATATCGTTGTCACATTGTCTCTCGAATTATTATGTAAGTTACATGCATTTTTGCTCTTTTTGTATCTCTCCTTTGGCAATGTGCCCATGCAGAAACTCTTTAACAGTATTTTCGACACTAACATACTTTACCAGATGGATGATTTGCTAATTTAAATAGCATTTTGTTATCAGAGAAAATATTTAACGCCATTCCAACTCTAGTTTACTTCCTTAGTCTTTTACACTAAGATTCTCTATCATTCCAAATTACGCTATGTCGGAGAAACATTGGAACCCAATTGCACGCCCGTCTGCAAGCCCTATGAAGAACGATCAAGAGCCGAAAACTGAGACAGCCGAAGCAAACTCAGATGAAGTACCTGCTTGCAATCTAATTAATTCCACATCACTTTCAACGTCCAAAAATCCCAGTGTAGAGGGGCTTTATCAATCGATTGCTGATGATACCAGTGGTATCGGAACTCAAGATAATTTGCCGCCTGATTCGCATCAACTTTCAGGGCAAGTATCCACAGACACAACAGACTTAAATTCTCAGGACAAATCGACTGCTCAGCTTGTCTCGAGAGATTTTTCTAAATCATCAAACGATGAAACTTCAACCCCAGAAATAACACCAGATGCGAGTAAAAAATTCACAGAAAAACAACTAGATACTCAACCTTTCAATCAGGAGCAAAATATTGAAAACCCTTCCGTCAAATCGAACGAGCCTTATGTGTCAACTGCTGAAAAATTACCTTCACCTTCCTGCTCTAGTGATACATCAACCCCGGAGAACGCAATTGTAACCCAAGATAGTTCTACTCTCCTCAACGTTCAGGAGGAAATAACCCAGGAAAGTCAGCGGCACCATGAGCAAGTGTCTGAGCTGTTCAATGAGTCTAATACAGAGCCCACAATTCTTGAACGAAGAGGTGAGGAACTGCAGGATCAAAACTCACAAAATTTAACGGAAAACAATGAACAGATAGCTGATGATCAACAGATACCTGTTGTTGATAAATTGCAATTTACCAAAGAACTTGCTGATGAATCTCAAAATTTATCTGATGGATCAGTGGAAATAACTCAGGTAGTTTCAACTGAATCTGAAAACAAGAACGTATATGAAAATGAACACATCGAAGCCGTACCTGATAATAAGAAGCTTGATTCTTACGAAGTAAAAGATGATTCTTTGGCAGATTTAGAAAGAAAGAAAGGATCGAATAATAATGATGAAGAAACAAAAGTATCACATGTTATTGATTTAACAGACGACGACAATGACAACTCTCGCATTCAAACGAAGAACACCGATGTTGCAATTTATGAACTGAACGCGGGCTTGACAGAAAATAACGTAAACAATACAAATTTCTCCAGTGAAACGGCGTATGATAAAAAGACCTCCACAATAACAGAGTCGGAAAGAAACTATGGATTCACCACAGATCTCAACGAAACTGTTGTCAGTACCGACTCATCAGAAAGCGTAAAAATTTTTCCCAAACCTACAGAAGTTTTGGCGGAAAAAGTCGATTCTGGTAAAGCCAGTGCCGATTCATTTTCTTTGGGTACTTTTGGAACTGATGAGAGTTCTAGCAAAGTTTCTAAAACCGAGACAGAATTTAGGAGCGGCGACATTAAAGAAGACGCGCCTGTCGTGGACTCTAGTTTGGATTCTGTTTCAAATAAACCGGATACTGTTGTTGAATCTCTCACAATAGACTCGACTTCTTCTACAGATATCATAAAATCTGTTACAGATTCGCTTTTGAAGCCTCTTGCTTCTGTGCAAAAAGTTACCGAAGAAAGAAGTACAAAAGAGATTTCTGCCTTAAACACCAAGCCGAATGATGTACAACCGGAGGCCGCTAGGTCTCATAGTGCCGTAAAACAACAGGAGAATGCTAAACCACTCGAAAATACTGAAAGTGTTTTGAGCAATAATACAGATAGCAACGATAGCTTGAACGTACCGAAAATTAGAAACTCTAAACAAAAAGATCCGTTTGCAGATATTTTCAAAGCTGAAGAAGACGATTTATTGACTGAGCTAGCGCCCAAAAATAAGACTGCACATAAGCGCGATCCTTCTTTTTTCGCAAATTCAGTTGTAGAGGACCCTTTTTTTAGCTCTTTGGGATCTTCTTCAAAACCGCAACCTCCTAGGGAAACTGAAAGTCAACCGCCTCAAAAAGATTTATCTAAGTCTCTTGCCTTTCTACTTGAGGACGATGATGATTTACTCCCGGAGGATTTTCAATCTAACACCAGTCACATTGGCTCTCCCCAAAACAATCCTACAGCTGTTGGTATGGGTAAGTCACAGTCGACCAATTATACAATAAATGCAACATCACAATCACAAAGCATACCCAATACTTCACAAAGAAAGCAGTCCAAAGCTCCAGTTTCAAATGCATTTGACCTCCCCACTGACATGGTTTCGAAACCGTTGAGAAAAATGGCCTCTTTTCAAAATGCTCAAACTATTTATGGAAACAATCCCAGCAGTGTAGGAGTTGGAGGCCCTACTTCTCAACAATTTCCTGTCAAACCTAGCAATAAGTCATTCTTCGAAGAGCTACCCCCTATTCCAAGAAAAACCTTGTCAAGAAAATCTAGTGCTGTTGGATTGCACCACACCGTTTCCCAACCTGGACCTTCAAGTGCACATCAATACAACATACCTACGACTTCACCTACTAGAGGAGGCCAATATGCACCCCCCAACAAAAGTTCCATCATTGGTCCCAATCTAAGTAACATATACACCTCAGGCTCTCCGGCAGCCTCTCAAAAAGGCTTGTCACGCACAACCACTCCTCACAATCCGTACGAACCTGAACATTTTGCACCTCCTGTGAACCCTTACTCTCCGCAGAACTATCCGCCTCAAGCTCAATTCAGTTCACCTGGCTCTAATAGATCACAGTCGCCCTACACACCTTCTACACATGCTTCTGGACATCATACAAGCTCTTCCAATGCCCCTCATCACGCGCTCCCTCTAACGTCTCCATATAACCCATCTGGAAATTTGAGATCGGTTTCTCCTTACGCTTCTCAAGCTGCCACGAGCAGTCAAACATCTTATTCTCCACTACAAAATAGTACATCCGGAGGTTCGCAATATACTCCTAACGCCAATCTAGTACATACGCCTGGTCTGTCTGGATCATCTCATACTCAGCCCAATAGTATCCCGTATAGTTACTCATCTCAAAAGAACACTTCAAACAGTTCTTATTTCCCAATCACACAACCTCCTACTGGTCTTCAACCTGCCCCAAGCATTACTTCTAATTCTTCATTTGGTGATACTCCAATTGGAGTGCCGAGGAGGATGTCGTCATCAAGTCATGATAGTAGACCTGCGGGCATACATTCTTCTCCTAGTTATAACCCCACGCCTCATAGTGCTTATACACCTTCTAGTGCTAGTGTGACTTCTCCAGCTGCTGCAATGAAACCCCTATCACCTGTTAACAATGAAGCATTTTTAAAGAGACAATTTCCAATTTTCAATTGGGGTAGCACAGGTCGAGCAGTGTACGTTATTCCTCCTCCTGTCGCTTTTGGTGGTGCTTCCACATCTCCTGATATTAAAATTGAACCAGTTTTCAAATTAATGAATGCTGATACCACACTCTCTAAGTTTCCGTTTGGCATTATGACTTACAAAGGACCTCAAAAGAACAAAAAGAAAGACTTAGAGAAATGGATTGAAACGCATGTTACTGAATCACAAGTTAAACAAAACGAATACGGATTTGAAGACTCCAGCAGACATGCCGACCGCAAAGTTCTTTGGAAGGTCCTACTCTGTTTGCTTCGATCAGATAGTCCGGTCTCGAAACCGAGTCCAGAACTGACCACCTCAGTGAGAAAGATTCTTGACCCTTATATCAAAGACGTGGATCCTACAGAATTTGACAAGTTTGAGCCAGCTGTCGACATATTACAAAAAAGCATACATAGGAGATCTTCAGTTTCTGGAGATGGTGTGAATGGCAGTGGTACAACGGCAGAAGACGTGAATAAGCTGGTGGAGTATCTTAAAGTAGGTAAAAGGGAAACTGCTTTGAGGTTTGCTTTAGACCAACACCTTTGGGCTCATGCTTTGCTTCTAGCTAGTTCTTTAGGTCCTACTCAATGGCTAGAAACCGTTTCACAATTTGTCCGTGAGGACATTCGAACTTTTCCTACCCAATCTGGTCGCGATCTTGCTTTGATGTACCGAGTTTTTTCTGGAGCAGGTGTCGATTCTGGTAAGTTTTCTTCTATCTTTATACGCCTTTTAATTTTCGAAGGTTTTGCTAACATTTCTTATTAGTCAGTGAGATTTTGCCAAACTATCAATCAATTATGTCTATGGAAAATTGTCATAATACTCAAATCGAGGCTTCATTAAGCAACTGGAAATCCACTATATCATTATTGTTTTCGAATGCATCGCCTATGAATTTGGAGCCTGCCAAGGCATTGTCGAACCTTCTCTTGCAATCTGGCTATGTTGAAGGCGCGCATCTTTGCCATATTCTTTTTGGAACAGGATCTTTTGAAACCAGTTCATCCCAAGCTTCATTTGAATTGATAGGATCTGACCCCAGCATTCCTAGTGGATTCGGACGCGATACAGATTCTATATTGCTAAGTATGTCCTATGAATATTACAAAAATACCATAGAACCTACCGCACCGTCAGCAGCATACAGTCCCCATTTGGTTTTGTACAAGCTAAATCTTGTTTCTTATTTGATTGATCGCGGGAACGTTTCTGAAGCTCAAAGTTTGTTTGACAGTGTTACCGGTATTGTCAAAGCTGGAGGCAAAAATATAACCTATTCACAAGATGTTTACGATTGTATTGATGTGGTTGCTCAACGTCTAAATCTGTCGCCACAAGATGATACATCTTCTGGATGGTTCAGTAGCAAATTAGGCCGGCCTAAGTTGGATAAAGTGCTTGGTCATTTGGACAAAAGCTTTTCTAAATTTGTTACAGGTGATGATCTAGCTCCAGCTGAGGACAGCAAAGATGGAATTTTCAAGAAACTTGCTGAAACACCATTGTCTTCTAGAACGCAGTCAACCATTAATCTAGCTGCACACAACTCGTACGGAAATATGCGACCTAATCCATATGCACCATCGGAAACTTTGACAGAGTTACTGCCAGTTGGAGCAGGTTCGACAAGTGGGATTCCGCCAGCCATAGTTTCACGAGACTCTCCTTATGGTATTCCGAGGGCTGCGACTGAAACTTCCATACCTAAACTTCATAACCAGTTTAGTCCACCTACCAAATACGGACCTGAGAACTCTAATGTTATCAATAGCCTTTCCAGACCTCAATCAAGATCAACAGACTACGAAGATGGTATCCAGATTACTGCAAAATATCCATACGGTCCTCAAACTTTGCAATCTTCAGCTGGACAATCTGCTTCAACAATGAGCGATGCGAAGGGAAGTGCTTACAATCCGTATGCTCCTCAAGCAAATGCAACAAGGGAACCAGTTTACTCGCCATATTCTTCTAACACTAACCCTGCTGAGAAAACTGACGTTTCTCGCAACGCTTATTTACCGTTGCCCAGACAAGAGAGCGCCCAAGGAGTAAGAGAAAATGAGAACGGTGAAGCATATGATGCCAATCCTTTACACAAAAGCTATACACCTCAAACTTACACAAATTCTAGAGGTGACTCAGTATATTCACCTGTGTCATCCAAACCTATGAATACCACTAGTTCTGAAGTTTCTTACAATCCTTATGCACCGCTACCGTCTCAAGATGCCGCGCAGAGAGATAAGAACAACGAACCGCAACTGAACACTGATACTTACGTGTCTCCTCCTAGTTCTTCTCAGCAACCTACTCACCTGGGAAATTTTGATTCTAAGTTCCAAGTTGAAAATAAGAGCGATAAAGATGTAGGCGATTGTTCTACTGTATCGACATATGGGATACCTGCGTACAATCCTTATGGTGTAAATGGTGATGGAAGTGGTATTAGCTCATCTGCTGAACCCGATCAAAATTCTAATGAGGAAAACGTTTCTGACATATATGGAAAAACTACTTACGGCTATCAACCATATAATCCTCCAAATTATGGTACTCCGAAAGACGAAGATCCACATACATACTCTAACTATGGTACACCTGAGCCTGAAAATTCATACCTCAATAATACATCTGAAAATCGTGAGGCTGGTGCTAACAACACTTATGTGGATGACGATGAAGTAGATGATCTAGGCTTTGCCAACAATTCATTCAAAAAGAAGGAACCAGAAAACAACAAAGAAGATGAGAAGAAAGACATCAAAGCAGAGTCTGGCAAAGAAAAAGAAGGTACGAAAAAAGGCTGGTTCTCATGGATTCGAAAAAATAATAGTGACTCCCCTAAGGCAGTACAAGTCAAACTTGGAAACGAGATGTCTCTTGTTTATGATCCGGTGCTCAAAAGGTACGTAAACAAAAACGCGCCTAAAGAAGATCTCAAACCATTAGCTCCTACTCCACCTCCACCTCCTCCCGGGTCGTCTCCAGCTCCCTCTTTACCGCCTTCAGGACCAAGTGGATCAATGGTGCCTCCTTCGGGAAGCCCTGTTGCAGGTGGTTCTGTATCTGGGCCAACTTCAGTAAGGAGCAGTCCTGCACCTCCTATTGGAGGAGGATTAGATGACTTATTGTCGGCTGCACCTAGCACAGCTAGAAAAACAGTACGCCGCAATGCAAGAAGCCGTTATGTTGATGTCATGAGTCAAACTCAACAAAAATAGCTTTTTTGTATCTGTAAAATTTTCCTCGTGCATTCAAGCTCATATTTTTCATGAATTAACTTGTTAATATTAAGCCAATTTTTCATTTTTTCATTTTTTTTAAAAACATTTTTTATGGGTTTTGATTATAGACACGTAGTACTGAACTCTGCGCGATACAACAGTTTTTTATTGGTATTTTAGAAAATTCAAAGGAAGTGATGCCATCTAAAGTTGATGGAAGGCACTTTATTTCTCAAAATTACTATTGGAAAACTATTGATCGTTGCTAGTGAAGTAATATATCACACCGGTAAGCACCCATAAGTCAGAGCATTGCAACAGGTCTCTTAAGAGGGCATGAGTTTTTGCGTTTATTTCATATCCAGCGTAATAAATGTCGTAATGATAATACCAGAAATCTGTATAGCTGTTGTTTATCATGTAAAGCTTGTGATTTCATATAAGTATGCCTACAAACTAGCTAGCCTTAGCTGGAATTGACACTATCAAAAGGTTTTGCATTACCAGCCAATATTTAACGTTTACTTTGTAAATTGAGCGTGTAATAGACGGCCACTATAATACCAACAGCAATCTATCGGTTTGAACTCTGTAGCTAGAGCAATTTGTCGGAGAGGCCCTACTCAGTCCAAAATTGGAATTTCAGTTGGGTCTATTCGGTGAATACGCTTCAGTAATTGCAGTTATAGAGTTTTCTTACATTCGATAAACTTCAGCTCAAAATTTCAAAATGAATTCATTATGCGAGAACTAACAATCTAAGTAAATCAAACTAATAATAAAATATACATGATTGAATTTCTATTCCTTCATCATTCATTAAATAAAATGTCACTCTAACTCTTCGCTCTATCATTTTTAAATCCATATGTGAAATCGAAACTCAAGTACCACAAAAACCTGGCTATAATACAAAAAAGCTTTTAATAATGCAAAACTGGTATATACGGATTTTTAATATTAATATGTCTCTCTATGAGTCGGTAGGAGGTGGTGGTTGAGGAGTTGTCGAAGATGTATTTGAGTCATTTTGCGGGTGTGGATATACCGGATATACAAATGGATATCCTTGGGGCGGGTGTGCGTGCCCTGTATTGTATGGCCCAACTTGTGGAGAGGGCACAATTGACTGTTTCACATTATTTGTATTTTGCATCAAATAATGCGACTGTGATGGATCATTCTGGTAAATGTATGAATTAAACTGACCGGGTTGATTTACAAGAAGTTGACCAGGTGGAGGATTGTACGTTGTTTGTGATGGAACAGATGGCGTAGGCTGTTGCGTCGGTATTACATATGCTGGATGGCCCCGTGATGGATGTGGCCCTTGTTGCTGATGCGGATGGTGTTGTAAATGTTTTTGCTCTTGCCGTTTCTGAAGTTGATTTTTCTTGTTCTCTTCGCGTTTTCGTTCTGCAGCTGCTCGAACAGCTGCAGTTTTTTGGTAATTGTGTGGATGACATAATAAAGACCTTATGTCTGCAACAAACAACGGATAAAGCATGTCTATAATATTTTCTTTATCTGCTAAAGCAACAGCACGCTCATAGGGAATCCAAACGCCTTTAAAATGCATAGCACCAACCTTTATAACCTGACGGTTCTTTTCTGTTTTCAAGATTCCGTCTCTTCTCCCACGGGTCATCCCAGCAACATTTAAGAGTTTTGTGCCATTAATCATATTATTGTCTTCGCGCCGTGCGACACATACTTGTCTAGCTTCTACCTGGAAACAAAGCGTTCCTTCAGCTTCCCAGAGTGTTGTTGTAACGCGCGGGTTGATATCAGGCGGCGGCATGTCCAACGAAAAGGCCGATTGAGAAACATTTGGGAATTTGGCCATCATTTCTTGGGCAGATATTGAGCCCTGATATTGTTCTGGATCTGAATCATCGCGTGGTTGTGATGTTCCTATCTGATTTTGATATGAAGGTTGTGAATATTGCGGATGTGAACTACTTGGTAGTTGAGTATAAGCTGAAGTATCTGGTGGATATTGATAATTAGCGTTACTTGGATTATTACCGTAATTATAATAGTGCTGAGGTTGATGCTGATGTGGATGGGACTGCTGTGGTGGCGGAATATGCTGATGCTGTGTATATCGTGGGGATGCGATTATTTCTTTCTGTACTGTTTTTTCTGCATACGACCAGTTCTGATTCGGGCTGGTGTCAGAAGACTTTGAAGAATTGCCTTTGTTACTGTCGTAGGGTTGATTAAAGGAATTATTCATTTTAGTCTATAAGAAACTGAGTATTGTGTGTTGAGCTAAGCATCCTAATAGTGCGGGAACTCGATTACTTGGTATATGTGTATAATGCTTAATGCTGTAAGATGTATCAAATGCCGGTACAATTGCAAAAATGGTTCCTTTAGAAGTACGATTTCATAAATCTTCCTTCTATCAAAATAGAAATGCTTTAGGTAGTAAAAATGGTTTGAACCTCGATGTGCAAGGTTGCTAAACAAATAATGTTCGAATGAAGGGTTCAAATCTTGAAAGCAAAAAAAGATTTTGTAAGCGAAATACTATCTATAAATAACAGATTTTGATACAAAAACTTATAAAGAGCGTTTTCTAAGCGACAAAGTTAGCTGTTAGTATGAAAGTCACCAAAGTGGAGGGGAAGCGATAAAGCGTAAAGAAATAAAAAAAAGATCAGAAAAAAACAAACAGGACATACAAAAATTTCAGCGCACCAGGAAATGTAAAGCTATTTATAACTAACGTACAGAAGTATGAAAACAACTTATGAGAACACACAATGTACAAAAATGACAATAAAAGCACAAAACTAACCTTCCACCAATTAATTAGTCAAATACATCGGAACTAGTTTTTTTCATAAAAGCAGCATTATATGAATATCACCAAAAAGGGTACGGTACAGAAATTCTATTTTTTGATTTGAACTCTAGTATGCTTCTTGCGTCGTTCTGTTCTTGAACTCGACTGCTCAGCTGTATGATGAGCCTAAAACTGGGTACCAAACATTAGCAACCAGATTTGCCGAAACTGATTTTTGATTTATTATCTGATAAACTTTACTTTTGTCAGGGTCTACAGTTTTGCTTGATAGTTGATTTTGTTGACATTATTGATTGATACATCTGTTAGATTTACGTTAATCTAATCAGAAGTTCAGAACATGCAAAAGAGAAATACTCTTTTGGATTCAGGTTAGAGGCTTTACTTCTGTACGGTTACTTTTATAGAAAATATTTGAGAAATTCAATAGGTTGGAATGCAATACAACTTTTTTCGTTCCCTGTGTTAAATTTTACATGGCAAAATGAATCTCGTTTTGGAATGAATCCGATTGCAAAGATAATTGATTTTTTCCCCTTATTACGTGACTGGCAATATATATATATATATTTGATTTTGTGAAAACAGTGTAAAAGAAATCCTAAGATTTAATACAAACTCTCTTTTAGAGTAAATTTGTCGTTTTTCTCTTCTTGTTCTGGTTTCATTTATAGAACGACCAAAGATTAATGCGTATACAAGTGGATCTCTTAGTTAGAGATATCCAAGCAAGTAAAGTTTTAGTGGGTTTATTGTTGTTATTAGCAATGCATGTGCCAATAGGATTTATTGTTTCACCTTTATCCATTTCATCGTTATGTTACGAATTTGTATTTTTGGATATTAACTATCAAATACTATGAACAGAAAAAAAGTAAAAATTAACACAATTTTCTTAAAGTAATCAAAATTCAATATGTTCTGGTAAATAGTAAATTTTAATCTAATATTGGACTTGGTTATTGACAATTCTTCGTAGCACTCATATTAGGAGCAATTAATCAAGATATCTGCTGAGCTTTCGTGAGTTTGAGTATCAGTAACAAAGTTTGATCACGGAGCCTATTTAAACCTTAACTAAACAGGTGACTAATTCCGGATTCAGAAAAATTAGGCTTGCCAAAAATTTAAAATAGTGATCAGGCTCGAGAAAGACATGAATAATTTTTTTGGCCATATTGTTGTTGCATTTGATGCTGTTTGGATTCTTTTCTATAATTTCAATGACGGTTGGAAAATTGTTACACGTTGCTTAGCGGATTCTGACTTCCATGGCTACAATCCAGCTATCTAAATAAACTTACATCTTCTCGTCATTATTATAGGACAAAAAGTTTGTGTTATTTTGCCGTCAACTGCCTATAGAGATAATTGTTTTCAATTGTAAGTAGTTTTATCAAAAAAATTTGAAACACCTTTTTGCATAAAAAGGCTCCATAATTTTTGACTACGGCTGACTTGGTAGCATTTTAGATAACAGATCTTATACAGATTTTCATAATTGATCAAGTATTTGAGTAGTAGCATTAATAGGTGTTTGGAGATATATTAATTCATAGAGTGCAATAAAACTTTCCATTGCATGTTCTATCGAGCGTGTCTCACGATGGTCTACATAGAACTTGTGTAAATTTACAACATTTAAATCCCACTGGATTTGATAGTAACTTGAGAAAACTCAAAATAGTGAAACTTTTATCTTTTAAATCTGGTGTAAATTTGGAGATGCATAATATATTCTCTAAAAGAAAAAAGTCTGTTTTTATCCATCATTTTTTCAGATGCTAGTTCATATACACTACTGACATAAAAACGTTGAAAAGTCCAAATAATACTAACACAAAACTGGATCTCTAAAATCGAGTAAAACTCACAATAGTTTCTTTTCTTTTAATCACGCTGAACAGCTTAACACTGATATCTCAAACAAAAGCTTTTGTAAAAAAAGTTTGACCTACCGCATTTTGTGCTAATCAAGAAGCATGTATACCTGATCAAATAATCGCTCCAGATGGCTTACTAGTTTGAAAGAGGGCTTTATCCCGTGGTCTAAAAAATTGAGAATATTAATAGCTGAATAAAATTTTGAGATTCTTGTTGAAAATTGGTAAATTGCTCCATTGGTACAGAAATATTATGATTGAGAAAGATCACAACAAAGAAATGCTACGTGTATACCCACAAAACTTTTTGATATATTGTGAAATATTGATGATAAAGTGAAGATATACATCTCCAGATTTTCATATAATCACCGTTTCAAGTTATAAAAAAAGAGAGAGGTTGTATATTTAAAATCTGAAATTACCGATAACCATAAAATTTACTGCGTGTACAAGAGTAAGTTTTGGGTTGTTGATTTCTCCTGGAATCCCCAAGGTTGCAGTATTTTGCTTTGTTATTTTAACATCTTCGAGATTTTTGTAGTTTCCAGATATTCCTGCATAGTTATATAGTAAAATGATCTGCTTTCAAAATCTAGGCCACTGTTTCATTTAGACCTAATGATGCGCAAGTTTTGGAATATTTTGATGATATTTGTTTGGATCTCAATTTGGACATTTTAATCAAGCATGAAACTAACATGATTTGTATACTAGTTTTATTTGGTATGGCTTGTACAAATTTTCAAATATTTACAATAAGGCTCATGGAGTTTTCATAAGGTTTATGAAAAAATAAATAGGTCTACATGATAGTATTATACTGGGTGCTAAATTGTTACTACTTGAATATAGTTACCCAACATTCATTTTTGTTGATAACGTTCCGTCAAAGTTTTTAAGGAGCCAAAACCTCTTTTGTTTTGCTATTCACTATCTACCAATCAATGACATGGCCTCAAAAGCAGGACCCGTAGCAAAAGAAATTATTGAAAATTTGGTTTGTTGATAGATTATAGGAAATTGTACAGATATTGCTCTTGTGCAAGATCACTACTAAATGTAACAACAATACGATACAAACCTTGATAGATTTATTGCAAACAAGTGCCATGATGTAGTTTTGCGCAAAATTTAAATGGGAGATTTGAACAAACTAGATAGATTTTACCATAGTTATATGATTTACGTAGTAGACCTAGCTTGCAAATTATTACAAGTATTGTGAGTATGAACTAAAACTATTGAGTCTTTATTTAATTTTCTGGTTTATTAAAACTGTTCAATATACACACATCTTCTTTAAGAATTTGGATTTTTGTCTAATTAGATTCTAATTTGTTTTAATTCAAGTACGATAAGTTTTATTAATGCAAAAATGTCTATGATCTTATAAATAGCTTAAAGATAACAAATTTGAACATCTGAATACACTGTAGACTTCATAGTGTGTCAAATACATGTAATGCAAATTGTTGCGCTTGAGTCAATGAAGAAAATATAATTTCAAGTATTTTTCATTCATGAGCTAAACGTACCGGTAGAAGAACAGTTAAGTAATGGGTTGTACACAACGTACTGTACTAGCTACCAACAGTAGGGGTAAGCAACACCTTTATCAACATTTCAATAGACTTTTGGTCATTTTTTGATCATCGTTTGATAGCCGAACATAAAATAGCTGAAAGTTTGGCGACTGGTGTTCCACGCACAAAACGCAAAGACTTCTCTAAGATGCTGTAAATTAAATATAGATTTGATTTACTGATTGTTGATATATTTAAAATTGTAGCACAACCTACTATAGCAATTGCTCCTAAAGTTTGTTACTTCTTTAAAATTTAACGCCTTTTCTGCTCCAATTACGAAATTTTTGAAGTTCTTGTAATGACTTCATACCATTCTAGATATGTGATTGAGAGACACAGTATCGCTCTAAAGCTGAACCTGAAACAAGGTCATAGTCAGTAAATACATTATATCTCTTATAACGTTACATCTATATCTAATGATACAAATTCAAACAAAATTGAATCCGAGTAAGAACACAATCAATATACTATTAGATATCGCAAGTTTAGCTAATGTTTAGATATGCTGCCTAACACAAAAAAGGATTGAACTGGTTTTAAATTTTAAGTACACTTTATAGCCCAATCGGTTGTTATACCCAATTTTTATGAGTGGTATCCAAAGATCTTCTTTTCCCACACTACAGTAATATGGCAAATAATTGAAGTCAATCTCAATTTTGATAGAATTTAAAAGGCTTCCTCATTTTTGGGTATGCCTGCTACATACCTGCCAACCTGGATTACCAATTTGAATTGGATGTATCAATTTTATTTTTCTTTTTTCACATGAAATATGCCCACAAAGTTTCTATTTTCAGCTCGGCTAATTGTTTGAGAAGGAAATTATGGGCACGTCAATGTAACAAAGAAGGAAAAATTATATTGGTACTGAAATCGTACTGGATGTCTTATTGAGCCAGCCAAATAGTAGAACTATTTGTTTTATTTGTTTTCGGAAAAGTCCAAGCGAAAAGTTACAGAAGTCTTACAGTGTTAAGCTCTAAATTTCTCGTATAATAAGGTTAAGTTCCGCGATGAAATGAATATCTTGAAATAGTGGGTATCGAAAACTCCTGGTTGTAATATGTCGATCAAAATTCTTACCACGTACTGTATAAAATTCGTTATTACTGATTATATCCAAAAGCAGTAATAACAAATATGTGATTGGATATCGCGGGCTCAACGGTGCACCATGTAAGGCATATCCAATTGAAAAGTAGAGGTTCAAATCTCGATCTAAACTAGCATTATATATACACTGAGTGAATCTGTGATAGATTGTGGTCTACAAATATTGAAAGCAAAGATCTGGAGATTCTACATACTTTTCCTTCATGCTCTGTACTTACAAATCAAGTTAGTAAACGCAACTGTTTGGATTGGCTTTTTTGAACGGTTTGTTAAAATGATCTATCAATCCTGTTTTACATAGAATTCAATGCTATGGGTTGCTAATAAGACAGTTTTATTGTTTGATGTAAATTATACTTGATTATATTTTTCAATTGAAATACAAGTACTTGAAAATAACTTGATCTATGGCTCAACTCGGTTGGGAATGAAACCGTTTAAGGTTTGGAGACTTCAATCATTTTTGGGGAAACTTCATCTATCATGTTTACATATAACTTCGATTCCGAGTTGGGACAAAACCATATTTTTGGCTTGTCCACCAGCTAAATTTATAAAAATTGCGATACCATTAACAACAGCATTTTGTACCCGAAAACATTTTCTACTAGCATCGTTTGTAAATAAATACCCGCATCTAGACTATAAGCTAAATTTTGATCATTTTCTGTCCTGTACTTCAAGGGTGTTATTGTCGTAATGTGCCGGTCAGGAAATTTTTGACTTTTTTCATAGGGCAAGGTGACAAAACCATATGTAATAAAATGTTACATTATTTTAAACTGACTTATTATGACAGTAAATTTTCAAAACTACAGAACCAAAAATTATCAAAATTTAGCTTATAGTCTAGATGCATGTATTTATTTACAAACGATGCTAGTAGGAAATGTTTTTGGGCACAAAATGTTGTTGTTAATGGTATCGCAATTTTTATAAATTTAGCTGGTGGACAAGCCAAAAATATGGTTTTGTCCCAACTCGGACTCGATGTCTTTATGCACCCTGGATTCTAGCTCAGAGTACAAACCAGCGCCAAATGCTCTGAAGTGGAAAAGCCAAATTTAAACCTAGGCTCGAGTTGCTGGCTCGTAAGTTTTTAGGTCTACAAAAGATATTTGCTATTGCAATTTAGCGAGATGTAAAAGAAATCAGATCTTCTATCACAAACTACTCAAAGCCCGTCTGCGGCACACAATGTATAGTATTGAAAGCTAGAAAGTCGTCAAAAAGAATTTTTCAAATGTTTATCAGAGAAAACTCTTTTTTTTTTGAGAACTTGTAGTATTTAAAGCAAATTCAAGGTTGGATTTTAGAATGCTAGGAATCCCCCGTCTCCCGTACTATAATTTCACTCGAAGAGGTTTAGTAATCTCGGCATTATTTCAATTCTTATAACCCTTCCCAATATCTTCAAAAATGAACAATGAACCTAATAGTCGAGTATTTCTATTAGGAAGGAGTTAAGTTGTTCCATGGAAATTGAGTTCCCTTAAGTCTAAATTTATAACTAATGTTAATAGACACGGCCATCAGTTTTAAGTAAAGCAAATTTCAGGTGCAATTGAAAGGAAAAATACTGAGCTCAAGTAAGACTTTAAGGGTTCCGAAAAAACTGTAATTTGGTCGTGGCATGTGAAATCTCAAGATCTCTTGTAGCGATCTGATAAGTTTGCAATTAGTGCCATACCACCGTTTTGAAGACCAGTTTTAGTGCAGGATAGTACACTTCACAAATTACTGCTAGGCTTTTTTGCAAACAAAAGGCAGACTTGACAAAAATGAGATTTTTTAATATTAGTGCAAATTACGCAGGGTCTCACGATATTATAATTATTGAGAAAACATTTTCAAATGATATTTCGTTTGAGCTATGATAGCAGACAAATGACAAACATACAGTACAGACTTGTGTGTAGTTTTTGCCAACGTTGGAACACTCGACTATAAAGATCTAAAATGGTAACTAACTTCCGTACTCCATTCTATGAATTGCTACATAGGACAATAAACTGACTATGAATGAATGAATTGCTAGGTTCTCTATAATCCTTTCAAGCGAGGTTATCAAACCAAGAAAAAAAAAAACAGGTATGAATCAATTTAATCATTATTCTCTTAGCTAAGCGTATGCTCAAACATTTGTTTTTTACAATTCATCGGCACTATCGATGATTCTCCATTTTGTTTTGTGTATCCTTTTAATAGTGTGGAGTTACATTTTCATTCTTATTATTTTATATAAGCTCAAATATAGAGAGAGTAAAAAATCCCAAATTCTGAATACATGTGAACTTAAATCATCTATTTCCAGCAAACCATCGGCAGGTAAATTTTTGACCTATTAATTGATTTGAGAGCTTGTCATATAAGAAAGTAACTAAAGAGGTTTAACTCCTGGTTCGCTCAATCTGAGAATAAAGGAATGGCAGTTCTTTTTTAAGTGCTCTGCCAAAAATGTATAAGATACATATTTGAAGGCCAGCTAGAGCAATTGATTTCTGATATCTCCCTGGTGCATGCTACATTCACAATGATACATGTCCCAATATGTATGATTATGAGTTATGTTACTCAAGGAACTCTGCAAGTGTTTGTGAGCTCCTCAACCAAGCAGTTAAATGAGAGAAATAATGTGTAACCACAATGTTACAACTATGCAAAACACCAAAGTGACCTTCCAGGTACAAATTTTGTAGAAAGTTAAAAGTCTTCTAATCCTAGAAAATTACAGTATTCATATACATTTTTGAGCTTTTTCTGTAATCCGCTAAATATATCTTGAACTTTGCTAAATGTGCGATAGTTTACAATTGAACAAAAGAATCTATTTATAGAGACGGATAGAAAACCTTCCAGTATTGAAAGTAGCACACACATTTCATATTGTTATGTTGCTAGATATGTCTTTTTATCCGGAACATCCACAACCACAAGTCTCAAGTCAAACTGCAAAACAAGGAACAAGATCACTTTCAGTGTTTGAACTGATAAATTTCATCTGCTTGTGTCATTGTTTTCGTTGATTCTTTGGTATGAGAAAAAGTTTTGTGCAAACCCAACGCGAGAGTTTGTAGCCACAGTAATGCAGAATTCAAGGAGTCAACAAACGACTGTATTATACTTTTATAATATTTGACGTTTCACAAAGACATGTAGCTATTGTGGCTCATCCTCGAAAGCTCTGAACAATCAAGAACCTAGACGTAACTTGCGGAATGTGATAAAGATGGAGAGCCATAAAGTTATATGTGGGGAGGGGGTTATGGATTCCCATCTTTGTATCGATGCTGATGTATTTAATAAACTATAAAATTTTATTGAAATTTATCAGGTATACGGTATGCTTTCTAGCAAATGGCGATTGGGACAACAATGCACCCATGATACTGTCTTCTTCAAAAGTGGTAGAGGGTCAACCGGAACTAACAGATCTGCTTATTGCTAACTTTACTATTCTATACATACTTTCTTAAAAGTAGTTAATTTGCTGTTTTTAGAGCTCGCTAAATAGATTGCTTGCGTACAATTTGAAGAGCCTAAATATACTGAAGATGGGTCCAAAAAGAAGTTAAACTTTTATTCTTTTATTGAAGTTGAATAGTTTCAATCTTTTCTTGGCTATAATAAGTCCCCATTTTTACAAATTTGATGATATTCTTTTATTGCTCTACCCAATTTTTTACGCTTTGATGTGTCAATTCGATCATGGACCTGACTTAAGAATAATTTTCAAAACAGTACCTATATAGATATAAGGATCCGTTATATTGACGTGCATGCCTGTAAATTTATTTCATTTTAAGAATGTATTTTGAAATCTGTTTTCTGTGCTTACTTTGCAAATTTTGGTATAAGCGTGTGAAGTTATTATCATTTATTCTGAGGTCAGAGCTAGTTCTGATCTCGGCGGGAAAGCTCTGACCTCGGGTTACAAAGAACTCATCACCTCTGCCACTTCTCTAGGTGCTTTGATCTTTGCCCTTATCGACGGGCCCTCTAGTTTGCTTGTATTTTGCTTTAGAAGGTCTCACATTGTCAGGAACACTTTTTTTTGATGACTAAAAACATTCCATAGATGGATAAGTGTACAAAACATATCACAGAATATAAATTTTGCCGGATTGTAAATCTTACTCGTTTTTCCACAATTTCGTATCTACCTTAAACAGTTTTGCCGTACAACAAAAGCACGGTCTTTTGACAATTAATACCGGACTCCATCAACAGCAATATCTTTAGAACCACATACTGTACGTTTTTAATAGTGCAACTGTTAGTAAACACGTTAATAACTCGCATCAGATTCTATATTTATCCAAGCAAAGCTTGCACACCAAAGCTCACAAATAAGCACAGAATTTCCACTCACCCCAAACCATACTAAGCTCGACATAAATATCAATATAGCAGCCATTTTGTTTACCCCGAATCTTTGCATGGCCATCATCTCTTTACCCACCATTTTTCTGTAACCTGGATAACCTATAAAGTGCATTTGGATGTTTGATACGTTCAATAAAACTGTAGGTTCAAAAGTCCTTCTTGGTACTGGCACTTTACAACAAATCCTACTCCTACCTTTCCTTCACACAGTAGACTTCATCCTCTTCAAATTCAGCTTGTCTACCTGCACAATCCCTTCATCCAGCTTAAAAACACCAAAAATCCAAAACCGAATCCACCAATCACCAAAAAAAACAATTTTGTTTTGTTCATAATTACAAAATATACACATATATACAATCTCAACACACTCACTCACACACGTCTCACACTGTCACCTTTTTTCTATAATGAATTTTTTTTCTCAACAGAACCAAACAAAGTCAAGCAATATTGAGAGAGAGAGCAAAAAAAATATTAAAATATTATCATTTTTTAAGCACTTTTCTTGCTGGCCTTGATCCCTGGTACATGTTCCGATTCCAATCTGTAAATGTCACCTCTTGTGTACATGTTTCTTATCATTTCACGTTCATCTTCAATAGACTTTGGCATCTCAGCAGTCAGCGGAGCTATAACAAAAAACACACAAGTACGTTAATAACCATTCCAATACAAATCAAAAATCGTCAAAAATCGTCAAAAATCAAAATCAAACACATACTTTCAAATAAAGACCCCGCCAAATAAATCTCGCTCGGCTCTTCTCTGCAATCCACCGTAAACACCGGATAATCCGTAACTCTCGTAACAGTCGTGATGGGTTCAGTTTGGCCCGGTGGGAAGTACTTCATCTCCTGGTCGGTCACAAACTTGTAAGTCAGCTGCAAAAGGGGATCTTCGGTCTTGGACTGGGCAACGACCATGATGGTGAGGGGCTTGGCCTCCACAAACTCTTTTAGTTTCCATTTCATGGTTGCGCCGGAGGGGATCGTGGCAAGTCGTTTTTCGAGAGAGGTTTCGACAAAGACGGAAATTGCTCGAGAAATGGGGTTCAGGTTTTGTCTGGGGTATTGGATCAGGTTAGCGTCGGGATGAACCAAGAAAAAAAAGATACCCGTCATTTGCGGTAATACTTACTCGGCAAAGGCCTTGTTGACACGGAAATAAATGTCCATGGCTTTCTTTCTGGTCTCAATAAGATCAGGGTTTTTACTTGGAAGCAGACAGCTATACCAAGGACCTGTTCTAAACTTATACATGGTCAAGCTACCAACACACACGGATCCATTAGCACATTACAATTCACGCTCACTCCAAAACTATTCAACTTCTCCGATCCAATTTGTACTTACAACATCGTATTCTTTCCAAACGTCAGCAATCTTCTCCATATAGATCTAGCCCACAGCTTCGGGTTCTTATAAACCGGAGGCACTCTACTCGGTCTTGGTTGAACATAATACTCTAATCACATAAAAAGTCCGTCCACATTAGCACCCCAATCACCATACCCAAGCAAAACAAAATCAAAAATCAAAATAACAAAAACTTCCAAGAAACTTACCAGATATAACACCCAAGTCCTTAGCCGAGAGCTTGAGGTTGTCAGTGTCTCTCAACTCGGCAGCCGGGGCTCTCGATTGCCGCGACGCGAACCGGATCTGCTGTTGGGCGCCTACAAGCTGTGCACGCATTGCCACTGGCCGGGCCATAATCAGGCCCGATTTAAAAACGGACGACATCGAGATCATTTCTTAACTCTGGAAGGGGGATGAAATGTTTGATTTATATTAGTATGGGGTGAAAAATAAATTAAAAAAAAATGAAATTTTCCGAAAAATTTAGCGTGAGGAAAAGTTGGTATTCCTTACACGTGATTGGGTCTTGAGCTTGGGTGGGAAGGAAAATTGTGGGTGAGAGTTTGGGGTGAAAAACTGGGAGATGGGGAAGCGGGTTTGCATCACCGTATATTTGTGGAAGCTGTAAATGACGTGTGCTTTTATAATGGATGTAGACTTTTTGGTGAATCTGTAGTGTTGGATAATGATTTCGCTAATAATTGTTCTTTTGTTTCTGGTCTAGTATGGTATGCCTTACTGTACGTACTGTAGGTTAGTTCTGTCAAAATTGAAAATTCATTTTAGATCTGTGGTAAATACAACTTTTCTCGTTTTCATCCTAGCACTCAGTTATTTCGCACAACGAGTCTTGACATTAATTTGATTGTATAGCAAAATAGACCTTGCTAACTTTGAGAACCAAAAAACTTCTGTAAATAGTAATTGTTCCATCGTACCAACTGAAATAATAGTTGAACAGTTGAGTGGGACAATGGTCATATAATGCCAGTAACATATTTAATCCTCTATCCATGGATATAAATCAATACACGTAAACTAAACTACCTAGTTATCATTATGTAACTTACAAAATACCATAATTGATAAACCCGTTCAACATATAGCTTCCCAATATCTACCACCTTCACCACCCGTTCCTCATACTCTAACCCCGACCACCAGCCTCGACACAACTTTCTCCCCAATTTTCAAAGACCCAACCATACCCCACGTTTCCGCAGTTCCGCTGTCAAAATGATGAACACATTATTCATACATGTTAACAACCCATATCCAACTCCAAGCTTAACACAACACACAGGTCATACGGTCAATAGCCTTAATCTAGTATACATTTTCAATTTTTCCTTTCCTTTCCTTTTCTTTACCCTGGCTGTTTTCATATTAAATGAAGAATCGTATGAAGTTGTATGCCACAACGGACAGTCTACCTCTACCCCAGCTCACACGATATTTAATCGCACAACCCACAAAAGAGTACCATCTACTAGCCTACACAAACAAGTGTCGCACGACATACCATACCCCCACCCGCTTCTTCCAACACTTACCAGTATTTTCCCTTCCCAACTATAGTAAACGATTTCCCTCCTTCTCCTCAGCCCATCTACATCATCCCATTGCAACGTACGTGTAGTCTCCACCTCGCAAATAAGTTCACAACCGCTATTCTTACTGAGTAATTCCATAAATCAGACTTCATTTCTGTTAAAAATACCGTAAAACTACAGTACATACCAAACTTAACCAAGATAAACATAGACAGAGATCATAGATATAACAATGCGCGCCCAAAAAAAACAATCCAAAGAACTTCTGGTTTGTTCTTTGATCAGACTCCTTGCTCTACTGCGAGTAAACCATTGCAACTACCCAAAAGCACCACAGTTATTGATATCCAACACAAGTTCCATACCTCATATTCCAACTCTAAAGTCTCCAGATTAGCTTTTTTTTTTTTTTTTTTTCCTTCACACACTCACATGGCTTTTTTTTAACCTTAATGAGAGATTTCTTAGCAAGAGGATGATGGATGATAACAGCAATAACCAGTTTACTATTGGCGAAAAATTAATGCGCCAGCATACGAGTACA
>JAJMKR010000029.1:0-63766 GCA_030563945.1 Geotrichum australiense | reverse complement strand
CATTCCGTACTAGTTTAATAGCAGGCGTAATAATACATACAGGCAAAAATACTGTACATAAATCTAAAAGAGAGAGAGAGGGAGTTTTGATTTAGTTATCAACAGAAGAAGAAACAGCCTCTGCAGCTTCAGAAACTTTTTCCTTCAAGGTAGTAGAGGGCGATCCAGTGATACCAAGCACTTTTGTTGAGAAAGGTCTGATGGCGTTCAAGTAGATGACTCTGCAGCCTCCGAATTGAGGAAGACCAATGTAGAGGAAGAACACGGTCTTGAAGACCCAGTAGAAAGGAACCCAGTACAGGATTGTGGCCGAGAAGAACTCAATGATAGAGAAGACAGCGTAGACAATCCAGTAGGTCAGGAAATGGGTGTCGTCGGCGGTGGTCTTGGTCTCAAGCGCCTGCAATGAGTAGTAACCAGGGATTACAAGAGAGGCAAAGTTGGCCAGAAGTTGGCCAATTCCACCAATGTTGAGGAATGTGAGAAGGGCGTAGAGGGCGACGAATCCAAGGACACCGTAGGTCTTAGGGACACCAGTTTGCTTTTCCAACTTGATGAGAGCTGGGTACTTTTCCAATTGCTGCAGAAGAAAAAAAATCAGTTAGCATTACATCAATGACAAAAAAGGGCATCAACATCATGGAATCAAACTAACCTTATCAACAGTGTTGAGCTGGGTGAAGATCTTATCTTGTAAATCAGTGGCGAAAGACATTTTTGATATGTGTTTTTGTGTTTGTTTGTTTTTTGTCCAAGTAGAAGTTACTATTTATCTATAGGGTTGATGATGGTGGTAGTGCGATGGAGGGAAATTTCTGTTGAAGTAGATGAAGAGCAAGAAAAAGAAGAAAGAAAAAGGAGGAAAATAAAAAATTCCGCCATTTGATTTTTTTTATTTTTTTCTCTCTCACTGATAAAAAAAAATTATAATAGTACAAAAAAGCTTGATAAAAAAAAATGATCTCCCACACCACACGGTGTCACTACCAGCCATTTCCTTGTGATTTTTGCAAACAAAACCAAAAATTGAAAAAAAAATCAAAGTTACCACATAAACAGAAATAAAAAAAAAACTCTAACCTTCGCAATTTGCAATGTGTGCAAAGGTCAATTGAGTTAAAAACTAGCAACTCATCGCGTCACGGACCAGTTCATCTGTACCATACAAAGCCATAGCCAAATTTGTTCAGTTGTACAAAGCACGTTGGCATCATATTGAACTCCTAGGCAAGCCAGTTTCTCCGGTTGTACCTACAATGCCATATGAGTGCGCACGTAGGAAAAGACCGTCATAGAGCTAACAAATTTCCCACAGGTTGAGTATCCTGCGTAATCACACCAACTATCCACTCTATATGCTGTACGGCATGTACACATTCCACACGCTACGGTAACTCCCTATCGTGCCAGCACTACAGATTTACCAGCTTGAAGCCAATTCCCGTCTGCCAGTCCGACAACTTCTCTATCTATCACCGACTGTGTACCCGGTGAGTGCCACCGCCTAGATAACCACGCTCTTCTCACCGTACAGTACAGTAAAGCACCCCAAATCATGCCATAACTCAGTACAATGTACAATTTTCTCTTTGTAACTCCCAATCAGCCTTATCGTACCACCACTCCATCCGACACAACAACCAACTCTAAACATATCCATCAGCTGAACCACCCGGATCCGTATGATGACTTGACCGTCGCACTCATAACATTCTTACCGGAGAACCCAGAGTTTAACCCTGTACGGTACAATCCCTCTCAAAAGCAGCAGGCATCAAGGCACACCCGAGGCCCATTTTCCTGCCCGTACCATATACACGCCCCCCAAAACCCAGTCTGCTCGTGTGTGTGACTTCTTCTTTCATAATATTATGTGTGATAGACTAAACTAAGCCCTGCTTTATCCCTTACCCTGCGTTGTGCCTTCCAGAATATTCTTGGTCCTTACGCCCTCTGTGACCTGGTTATGGATGTTGGCTCGTGTGGTGGCTATTGCCTGTTTGGGAAGTTTGTGATTTGGAGGGTTCCTGAACTGGAAATTGGGGTTTACTTCTTCAGATACAACAAGTTATGATTGCTTCACCAATAAGACAAGTTGTATTCATATTATGAACTTCATTGAATGTCAAGGAATGAACGAGTGAATAAATGGATAACTTTTTTTTTATCTTCATCTTTATGAGCTATTTTGCTATTTACTTTTTAAGTCCAATAATAACGAAATATAGCTCTATTCAGGTATTTTATATATGTATGTATTAGGAAAGAACAACGTTGTTGCTCCGAATTTGTTTTCTCTGTGGGAGAAAGGAACCTCCCGATAAATAGGTTGATGCATCAATATTTTTTTTGTTGTTTTTGTGTTTGTTTCGTGCTTGACTTGTAAATTATTGAATTGATAAACACCAAGATGATTTAAATAGTATAACATTTTATTCTGTTTCTCGCTGACGGAAAGCGGTAAATAAAATATTAAAATAAAAGGAATAATAATGCAAGAACCAAAAAAGAAAAAAAAAAGACAGAGAGAAGTAAGTATAGTGACAAGTGGAGGTCTTAGAAAAATGCAAATCAGGTTTGTGTTTTTTTTTTTTTTTTTTGTTCCTTCTCTTTAGTATCCATTGTATGCATACTTGGACTTTTCTCTAATCTTAGCACCATACCAAAAGAATAAAAATGGAATAGCACAGCAAGCTAGCGAGATAAACGCCATCAAAGTACCAGCCCATTCATATCCCAATCTATGATACATCTGAATAGTAAACAAAGGAACGGCAGCACCCCAGAAGGATCGCACACAAGTTTTGGCTGCCAGAGCAGATGCAGCGTAGTGTTGATAAGAATCGACAATGTAATTGTTGGCAGCATTGTAAAGCATCAGGAATCCAAGACCACAAGGGAACCCTGCAAGTGTAGGACCGACCCAGGAAATGGTAGGGTAAGAAGACCATGCGAAAATGAACAGCCCGACAGGGACAAACCAACATCCAATCATCATGGGGTAAAGACGGAGTTCTGGTGGAGGTGATTCACCACGGTCAACGTACTTTTTAGATCTCTTGAGGTAGTCTGCGTTGATCCAGGGGGCAATGACAGATGACAGAATAACACCGACTGCAATAGGAATAAAGGTAAGACCGGTGATGGAAGCTGACCAGCCCTTGCCTTCCATAAACACAACGGGGTAAGCAAAGAAAAACATGTAAAGAAGACCGTAAATAACAGACATGTAGATAGTAACGAGGAAGACGATAATTTCGAAAAACAATTGGATAGGACGCTTTAAGGTAATGCCCATGGTGGTCATGAAAGGTTGGGGAGCAATCTCTTTGATAGTTCTGTAACGTTCGTCACCAGTAAGCTTTCTCAACTTTTTAGCTCTGCGAGCAAGAATGGTAGCATGGTGAGTTTCAGGAATCACAAGGAAAGAATAAACATAAATTACGCCAGAGAAAATAAGCAGAACCCAGTAGATCCATCTCCAACCGGCGTAGTCACCGATGAAACCACCAATCAAAGGGCCCATGACAGGGCCCAGAAACGGAGCGGCAGAGAATACGGCCATGGCAACACCACGTTCTTCAGTTTTCCAAATATCGGAAAGGGAACCACCAATCAAGGTCATAGGAGCAGAGAATGCAATACCGTCAATCAATCTACAGACAATAAGGGTTCCAATATTTTTAGCAACGGCACAGGGGATGATGAAAATAACAGCAACTAAAAGCGTCGAGTTGTAAATAATTTGACGACCAAATTCTTCAGACAGAGGAGCAAAAACCAAGGGACCGACACCAAACCCGACAACAAACACGGTAATGGTGACAATAATAACTTCTTCGGAAACACCGAATGTTGCCATTGGGCCTTCGATATCACCTGTGACAATACCGGAGGCAAAAGCGACACAGAAACAAATGATACCTAGATTCACTGTTTGAAACCATTTTCTTCCGTTGGACCAGGCGGTCATTGGGTTTTCCTTGTCGTCTTCGAGAAACTCGACGAGTCTGAACCCTGACGAGGTATCGAGAGGGTATTTGTAAGGGTCAGCCTCGTTATAGTCGTTGATGGTGTGAGCATGAGATTTTATTTGGGTGAGGACTCTTTCAATTTCAGGATCCTCGAATGCAAGATCGATATTTGTATCTTGTAGTGTTTCGGGTTGTGCTGAATCGGCTTCCGGTTTGATGTCTCTTAGATTGTGAGGATGTTCATGGTCTCTTTCTCCCTCTCTACTACTGCTGTTTGAGGGGAGAGTACTTTTTTCATCGACAGAACTCATAGTCGTTGGCTGGTTGTTGTTGTTGATAATATTGAAGTTGTTGATGTGACTCTTTTCTAAAAAGGTTTAATTTATACGTTTAATTGAAATTTTGATTTGATTGATCAGATAGATATGTTGTTATTAAATTGACAAATGCTTATTAGTGGAAGCAGCTCAGCAAATCAACGGAACCAGCAAATGAATAATTAAAGGAAATGTAAATATAAATAAAAAAATATTTTATAATAAAAAAAATATTAAAATCGAGGGCAATTAGTGATTCTTTTATATTCAGATCACTCGGATGTTGCTAGTAACCGCCATAGGGCTAGCCAACAGATAGGCTCCGAATATAATCCCAGTGTAAAGTAAGAAAAGAAAAAATAAAAAAAGAGCTATATTCACACATAAAAACAAAATCTCAAGCTAAATCAACGATAATGGTCCATTCTATCCTATGCCAATTCGCGTTCACCGCCATGTCCCAGCGCTTAACAACTACCACCACCAGCTATAATAATAACAAGAACAAGAACAAGAAAAAAAGGTTGAAATTTTTAAGCTTAGCCGTACCCCCGGGAATCGGCAATTATGCGAGTTTAAAGCAGAAACCACCCCAAACCGGTAATATATTTCTTTTTATTTCACGGGCCCGACAATTCTCCGAGAGACAGATTTAGTTTGGCTGTGTAGACCTGGAAAAGAAGGGACAAAATGTGTCGATCTATAGAAAAAATTAATCTATCCAGGATATAACTATTGAATAGAATGGAATCAGAAAATTGAAAAAGAAAAATAAAAATAAAATTGAATAAAAAACTCTTTTGTTCGTTGTGTGTGAGGTGTGTTTTTTTATTCAAATTAACTTCCAGGCAATAAATAAAAAGGAGAGGGTCCGCTCAAAGTCCCGAACGTTGCTCGCGATTCCCGGGCCTTCCTATATTGCTCGATTAAACACAGCCATACACAAATATTTCATTAAATTTTTAGTATAAGATGTAGACAACGCTAAAAAACAAAAATAGAAAAATAGAAAATAAAATCCTGATGGAGCTAGTAATAGCCATAGCCGTATGGAACTTGTAGAGACGATGGCAATGTCGGTCCCGACATTTACATTTTACTCGATCTAGAGCTGACGTGAACGGCTAATTTGAACCAAATAAAAATACACAGTAGTGCAATTTGTAATAAATGTACGTTGGCTTATATATATATTCACATTTCGTGATGGGCGCTAATGAAAATAACGGAAATCTTTTGTAACCAATTGGACTCTGCTCACAGGCCGTTATTTGAACGGAATCGCAAAAAAAAAGAGTCGGGCTCAATTAAAAGAACTGACCAACACCTGAATTACAGCGGTTTACACTTTTTGTTTTGGTTCTCACCTTCTTGCGTGGGTGAGTTTTGTATCTGAATCGGAATCCAGAATCAGAAAGAGAAATCTGTTGACTTGAATTGTTTTGAAGCGGTTTAAATTCAATTGAATTCAATTCAATCTGCAAACTGGTTCAATTTCAATCAACAAACTAACAAGTCTCGTACTGCCGCATTCAAACTTGGCTACTGAACTAAGCTCTACCCATCCGTATCCATTCTCACTGGCTTACACACACTCTCTCCCTCTCCATCCATCTCCCCGTACCTGCCTATACCCGGCACATTGTTATTTCCCATCACGCTAATGTAAACTTTGATTTGTCACCGGGGAAAGTTGCAACTCCTGCCGACTTCAATCTCGGTCGTAGGGCAATTTTTTATCCGCAGATATATTGGTATTTATAACTTACAATATCGGATATATATGCCATAATATCTTTTTTTTTTCTTTTGGAAAACGATTGACTTGGTTTAAAACGGTACAATTGGGACAGCTTTGGTATGGTTTTAGAGATACTCTGTAGTATTTGTATTCTCAACATACTCAGTTTAGTTGGATATGTTTTTATTGATATTTTGGTTGAACTGTTGAACAAAAACTTCAATAATTTTTAAACCTTCAAAAGTTCAAAATTTAATAAGAATCACTCACTACCATACAACAGCTACAAAAAGAAAACATAAGCATAAATTGAATAAAAGCTTAATTTTCTACGATTTCATTTCTCCAAGCCAAGATTTTTTTCTTTTTTTTTTTTATTCCATTTCACCACATCTCGTTACTACAAATTTTCATACTCGTTATATGCGCACATTCCAGTAACAATTCCATCTAACAGCAATAACAATAGGTCGCGTGAATATTCTTGATTGTTCCAGGGCCTCCCATGAGAAAGATAGTTTTGCTTATAAAATGGTTTTATTCATGATCACGGTACTGTATGAGATGTCTCGGGCACCGTCGTAGAGACTTTGGCTAAAAGTGTGGGCGGTGTCGTAGTAATTTAGCATACAGTAATATCTCAACGGTTTATTGACCATAAAAAACTTGTACTGTAGATAGATTTAGATATTTAGATACCCACTTGAGTGGTGATAAAGGCCATCGTGGGAACGAGAGCTGCCGCTGATTAGTATCTAGTAAAATTATCGTTCTAGCTAGTTAACTTACAAACAGCCTACAACGTACAATCTCTAGCGACTTTGTCTTGAGATATAAAAAAGAGTGCCTAAAGAGCTCAGTTAGTCTCTATCATATATCTATTATACCGGACATTTCACGCTAAATCCCAAATCTCAACACTCACAATGTGGCTATGAATATTTTACGCCCTGATGGAAAGCAGTAAACTCTTTTATGTGCCATTATCACAAATAAACATTCCACTACGACAATTGAGTCTGTTTGTTCCATCTACACAATAATCACGTATCAACGATAACCAAGACCATAATATGAAAACCAAAATCAAGTAGTCATGTCAATCTCAATATTTTTCCACTAGCTTGCTTCTTTATCCTCTTCTATCGCTCCACCCGACCTTGCTGTCTGGGCACAAAAAAAGCGTCATTTTGTGAGGGTGGTCTGGATTTGTATTCTAGAGTGGTACACAGTACGTCTAAACGGAATATTGAGAAAAAGAGTCTTCATTTATAGTGCAATCAGTTGTTGTAGAAAGAAGAAAGACAGTGGGGTTGAGAAGTTGATAGCCATTGTACTGTACGTATGGTTAAGAATTGAAGTGGGATAAGGTAATATGAAATATGAAAATTCGGGTGATTAGTGGAATAGGATTGAATACGAATATATTAGGTGGAGTAATCTGTTTTGCTTGATACACATTGAACATATCCATGGAATATAACACCCAGTTGACCAACCCAAATATTTAAGCTTAAAACCTAGGACAAACCTGGAGAAAAATAAAAAATAATGTCGGAGCAAGGAGATACTAAAACGCGACGTACAGTACGCGTTCAGCCTACTGTATTAAGCAACACCAGTATAGTGCGTAGGGGTTAACGGCGATTTTTATGCTTTTCTTGTTGAAATGGATTACTGTATGTGCTTTGGTTGGATTAGTATTACGCTTGCGGGTACAGGTATGGTTGATGGGATATGTTTTGTTAGAGGATCGGGCGTAGGTTGCGCGGTTGAAGTTGGATGAAGTTTATAGATGGGAATTGTGTTGAACAAGGTAATTACCACAACTCTTTTTTGGATCGATCTCTGGTCTACTTTTTTGTGTCAAGTACAGAATGGATTCTAGATTCAATATCTTAAGACATAATTAGCCCCATCAACTTGCCCATCATACAGTTATGAATAACAATCAGCTTATAAAACACATTCCGTACATATAAATATCTATCCATTGCAATCGCAATTAACGCACCTTTCTCCCATCCTCTTCATCCCCATTCTCAAACCTCTCTACCGTAATACCTGAAATAACCATACTCCAACTCACAAACACCGCCCAGAAATTTCTCACTGACAATACATACAACCCTTTACAATATAAAACTGAAACTTCTTTCTTAAAATTCGGGGACTTTTTATTTCAGAAGAATTCGCTTTCTCATCTCACTGTCTTCATTACCGCACTGTCTTTTGACATGATACAAAAGTGGTTGATTGCTGACACGGTTACACGTCTTCACACATTTGAGTCATTTCTGGCGACGCAAGGTTCAACTTAGAAGCACTCTCCAGGTCAGCTCCGAAATTCATAGTTCCGACAAGTTTTCTTTTACCTTTCTTCCTCTCTTTATTTATTGTCGCATTTGTGTGCATAGTGTTCATTGAAGGTTTGAAGACTAGTGGTAAAGTACAGCTAAAATCAAAGAGACCTTGGAGAGGGGGATGTGTAGCGGCAGAAGTGGTTTAAAAAACTGTGGTGCGAATTAGCATGCTACTGAAATCAATGGGTAGGTTGATTGTAGTAATTCTTACTATACTTAGGCTGTGTAATCCGTGTTCTTTTTATGGAACAATACAAATAATTTACTAGATATAATATTAACCGCTTAATACGCAACCCATATCCATATGACACATTCTAGTAATTCCATTATAAATCACAACCATTACACATTCACTTAATCAAACGTAATCTTCTTACCACTCGAAGGAACAATCGAAGTCTTTCCTCTCTGAGCAGTAGCCAACGCCAGTCCCGGTTTAACCCTCTGCAGATTTTCAAACGATTTCCTCTCATCAAACCTTCTTTTTTTCTCTCTTCTATCCTGTCCTTTATCCTCCCTCTCTCTCTTCTCACCTCTACCTTCCCTCTCTCCACTCTCCTTCTCCAACCTCACCTCTGCAACCTCACCCTCGCTTCTCCTTCCCAAACTCTTCATCTTCTCAGACTTAGTCCTCTTCGACCGGTCCTCTCCGTATTCCATTCGCAGCCTGCGGCCGCCCATCTTGGCACACCCACGGTCCTTAAGCGCCGCCGTCGCGCCGTCCACGTCCCTGAAATCGACAAATGCAAATCCCTTGCAGTTTCCGGAGTCCTCGAAAGTGGCCATTCGGATCTTGGTGATCTCTCCGCAGTGCATAAAGTGTTGCTCGAGATCGGCCTCCTTGGTGTCGAACGAAAGATTGCCCACGAAAAGGATTCGGGAAGGTGGGTTCTTGGAAAGAGCAGCTCCGGCGACACCACCGGTAACGGTCGGGATGGCGGGTCGGCCTTCGAAGGAATTGGAGTTTTTAATGAGAAGCTTGCGTCCGTTGAGGGTGGTTTCTGAGAGTGCGATTAAAGCATCGAGCTGTGGTTGGCTTTGAACATCGACGTAAGCAAATCCTTTAATTTTGGGTTTGGATTTCGATGAAGGTGCCATTGGGATTTTGATTCTTGTTATATCTTTCATCTTAATAATTTTTTCCTCGTCGTCCAGCTCTTTCGTTTTTGCTACTATATAACGTTTTAAATCTTCAGCTGTCGTATCGAACGAAAGGTTTCCAATCCATGCACAAAACTCCGATTTCCCTTTTTTCACAACCTCACCCTCGTTTCCGCTTTCATCCTCCGAATCGTCATCCTCCTCCAAATCGTCTCTAGAATTAAGTGCCTTTTTCACCTTCTTGGATGGCTTAACTTCACCGGACTTGTCAACATTGATCTTTCCCTTTTTTAGCAGTCTCTTTTGTTTCTTAGAAAGGGGTTCTGGTTTTGAAAGATCGATTTCCAGCTCTTCTGGCTGAGTTTTTGACTTCGTTTCCTCTTTTTCTTTTGCAGGTGAGCTCATTTTTTTTAAGTCTTTTGGTAAGATGAGTTGTAGTTCGAATGGGTATTGACTATGATTGTGGGGAAGAATAGACTAAAAAATCGTAGTTTCTATCTCTTATTTTTAGGGTGAAAAAAATTGTGGTTGGGAGGACAAAGTTGGGAGTTCTTGATAACTGAACTTTGGGAAATCAAGCATATTTCATTGACACCTACTGTACAGTACACCTACCATACCGCAGTTCTAGCACCGTTATCCCTGAAGTTTAAAAGTACCACAGTAAATTAACTAATATCAACTCGACCACTATAAACTTTTAAAAATGAAGCAATCATCGCATCTTATTAAAATCAAAGAACAATAGAAGCATTAACTAAACTAAGCAAAGCACAATCAATTAACCTTGAAGAAACAAACAAGATCAGATCATAAAATAACAAGCTGCAAATAAATACGAGGGCTTTAGTTCGTACACAAATCTAACTATGATCCCTTTCTGCTTGTGCCAAAAAATCTCTATACTCATTACTATCATTAACTTGGCTTTTTTCCTTTCCACTTCCCATAACTCCACTGAGAATGTCCCCACTGATACCAACATCCTCCGCACTTGTAGTCTCGTCATGGTCAACACTTGAGTCACCTTCTGTTTCTTCCTTGGTAGCTGCTGACGAAGATGCTCCCTTTTTAGAAAACATACTCAATCTTCTCATATTAAATTTCGATTTCTGACCAGTCTGACTTCCTGATTTTGGATTAATCAGTTGTCCATTAGACTTGACATTAGATGCAGCGCCATTAGATGCCTTCCGCGGTAATGTCAAAGATCTGATACTCTTTTGAAGAATCGTTTCTTTAACCGCTGTTGAGTGTTCTTTAGGTGCACTTCCTGAATCTTTCGAGTCTAATTCAGCATCGCTGGAGCTCGTAGGTAGACTGTTTTGATCTAGCACTTCCTCAGCTACAACAGCAGATGGTCCAGCAGAAGAAGAAACTGATGCATTTTGACCAGGGTTAGAAGATGAAAATAAGCTTGCAAATCCTTTGGTAAACCTTCCCTTCGTAGGTTGCACAGTTTCAGGAACAGGTTCTTGAGGAGACTCTCGAACAGATTCGTCCATAACTGATATGCCATGATTGATAGTATTGTTCGGCATATGATCCCAAGTTGCCTCCAACTGGTCCGAATCTGTTGCTCCTACACTGTTTCTATTTGAATGCGAGAATGAAGACCACCCCAACCCAGATGTTTGGCTATCAAAACCGCTTCTATTTACACCAAGTAAACTTCCTGAGTTGTAAGGCTTGCTTACCGTAGGGTTCCGATCAATAGATAGAGTCGTACTTATGTGAGATCTTGAAGGCTCTAGCCTTGAATCTTGCCACAAATTCATCATCCCGCTTCCGCTAAAGCTCTCTCCCAAAGATATTGGCAAACTTCCCACACTATTAATACTTCCACTTCTTCGTCGAATACCCGAATTGAGCTCTTCCATAGATGGGGCTGGTGAGATACCTGGTTCTTCGTTGGGCGTTGGTGCCTTGAAAAACATAGATTCTTCCACAGGCTCAGGTATATTCCTTGGCTTTCCAAAAAAGAACATACTTCCAAACCTTCCTTTAGTTGAACTAGGACTTGCAGCAGCGGCTATGGGTTTGGGGCCCGGCGGTTCTACCGGTTCTACAACTGTAGGTACCGGAGGAGAAAATATGTTGTTAAAACTGGATCGTGAGGAGAATTGGTCGTTCTCAACGTTTGTAGGATTGACCGATCTTAGTGATTCAGTGGAACTATCCCGTTGATGTAAAGCCTGAGATAAAAATCCGCTGGATGGTCTCCCGGTTCCAGTCAAACGTTCCAAAAATGCCATGTCGAATTCTGGATTCTTCTGAATTTGAGGCACATTGAACGTCATTTCAGTGCCATCATCCTTTAAAAGATAAGACGGTAGTAATAATGAAGGGCTTTGAATGTTAGGTGGCCTCACAGGTGATTCCCAATTCACAGGACCCTTCGAGATCGATGCGGAACTACGCGAAGTTGAAAGAGGCACAAACATATGTTCCGGACTTTTGTCAGTTCCAAAATGATTTGTACTACTAGCAGCAGGAAACTGTTGTTGCTGTTGCGGCGATCCCATGTATGCTCCACCACTAGCTTGACTTTTAGTGTTTCTTCTCGATCTGTTTCTTCGTTTCTTGCCAGTAGATATATTGGACCTGTTTGATACACTAGGCGCGATTGGTTCGTTATGTACTTCCCCATTCGCACTCACACCGCTCAATGTTGTAGTAAGGTTGGGATTCGAGTTCCCTGAAGCTGCTGCTGCTGCTGCCACAGCTTCATACACTGGATTTGATTCGAGTTGCATTCTCTGATTGTAAATTCTCAAGGCCTCATTGTATTCAGTATAGACCTTCATATATCGACTTTCTAGATCTTTTTGAGTCTCTTTCCATTCGCTTTCAAGAGAAGTTTCGCATTCTAACTCTAACTTAATAGCATCCTTTAATTTCTGATGAATGTCAGGGTTTTCAAACAGTTTAACGACGTAATCTTCATTTATTAGTCCTGTCACCTTATCCGTTTTAGATTTTGATTCGTTCAGCGCTTCAATGGAAGTATTCTTAAGAACCTCGTAGCGTTTTAAACTTGCGTTCATATTTTTGACCTCTTCATCTAGTTCAGACATCTCCTTCTGTAATCTATCAAGCTCATCCCTAACACGATTTATATCCTGTTCCCCCTTAAGCTTAATTTCATCAACTGAATTTTCTACTCTTGAAGCTTCTTCTTTGCATGATTCAATCTCTTGTAGCCATTTCTTGTTTTCTTCTCGTTTTTTGTATAATTCAGTCCTCAACCCTTGATTTGACTTTTCTAATTTATTTCGTTGGGTGTCTAGGTGATGTTTAGACTCCTCGAGTACTTTATTTTCTGACTTAACTTGAGCAAGAGAGTTTTCGTCACTTTTTCTTTTCGATTTAATGGACTTGAGATCTTCGGAAACTGCTGATTCGATTTCCGCATGCTCTGCATCAAGTTTAGCTTTTTGTGCCATCGCCTCCTCAAGCTCGGCTTGAATTAACTCAACCTCGTTCTCAAGTGATTCCACTGTGTATATTGTTTTGTCCATATAATCATCAGTGTTTTGGCATTCTGCTGGAGATTCTGATATATCGCTATTTGTTTTTGATCGATTTCTTGACAACTTTGGATTCGAATTGTTGGTGTTGGATGCTGTAGCTGACTGTAAGCTTTTAGATCGATTTCTACCGGCCAATGTATTTAAAGACGGTAAATGCAATGAAGAATCTAGTAAAAGTGTTAGTCTACATAACTAATGAATTTCAGGTATACTCACCATTTGACACCGGTTCTACTCCCGCTATTTGGTTGGTAGAAGTTAAAAATCTAACAAAAGTGCCATTGGATCGATAATTGTTTCCACTGACTGCTATCACTGCAAGCGTATATACCTTGTTTGCTTCCAAACCATTTAAGATAGCTGATGTGCTCAATCGATCAGCTTCACCCACTAAATAAGAAGTTAGAGTTTCTCCTCAATCATCGTCAGCCCTGATGACAACAAAACATACCTGCTTTCCCATTAAGTTCGAAGATGTAGCGCGCAAGAAGTTTACTCGGAGATGTCCAATGAAATGCGATCGAATCTTTTGTAATGGCATCTATTGTTATACTTGGAGAATCCGGAATTTCAATTCCTAACGTTGTGATCAACTGTGGGACGGGGATTTTGAATAGCCTTGTTGCCCTGTGAAAAAGCCAAGCAAGCGCGAGAACTATCGCGAGTAGCTGTAAATGAATGATTGGGTTGGACGTCAACATTCAATTTTTGATTCTGAGATATTTGGTTTATAATCGTGAATTCTGATGCTCCGATTGTGCCAGACTCAATAAATTTTTCATATTAGTGGCGATTGAGGCAATAATCGTGTCATAGAAAAGGGAAAAAAAATACAAAAACCAAAAATCAAAAATTATTTTTCTTCTGTATAAAAATAAGGTGGAAGGAGAAAAAATTACAGGGAAATCTTAATTCACACTAACTGACACTGAATACTGTCATCGTAAACCATCTTCAATGAAAAAGATATTAACAGTGCACTACAGCCTTACAAAACTCTAAGACACTAGTGTTTGAATGGTTACATGTATTCTCGATCACAAACATAATTCTACTTGATGTGCTAGTGCTAGCGTGGAGACAAATCTTCCTGAGTAAATATACTGGCAAGTGTTCTCTACCGTGATCATGGAGAAAGTTAAGTTTAGTCGAACAAAGTAACCTTTTTATACTAAGTTAGCCTCTTACAGTCTACCTTATTGCAACTAGCCATCTTTAGCAACATTCCTGCGAATATTTTCCTGTATTACAAGATGAATCTTGCCATCTTTGTTTTTCAAGACAATCGTTCTCATCTCAAATTCGCTGTAGATGCAAACTGTGTTGTGAATTTGTATATCGTACAGTACAGCACATTACATCTATTAACATAAATATCCACGCGATGGTTAGACCACTCAAACACTCATATACAACTAAGGCTTCACCAATGCATGGTCTGATATATAAAAAGGAACAATGTACTATGAAAATCTAGTACGACCGGGACTTCTTTCCCTGTAATCCCTCCTACCTTGATCACTACCGTATCGGGGCCCAGAAAACCTCGGTCCACCACTACCACCTCCTCCTCTTCTTTCTCCTCCATTATCATTTCTAAATCCCTGATTAGGTCGTCTTTCTTCACGATCTCGATATCCGGCCTTCGGTCGATCATTACTAAACCGAGATCTGCCCCCATCTCCTCTGAAACCTCCACGGAACCCTCCACGGAACCCCCCTCCTCTACCTCCTCGCATCTCTGGTCGTGATGAATCACTTCGATCTGCGTTTTGAGTTTGTGATGAAGAAGACTGTCGGCCTCCTAACCCTCCTCCAAGTTTTCGAGGCTTCCACGATTTGACAGTACGTCCTCGCTCAACGTCACAGATCGACGGCCTTCCTTTTATTGTTAAATATTGAGCTTTACTGTACGCCGCTATATTCAGAAGTTAGTATTATAAACTGGTAAAATGGGGTTGAACCATTAGAAATAGACATACCTTTTAAATCCCGTTCTCTTTCAAATAATATGAATGCGTAACCTTTCGATTTATTGGTGATGTTATCTCTCACAACACGGATTCTTTCAATAGGGCCAAACCTTGAAAACTCTTTTTCCAAATCTGCTTCCACTGCATCGTAGGGGAGTCTTCCCACGAAGAGGGTTTTGTAAGGGTCACCTCTAACTTGAGGATCCATATTCGGATTCCATTCCTTAGCCTTTATAGCCATCTCCTTTTCATACTTTTCGCGTCGTTCTCGTTTTAGACGGTGTTGCTTTTCCATACACGTTTCAGTCGTAACGGCATCCGGATCAGGCTTCTTGAGTAAATGCACATAATCCGCAATTCCAGAAATGCTTCGAGTACACCTTTTTTCGGGTGCAACGTCCACGGGGGGTAGATATTTTAGCGGCGGCGGTGGTGCAAAAAGTTCTGCCAAATGACTAGGTAATTTACTTACGTCTGTCTATATCAATGGTTAGTAGATGCTGAGAAATGCATGTTACACAAGCCTTACCATTTTTTCTCGTGGTTAAATATGTTTGGATGTAAAGTAATGAATTTTGTTTTCTGCAGATATAGTTTCACCGCATATAAATCGATGGTGTTGGAAAAAGTCCCAACCCATTGTTACATATCTGCTCCTCATCGATATTTTCATGGTGAATCTAAAATACACACAACACTAGCTCTTCGCTTCAAAGTCTACTATTAAGGCTACTCTATATAAGTGTTTTAAACTGAATAATTTTGATGTGTTATATATTATGGAATGTGTCGTAGTCGTAAGAAAAAATGCTGTAGATGTTACTGAAAATATGTACAAACGCCTGGCTTTATATATACTAGATATTTGGTGGCAATAGCAAAGCGCCGACTTGCCCCGGCCTATCAACAGACAAAATGTCATAGTTGTTGGCTGCTATTTCCTGTAAAAAAAAAGTCAGTATAAATGATAAGATCAGCCTGGTATTTAACTTACTGTTGTGGAAAGCTCTATCTGAATCCCTAATGAAGTGATGAATTTTCGCGTCTCAGGTGATAGAAGTCTCGACTTTTTCCCTAGGCCTGTAACTAACAGTTCCGGTTTAGGATGTACGACCTCTAAAACACCAAGCAGCTCTGGTGATATACTCACGAATCCCCGGTCTAATCCTGTTATCATGCCCTCCTCTGACATTTCAAGTTCGAACGCTTCCGTGCCTAGTAATAACAATGCTAACGGCTTTTTGACATCTTCTGTTATCACACGAGTTCCGTCTTTCAAGCGGAACCCATTTTTGACTACAACTTCAATAGAGTTGTTAGCTGCCTCACGCTCATTGTATATATCGTAATCGGAGATTGTACCAGTGTTCAATCGGTCTGTTTCTTCATGTGACAATCGTGGACGGACTGGGAGATCGGGTCTAATTTTCATGGACTTGAGGGATCTTGTGCTTGTCATCCATGCATTTTTCGCTGAATTTCTCAACGTAGAACGTGTAAATGAGCTGAACATTGTGAGAATTATTGTACAAATTAGCTTAGTTGCTATAGGTCCAAGATGTCGAAGGTTATTTGCATGTTTTCAAAAAGTAAGGCTAAAGTTGCTTACCCTACCTTAATTTTTAAAGGTGAGGGAAAAAATTGATTTTTTTTCACAACGTCGAAACATATCACCACGGAAAGCACAGTTTCAAAGATGAGTTTTCAGTTACCGAAAGCAGTTTTAGATGCTGCCAAACCCAGTTTTAGACATGGAGTGGGTGCTTTTGTTCTTAGTGTATGTTCTAACGTTTCAACTCTTGAAATAACTAAATTTACTAACAAATTACTACAGTGCAGAAAGATCACACTAACCTACTGCAATTGGGGAGGAAGTTCCAAGGGCATGAGAGAGTTTATTAGAACTGAAGTGAAAAAAGTCGCTGCTAAATACCCAGATGTTGAGTTTGAACTCAAATTAAAATCCGGACATCCTCATGTTAAGGGAGATTATATTTCTGGTTACAAGAAGGATATCTGTGTGCGAAATATGACACCTGCGCAAATCAAAGAGAAAATTCAGGTGGTGCACGATAGCAGAGGTGACGTTACTAGACCTTACAAGCAGCCCGTCTCGTCTGCTAATGAATCAGTCAGAGGTATCTGGTCCCCCTTCCATGTTCCCAAGGAAACAAGATTTAGAGTCTAAGAATCACCTGTGGAAATGGAGTCTGGGAACTTCAAATGCATTGTACATATTATAAGAAAATATATTTTTGGTTTGGATTGAGTTACGAGGAATTTTGAATGAAAAAATCCAAGCCATCTGGCGTGTCATTATATATGGATCTGCCACTAGGTTTCAGACGTTGCTGTCAATGTAAAGCGAGCCTATCAAAAAAGCGTATTTCTTTAATACTAGAGTATTTGCGCTGTATCTACCTAGGTCATTTTGAGAACACACAGTACAAATACACTTGAAGCATTCTCTAATAGAATCTCTATGGATCATGTAATGTATTTTACAAGATGTGTTAAGTCGTGAATTTAGCTCCACCAAAAATTGATTTAATTGGAGAACCTTTAGCAAACATATTTGGATTCTCTGTTACTTCACTTTTATTGTTAACCTATGGTAATAACAAACAAAATTGTCTATTACAACTTACGTACTGTACATACTATGCCACATGAACGCATGAGCACACTGATATTATACGATACTGGTATTTACATATTTAAATGTTGTGAAATCTTTGTACTTTCGTGTCATCAGAATACTGCTTTCAAGGTCCAACCAGTCGATAGTACTCTGGTGTATAGGAAAAAGGCACAACTTACCAGGTAAGCCACAGCTGAAAACAATATTAGTCCTGTAAAATTACCGTTTTGTTTTTGCAGAATTGCTCCTGCAATAGGTGTGCCAGTTAAAGTTCCAAAAGATACAAAAGCGTAGCACGTTCCGTAATACTTTCCATAGTCTTCAGTCCTACAAACTTGTGAAATGCACACGGGAGTCAAGCTAATCCCAGATCCACTCCAAAATCCAAAGAAAAGCACAAACACTATAATAACAGCAAGTCTAGATTGAGCTGGAAGCCAGATTGCTAAACATGAGATCACACAGAAGAACGACGTTACAATCATGGCATTGAAACGGCCAAATCTATCAGAAAGATGGCCAGGAATAATACGTCCTAAAACAGATCCAGCATTCAAGATACTAACAAGTTGATAAGCCATTGTAGAATCAATGCCCATTGTGAGAGCGTAACTTGTAATGTAGGTAATAGGAACAAAAAGAGCCCATTCAAGCATAAATACACCAATTGCTGTTAAAGTGAAACGGTGATTTTTAAACGTCTTCAAATCGATTGTCGCTTTTTGTGTCGACTCCGGTGGTGGAAGACGAGTTTTCATCAACAGAGTCGCTATTGACAAAAGGACTAGGTTGATCAAAGCAATCAACCTAATTGACCATCCGAACCCCCATGACGGCATCGTTTTAGCAAGTACTAAGGGGAACATTACTCCTCCGATAGCTCCACCTGAAGCTGAAATACTGGTTGCCAAACCTCTTTTTACATAAAACCAATGCCCTACCACAGTGATTGAAGGAGTAAATACAAGTGTACTAGAGATCCCACCTAGTACAGAAAACGCCAAAACAAACTGGTAGTAAGAATGGCAGAATGATAATGCTATCAAAGAGGCTACACTTCCTATGCTTCCTGGAATAATCAGATATTTCAGTCCATAACGGTCAAAGATGGGGCCTACTTGGACGCCCCCAAAGAAAAGAAAAAATAGGTAGATAGAGAATATCCAGGAGACTTGAGACTCCGTATGATCCGAGAGTTGATGTCGTGTCAGCCAGGCCTGTAAATATCCAAGTGTATTAGTGATTCCGAACGTAGCCGTCCATGCACACCACGAACCAAAAACAACACTCCAAGCTTTCAGCCCACCTTCTGGAAAATCGATATTGTCATCAGGATAGCTTCTAGATTCATCGGGCTCTACATCTAGATTTTGTAAATTATTATTAGAGGGGATAAACTTGCCTTGATAAGACGTTGCTGGTCTTACAGATGTTAATGAAGTGATTTGGTGCAGTTCCATTATTTGTAGATATTTTGAAATTTTATATAATGAAAATTTTCTAACAATGATAATTGAGATTCGCTGGTTTTTATTTATGTATTTCAAAAAATGAAATAGGGGCTCTCGAACCGAGTTTATTAGTGTTTTCGGAATGGGGTTTCCTGTTTTAAATCTTTGTTGGAAAAAATGGGGGTCTCCAAAAGTGGTGATTCGACATTTTTTTTTCTGGTGGTAGATTTACCCGTATTGGTGCAGTTAGTGCGAGCTTAGTTTTTGCAAAGCTGACATAATGTTGCAAGTCCATGCTGAGTGAACCCTCGTGGAGTCATGAAACAGCCGTGTGCGTTCTGTACTGTACAGTACATAAGCAAATTATCGGAAATCTGGAACGCCAAATCAAACAATATCGTGGTTATAGTCAAATGTATAGTAGGCGATTGGCCAACAATCTTTCTAAAGTATTTACGTTCAAGATCAGCTAGTTTTAAAATACCGGACAATCTAGAAATCTATATACTACGTTCCAATTGGAAGGGCAAACTTCAAATAAATGAAACGGAAATTGAAGTAAAGTACAATACTATTATGTGAAGCACTGGCTCTTGCCAATGTTATCATACGGTTCTCCATGAATCTACTCAGAACTGATTGTACCACACTTCAGAGATAAATCAGAAAGAACCAAAAAAAGAGCCAATCTACTGCATTTTAATGTAATTTGCAATTTCAGTTTTCTATCGGTCCGATACGTTAATCGATGCCACCAATTAAGATATAAGATATACTGCCTGTTAAGTCTAGTTTCGTATATAGATCGATGTTTTCTTTAATAGTCAAGAATAAGCTCAATTTTGGCTTCTTTAGAGCTCTGTTTCAGCATTTGTTTTTAAACTAGATATGGCTGATAAGCCGATACTAACCGAAATTCAAGATTGGTCCGAGAATGAAGTTGAAAATTACCGGTGTTTACTAAGAGGCTCTTCAAATATGAAGAGCTGTCAGTAATAAATAATAAATTATCAATTAATCTTGATGGTCTTGTCGGTGATATGTATGTTGAAACGCTATGATGAAAGATGTTTATATCTCTATAGTATATATATAATTCATTATCACGAAACCTCATTCTTTGATATAGATTCATAATGTATATAGGTATGTAGTTGTATAAGATAGTTTAGAATACTTGAATTTAGTCTTCATCAAAGGTTTAGAGTATTTAGCTGCTCTCCGCATTGTCAGATGCCGTGTCCGCTCGGCGCATTGTTGTTGTTGTTATTATTATTTCCAGCACAAAAATCAGATTTTATAAAAGAATTGTTCAATCTTTTTTCTTTTACAAACAGGCCAATAACAGATTTTGACGAAAAACATTCCGGTCTGGTTTTTTTGTAGGTTTTAGATATATTGCACAGATTGCAATAAGAACCATCATTTTTATAGCGCTTGTTTCAAATCTTTGCAATAGTTGTATATTATCAACACACTATCCAGGGCTAAAATCAACATTTAAATTAATTTCTATTCTAGTATCACAACTTTGAGAGAGGGGATCAACCCCTTTAAAAGCTCTGAATATTCCTAGATATGGAAACACTACACAGATGTGCTATAATAGCATCGTAAAAATAATTAGAAGCATTTTGCAGCTAATATTCAATATAAATGAATCAAAAAAAAGGCACATTTCTACACACTTTTCATAGACAACGGATTCAAATTTGTTACTATTTTTTTCCTCTTTTTTAATTGTTTATGAAAAAATTTAAATGCTTCAAATATTTTATATTTCAGTGGCTACCAGGCTCTGTGCTTAATAACTGTTTATGATTAACCCAGAAACAAAAATTTCCTATTTTGTCATTTTACTGCCGTTCGTTAATATGAGATATTAAATTAACTTTCATAGAATATTATAGCACTCAAATCTTTTTCTCCGTCAGTATATTTTCCCCGTGTCGACCAAAAAATCAGACTTGTCAACTTATTGTCTTGAATTATAGAACAGTTACAATTTTTCAGAAAAAAATTTCAAGAGATCGGAGTAAAATACAGCATAGTTATTAGTTATACTCTATCATACTCCACCTTTTGAACTTCTATAAATTCATACGATTGCCGTACAGTTTTGTGAAGATTTTAAATTGTATCAAGCAACTATATACGTTTCACGAACTAAAGAATGTCGAAAAAGAGTGTCGCTGCTAACGATTTCCGGAGTAAGTTCATCGACTGACAATTAAACAGATTGATCTATTGATCATAATCACAAAACTTCTTTAGAAATAAGCTAATGATTTAAGGTGATACTTTCACAACACCAACACCTTCCATGTTGGAAGCCATGACTACCTCTACTCATGGTGATGATGTTTACGGAGAAGACCCAGATACTCAAGCTCTACAAGCTCGTGTTGCTAAACTAGCTGGCAAGCCTGCCGGTGTATTCATGGTATCCGGTACCATGACAAATCAGATTGGCCTTCGATGCAACCTTTTCCAACCCCCTCATTCAATTCTTTGTGATTACAGAGCACATGTTTACACATCTGAAGCCGGTGGACTTGCGACCTTGTCTCAGGCGATGGTTACACCAGTCACACCCGCCAATGGTGTATACTTGACTTTGGAAGATGTGGAAGCCAATTTTGTTGATGATGATATTCATCATGCCCCGACCAGAGTCATATCTTTGGAAAATACTCTTGGAGGTTCAATTATGCCATTGACTGAGATCAAAAGAATAAGCGAATTTGCTCGTGAAAAAGGAGTTAGGATGCATCTGGATGGTGCCAGATTGTGGCATGCATCTATTGAAACCGGTATTCCCCTTTCTGAGTACTGTCAGTATTTTGACAGTGTCTCACTTTGCTTGTCAAAGGGTATGGGTGCACCTGTTGGAAGCATATTGGTTGGCGATGAGGACCTTATAAAGCGTGCCATTTGGATCAAAAAACAGCAGGGTGGTGGAATCCGTCAAGCTGGAATCCTCGCAGCTGCAGCTAACATTAGCATTGATGAAATATGGCCTACAATGAAAGAAACACATAAATTGACTAAAGATACTGCTAAAGAGCTAGCAGAACTTGGAATCAAGTTCACATTACCTGTCGAGACAAACTTCATTTTCATTGACGATAAAAAAAGTGGTCTAAACCTTGCAGTTTTATGCGAGGAAGCTACAAAGAGAGAAGTCAAGATCTGGGATTATAATAGGCTAGTGTTCCATCATCAAACATCGATAGAAGCTGTAACTTCTTTAAAAGAGGCTTTCAAAGTTGCGCTAGAAAAGAGTAGAGAGATGGGTTTAAAGCCTTCTGATGAGGAAAGTAACGGGCCCTACAAATCTTACACTGCTAGCACCGAATAAATCTATCATGCTTGTGATACAATAACCAAATCAAATATGTAACTACCACTGAATACACAGGTGTCTGAAGTTCCAGTTGAGATGTTGTCTTCTTTTTCTTCAGATTAAATTTTTTTACGATAAAGAATTCGTCAAATAATTAGTAGGCATGTTAAGCACATATCGATATTTATTTTCATGTTATGTAGTCTTGCCCCACGCCTTAGCTCGATCCAGAGCAACCCCTCCAACAATAAACCGCTTGACAAACTGAAAATACGCTAAAATATACAACTACAATACGAAGATTCCACGTAACAAATGATTTCATTCCTGCTTTTATTATTTTATAATATTAACTTCTTAGGCAGTAGAAGAAGCTCTGAGAGAAGAGGCTCTTCTCTTCTTGATCTCAGCCTTCTCAGCCTTCTTTTCGGCAAGACGTTGAGCAAGGAGTTGAGCGTATTCAGCAGCAGCGTCCTTTTGAGCTTGAGCGTTTCTGACCTTGAGGGCCTTGGCGTGTCTCTTACGTTGAAGAGTTTGAGGAGTAACAAGACGTTGAATCTTGGGAGCCTTAGTGTAGGTCTTGTCACCCTTGACAATTTCACGACGGATAACAAACTTGCGGACATCGTCTTCCTTGGTAAGGTTGAAGAACTTTCTGATGTTGTTGGCTCTCTTAGGTCCGAGTCTCTTAGGAACGGAAACATCGGTCAAACCAGCAATGTCATTTTCACCTTGCTTAACAATAACAAGGGAAAGAACAGCTAAGTCATTACCGACAATGCAACCACGAACAGAAGCTCTCTTTCTCTCACCAGAACGACGGGGACGGTAACAAGAGTGACCCTTAGAAAGAAGAAGTCTAACACGGGTAGGGTGGAGAACACCTTGCTTCATGGGGAAACCTTGCTTATCATTACCACCAGTGATCTTGAAGATGTAACCCTTGAATTCATCACCGACGGAGTCACCTTCGACTTCTTGTCCCATACGCTTTTCGTAGAAGACACGAACCTTGTGTTCATCATCGATTTCGATGAGCTTTTGAGTGCCGTTGGCGGGATAGGCAATGTTGAGCTACAGAAAAAATTGGGTTAGTAATTATCAATTAAAACAGCTTGTTTCCACTCTCGAATTCAGTTCAAAGATCATAGTGCTTCCATCGTGAAAAATTGAATTTCGGTTGAATATTGAAAAATTTTCGGCGCAAGTGTATATACCGATCAACTAACAGCATCATTAACCTAACAACACACACCCAACAGTTCACGATTTTCCTTCGCTGATGTCGTTCCTTCAATTTTGACTTATCCGACCTTTGGCAGTAACAATTTCACAATTTTCCATTTCCATTTCCCTTTTCGTCTGTACATCTTTCTCATATTTTCCATTCTTAATATCGAGGCTGATTGCGATTATAGATTATTCGAAAACACCATAACATTATACTGAATCGAAGAGCTTTTCAAGAAAATTGAGCGTGAATATTTAACCTACCTTCATGTTGAATTATCGTTTGATAGATAGATTTGTCGTATGACAGCTACTTGAAGGTCGGCAATATTACAAGGAGAGGTTGGGAAAATTCCCATTCCCTGGACGATTTCGATTGAGTACAAAGTTTACACTGGAAAATTTTTTTCTTGTGTATATTCGAGACTGGAATTATTTTTGGAAATTCTCAGTCTTGTCTTAGGGCTCAAGCCCTACCTTAAAACAGAATACTGTACTGTAGTAGCACAAACTTAAATTATATCGGCCTAAGCCAGATTCAAGTCAAGTAACGTTAAACGGCCATTATCTAAAAGGACCACCTCTTTATATCTAGGAAAAAGCTATGTAAAACTGAATATGATCGTAAATTTACAGGAGCTTGTGATATTGTTATTATTTGTTGGTGACATTGTAAGAAGCCACAAACTTGAATACTGTTTGATGAATATGTGGATAGTTGATTTTGCAACAAATTAATGCCCAAGAGAGAAAATCCATGACTCTAGCTTAGGAATCAGTTAGGATCCATTTTCGTTCTCGTTGTGATTAACGTACGATATTGTTACACCATCTTCTGGATAAAACAAAATTTGGAGATTTATTCCGCTCCTACAATAACAATAACATATACACGTCTTTTGTGGAGAGCATCATTCTTGAAATTCAGTCAATTCTAGCTGTTTTTGAGCCTCCTGATTATCATCTTTTGCTCAGTGATAGATGTAAATCCATCACTATCTGAGCTCAAAGTAACATTAATGAACCAATTCATCAAAGCAGAAAATCTCTCTTGTATATCAAACATCTTGCGACTAGGGTTAAGCATGATTGGGGTATGATTTCCAACAGGTGACGACTTGCCAACAGCTTTCCAGTATTTTTAAAAATGATGGCCGTTATACACGATGGCAGTCTGACACTGCTCGACCTTAGCTTTTAGAAGAATTTAAATTATGTTAAAATAGCGATAACTGTAACAATATCAATAGTGATTCAACACTAATATAAAAATCCTAGCTCAATAGAGGGAAAGTGTACAATCTCATGCGGAATTATGGTTAGCTTCCAGTTTGTAGGGGTATCTCTCATCGAGAATAAGCATATAAAAAGATATTGATGTATCGTAATATTATTCTCATATATGATCAAATGAACCAGTTGGACGTATGTACAGTAAGATATATACACCAGTAGGTATGCTCACACGGTTGTTGCGTAATTACTGGATAATTTACTATCCGGATACTGTCTTACCACAGATTTTAGGTAAAGTTATACGAGATTTTTGAAAGAGTAACATTTAACAAACTCTGGCATATAAAACCAGCTAAACGGATATAGATACCGAGAGTTGGAAAACTTGAAAGCAACATTTGCTCAGGTACACGATCGAAATCGCGTGGGCTTATTGCTGAATAAATAAGCTTGAAGTTAATAGAATTTGATACTTTTTATTTTCACATAATACATTCGTACCGTCTATTACAATCCAGTGTGGTAGAACACATAAACACATCTTCAGACATATACAGATCATAAAATATAAGTCTTTACACTAGATTTTGAATTTTTTAATATAACTGTGCTGTATACACAATTTGAATATCTCGGGAGTTTTGGTTTGCTATTGTTGAGCAACTTGAGCTGTATAGTGCAAGAGTAACAATGATAAAACCACGACTTTTTCATAAAAAAACTTGTGCTATTTCAACTTCACCTGGGTGGATTCAATTTTGGCAGATGCCAAATCAGTACACTATACACACTCAACACACCGATATGGATATACGTAGATACATTTAAGTCGGCATCATACGAGCGCAGATAGAATAGTTAGCAAGTGCCTACCTTTCGATGAATACATAGTCATTTCTGTATCTACTATGCTATCTACTAACTACAGCACTATCAATAATAATTCTAAGTACTTTTAGCTATATACTATGCACGTAGTCACAAATTGTAAACGTGTCAAAATTGAAAATTCCCAAGTATCAAGACTCCTCGCTAAATTACCCAAACCCAATTTTTGATCTGCTGCCACGTTCCTTCTTGAATTCTTCAATCTTCAAAAGTGGTATTCTTGAATAATCTGGTCCCTCGTCATTGTCAGAACCAATCTCAAAAACACGGTATTTGAAGACTTTCATGTCTTCTTTGTTATTTTATACTGATAATTGTTACAATTGCATATAAATTCAACTTTAAGTCCTATATTTTTTAGAAGTTATACACAACCAGCATAGTATGCCCGGCTCAATACAGTTAGGTGCTGGCACCGTGGAAAATATCCGCCTTTTGTTGAAAGGTATTATTCTGATAACGATAGCTGGTGCTGCGATATCGTCTCGTTTATTCTCAGTCATTAGGTTTGAAAGTATCATTCACGAATTCGATCCATGGTTTAACTTCAGAGCAACCAAATACTTGGTTTCAAACGATTTCTACAAATTCCTCAATTGGTTTGACGATAAGACGTGGTATCCTTTGGGACGTGTCACCGGTGGTACTCTTTACCCAGGCCTGATGGTTACTTCGTCTCTTATTCATTATATTCTGTCATGGTTTGCTTTGCCCGTTGATATCAGAAATATTTGTGTGTTACTAGCTCCTGGATTTTCTGCTTTGACGGCATACGTTACTTATTTGTTCACTACCGAGATGAAAAATGAAACCGCAGGACTTTTGTCAGCAATATTTATTGGCATTGCTCCCGGTTATATATCCCGATCAGTAGCAGGCTCCTATGACAATGAAGCAATTGCAATCTTTTTATTGATGTTTACTTTCTATCTCTGGATAAAGGCTTTGAAGCTTGGATCTGCCTTTTGGGGAGCCATCTGCGCAATATTTTACTTCTATATGGTTTCTGCTTGGGGTGGATATGTCTTTATCACTAACTTGATTCCTTTGCACGTTTTTGTGCTGATCCTTATGGGACGATACAATAATAGAATCTACGTTGCTTACTCTGCTTGGTATGCCCTTGGAACACTTGCCTCTATGCAGATTCCTTTTGTTGGATTTTTACCTATCAGATCTTCTGAACATATGGCAGCTCTAGGCGTTTTTGGTTTGGTACAACTTGTTGCATTCGCTGAGCATGTTCGTTCAAAAATTCCTTCAAAACAGTTCAAATCAATCGCCATCACTACATCAGTTTCGATTGTTCTAATTGCCTTTGCCGCGCTTGTCGGCTTAACACTTACTGGAGTAATCGCCCCTTGGACTGGTCGTTTTTACTCTTTATGGGACACTAACTATGCCAAAATTCACATTCCTATCATCGCATCTGTCTCTGAACATCAACCTACAGCATGGCCTGCATTTTTCTTCGACAACTCCTTTTTGATTTGGCTTTTCCCTGTAGGTGTTTATTTGGTTATTCAAGATCTTAAAGATGAACACGTCTTTATCATTATATACAGCATTTTGGGCTCCTATTTTGCTGGTGTAATGGTCCGTTTGATGCTTACTTTAACACCTGTCATTTGCGTTTCTGCGGCTATTGCAATCTCATCGCTCTTTGATCTATATGGAGATTTTTCTGAATTTCTTACATTCTCTGGTAACAATTCAAGCACAACCACTGACTCTGTTAAAGCCAAGGATGAAAAAACTACACCAACCGGGTTCTTTCAATTGCTCAATGTTAATCATGCGATCAGACCATTGGCTGGTAAGATTGTAATCTTGGTCTCTTTCCTATTTTATATGTTGCTATTCGTTTCTCACTGTACTTGGGTCACCTCAAATGCTTATTCGTCACCTTCAGTTGTACTAGCCTCTCAGAAACCCGATGGATCCACACTTTTGATTGACGATTTCCGTGAGGCCTACTATTGGCTTCGTATGAACACTGCTGAAGATGCTAAAGTAATGTCATGGTGGGATTATGGATATCAGATTGGAGGAATGGCAGACCGTACAACTCTTGTCGATAATAATACTTGGAACAATACTCATATAGCAACAGTTGGAAAGGCAATGGCTACAAACGAAGAGACTGCTTACCCGATTCTACGTCAACATGATGTTGATTATATTTTAATCATTTTTGGCGGTATGATTGGTTACTCAGGGGACGACATTAACAAATTCCTTTGGATGGTTCGTATTTCAGAAGGAATTTGGCCAGAGATTGTGCAGGAAAGAAAGTTTTTCACGGAGAGAGGTGAATACAGAGTTGATTCCCAAGCAACGCCTACTATGCGCAACTCATTAATGTATAAAATGTCCTATTATAGATTTGCAGAAGCTTTTGGTCAATCCTCAAATGTTGATAGAGTGAGACAGCAAATGATTGATGATGTACCAGAACTTCACACGCTGGAGGAGGCTTATACGACTGAAAACTGGTTAGTGAGAATCTACAAGGTGAAAGACTTGGATAACGCCGGAAGGGATCTGACAAAATTAAACCCTCGTTCATCATTAACTGCAGCTTCATCTTCTAGGAAAACTAAAAGAAGAGTTCAAGGTCAATCACTTAGAGAGTAGACATAAAATAGTGTATATAAAGAATTTGTAAGCTTATGGTCATTTAATTTGTTAATCCCTAACAACCATTTGGCGGTATATTTTTTGTTCTCGTAAGGCCATATTCTATTCATTCATGAGAATCTCAATTGATCTAGGTACCAACACATTTTACTACTAATTTCACTCCCAAATACCGAACGATTGCGTCGTTATAGAGCATTACTCGTCAATAAACTGCAGCTGCCCAAAAAGTCTCTCCTAGTTTATCAGGATTATGATGATATAATGTGTGAGATTAATTTGGCAGTCAACTTATGTAGTCCACTCAACAATAGATCACAGATTTTAAAAAAATATTAGAGAGAAGTATTCCGAGTATAAGCTGTCTATTACCGCCATACTTCATTAGTACTTAGCTTAATCTAGAGTATAACTTCTATAATTGATATCCTTCCAAGCTCCTATTGGGCTATTTTCGTGAGAAATCTGAAAAGCTGTAAAGCTATGAAATATTGATACTAACAGGATTCACAGCATCTTAGATGATAGACTTCCTTATTCCCTTGGTTTGATCCGTTAATTGTCCGTGTAATTTGTCTGAGTTCCTTTGAAGTTTGTATTTCCTAACTGTTCATTTTCTTCCTAAAGTAGAAGTTGGTGCGGCATTCGGCATTGCTACTCGGCATATCAAACACAATTAGGTCACATGGTTCCCCACTTTCCCCGGACTTGAGCCGAGTAATACATTTTGATAAAAACCCTTTAAATATCCAATAATTTCTTAGATCCCTTCTCTTTTTCCTTTACTACGGAATTCAATAAAAAGCACAATTGGAAAAAATGTCATTTATCGCAAGATCCACACTATCCAAGGCTGGTCGTTTGACTGCTTCCAAGAATGTCTTAGCTGCTGCTAGAAAGTCCTTCTCTACTACTCCTGCTAGACAACAGTTTGCCCCAGGACCCCTCTTACACTTTACTGAAGACGAAGAAATGTTCAGGGACACTGTGTCCAAATTTGCACAAGAGGTAGTTGCACCAAAAGTCAGAGAGATGGATGAAAATGAGGATATGGACCCTTCAATTGTCAAGGGTATGTTTGATAACGGATTGATGGGTGTTGAGACTCCTGAAGAGTATGGTGGTGCTGGCGCTTCATTCACTTCCGCCATTCTTGTTGTTGAAGAGCTTGCCAAAGTTGATCCAAGTGTTTCCGTTATGAACGATGTTCACAATACCTTAGCAAGCACATGTATTAGGAAATGGGGATCAAAAGAATTGAAAGACAAGTACTCTGAACTTCTTGCAACCAAAGAAGTTGGTGCTTTTGCTCTATCTGAATCTGGATCAGGTTCTGATGCCTTTGCTCTTAAGACTAATGCTAAGAAGAATGCTGATGGTGATTATGTTATCAACGGCTCAAAAATGTGGATCACAAATTCTAAGGAAGCTGGTGTTTTCCTAGTGTTTGCTACCATTGACCCCAGCCTGGGATACAAGGGTATTACTTGTTTTGTTGTGACTAAAGACACACCAGGTTTCTCAATTGCAAAGAAAGAAAAGAAACTCGGTATTCGCGCATCCTCAACTTGTGTTTTGAACTTCGATGATGTTTTGGTTAAGAAAGAGGACATTCTTGGTGAAGTTGGAAAGGGTTACAAGATTGCAATTGAATGTCTTAATGAGGGTAGAATTGGTATTGCTGCACAAATGTCAGGCTTGGCCATGGGTGCTTTTGAAAAGTCTACTGGATACTGCTTCAATGATAGGAAGCAGTTTGGTCAATACATTGGTGACTTCCAAGGTATGCAATTCCAATTCGCACAAGCTGCTGTTGAAATTGAAGCCGCTAGACTTTTGATTTACAACGCTGCCAGATTAAAGGAAGCTGGTGCTTCCTTTACCAAAGAGGCTGCCATGGCTAAACTTTACGCTTCGCAAGTAGCGGGTAATGTTGCCTCTAAAGCTGTTGAATGGGTTGGCGGTGTTGGCTTCACTAGAGAAGAAACTTTGGAGAAGTTTTACAGAGATTCTAAGATTGGTGCTATTTATGAAGGTACTTCCAATATTCAACTTCAAACTATTGCCAAGTTCTTGCAAAAGGAATCCCGCCAGTAGTTTGTATAAACAGCTTATGATTGTTAGACTCTATGATAATTTAAGTCTATTTTGATGATATTAAATTTATGATATTTATGATAGAGAATAGTTACGTGACGCAGAGGCGCGACCTCAATAATGACCCAACAATCTTGCACTAAAACCTTACAAAAATGTATTCAAGGGCACCGTAGTTAGAAGACCAGGACTGTTAGAAAGTGTTTTTTAGATTCTTCTTCAACGCTTCCTGGATTATAGATATATAGATTCTAACTGCGAAAACAAATTTTGCTTGCTACACATTGCTAGATGGGATTTTAAGTGAAAGAATAGCGTGTCGGGAAGTTAATTTTGTTCAATAAAATGGGCACGGTTACAATATGTGATAACGTAAGCATACTTTCCAGAAAGCTTGGCGTGTCTGAAGGAATTCGGCAATATAAACTAGTTGGGCGCTGTGATATTTGGATAGATCACTACACCAAGTGCTTATACTGGTCATCATACACTTTTTGGCGTACGAGGCTTATTAAGGACAAAAGACAGTGGTTACCCGAAGGCATATTATTCACATATTGGTGTGTTTGCGGCTCTTGAAAAAAGATGATAAGTATAGAAGAGGAGTGTTTCCAAAAAGAATGAGGCAAATGGCAATTGACGAAATGGAATCTTTAATCTCAAATACAAAGAATAAACATTTACAGAAGAGAGGTCTGTAGAAAGTCAGCCTTGAAAACCTTAGTTTATTGCCTTACTGAGAGATCTAGATGTTTTAAGCAAATGCTTCAAGTGCGTAGAAATTTTGAAATATTGTCGTGGTCAAAAATTCAGTGCTTATACTCCACCAGTAACAAAATAATGGAAGCTATAGTACGTACAGTACATTACAAAATTAGCAGACGTTTGGGCAACTTCCAGTGTCGTGTGTATGCTGTCCTGTTTTAGCAATTTAACATGGAAATAAAAATCGATTATCGACAATAGACTACATATACAATTACAGTACTCTTTTGTCTACATAAGGAATACCATTTTTCTTGAAAGGCAAGAACGGCAGTCAGATTTAGTTACAACTGTTTGTAAAGATGAACGCTTTCAGGTTCAACGTCAGAAGCCTTGAATAACAAATTAAAAACAGAGTGAAAACTTTTACACTCGCTCCGACTGGAAGTTTCATGTATCAGACAGTGCCAATCGGGTTGTACTCTGATATTGTTAATATAAAATTTCACTGTGACACCAACAAATTTAATTAACGAAAAACAAATACGTGGTACACAAAGCAACAAATATAAGCCCTAAAAATATTGGGATATTGCAAGTATACGCGATAGAATTTATTTCTCACTTAATGGTCTAACACACCACCAACGCATTGATAACAATGACACGTAGCATGCTTGTCAATATTTTTAAATGGTTTTACTTTAGTAATGTCACCGTGGCCACAGTATATAAATTTGATATATGGAAAGGTGTTCTGAAAAAATTATTGTGCAATGCACAGATGGTCAAAAAGATGGTATGAAGTTTGAGATCAGTCCCCAAGTTTATTAAAATATTATACGTGATAATTTGAACATTTCACCACCATTTTTTGAGTGGTTTGTGAGACCTGTTTCATTATACGTCAGCAAGATAGTAAAATTCACATTGCTGTTTCACGAAAGTCTGGCCGCAATAAATTTATATCCTAAAGTTTAATATAATGCTAAATGGAAGAATGGCTGAATTATTTCTACATGCTCTCGTTATCTAGATTTTGTGTAAATACATCATCACAATAATATTATAGATATCAAGAATAACGTAAGGGATAACACAAACGTACTTGGGAATAATGCACTAAGTTTAAAGAATAACACTTCATATTTTTACAAAATTGCTAGTTACCATATTTAGCACAAAAAGATATTGAATGTTGTCTTTTGGCTCTGAATAAAACAAAGCAGGGAAAATATTTAAATCTTTACAAAATGCTATATAAAGACCTTGTAGCATATTGTGCACCTTACAATATTTTGTTATAATATAGCTTTTGAAAGTTTTATATTCATATCTATAGTACAATGTTTGGTGTACTTAAATCACGGCATATAAGGAATATTAAGAACTTTATAGTACGTATATCTATCATTTACCGAAGTTCTACTTGTGAGATGTACATATACACTGGGAAAATAACACGAGATATCTTCTACAAATCTATCACCTAGACTGTCCTCAAATAAGTTCTTTATTTCAAGCATTAGATTCTATGAAGCTTTACTGGTTCCAAACATTTTCAGAACACTGACAAAGTTACTAACTAGAAAAGGTAAAAATTCATTTTGTAATATCAAGAAATAAAATTGTGTGTTGCAGTATTCTAACAGAGCTTCTGTTGAAATTAATCTAAGCACTGTGCTCTACAAGACTCTAGTGAAATTTAATGGCATAGAATCTATAGACAATACAAAGTATATATTGAAAAAATATTTCTTGAATAGTAGGTATGAGACTTGCAATGGCACGAAATAATAGCTACACCCCAATAGTTTCTTCAGTATGCCTACATTGTATACTAGACGCTTTTTACAACTTCTGGCGTTCCGTTTCAATGATGCCTATATAGACAGATCACTTCAACTCTACGATATCATAATTAATTCTATACCAATGAAAACAAAATTTCAAGAGTCACTTGTAACTTTTCTCACAAATAAACAGTAGTATACTCCAAACAATATTTGTGGGCAGCTGGGACTTTTGGTCAGTAGATCCTAAAAGCTAACTATTTCTGGTTTCTATCATTATTTCATATAAATTAGACTGATATAAAGAAATTTGACTTCCCAAATTAGAAAATTACAAATTGAACTAGTAAAATTTTCATCCAATAATATTACAAGATTATTTTTTCCCTGATGTTCACTAGTTTGTAAAGATATATTTGAATAACTGCCAAAGCTATCTATACCACTATCACACTCTCTAGACAGCTCATTCTGTCTATAAATATTCCATAATTCCCCCAAGAAGTTCTTTTCATCCAACACCCTTTTTTTTCCTTCATTAACAATAAAACGTTATCTGTCAAATAAATCAGTATATTTATCATGTCTTCTGCTAACGCTAACGACTTTCCAGTAGTCGAGAGCACTTTGCCTGTCGATTCAAATGACACAACATTAACCTCTCCTAATGCAACAGGAAACACCGGCACAGCTTTTGCTGCTGTTTCCCCTAACGGAACCACTTTTTCAGAAAAGTTTCACAACTTTTACTCTTCTTTTTTGCCTGCTACCCAACAGGTAAGCAACGATCCTTCTCAGCCCGAAAGCGATAAAGATGTTGAAATGGCCGCTCCCAAGAAAGCCATGAAAAAACGTCATGTCCAAATGATTGCTTTTGGTGGCTCCATTGGTACTGGTCTTTTTGTTGGTTCAGGTGCCGCTTTGGCTCGTGGTGGTCCAGCATCCGTCCTTATTGCATTTGCATTTTGTGGTTTCATGGTATACCTCACCATTCAAGCTTTAGGCGAGTTGGCCGTTTTGTATCCTGCAAAGGGTGCCTTTGCTGAGTACTCATCTCGTTATGTTGATCCTTCTTGGGGATTTGCAATGGGATGGAACTATGCTCTCCAATGGCTTGTTGTTTTCCCTCTTGAACTTGTTGCCGCTACTATGACACTTGAATATTGGAACTGTCCTGTACACCCTGCTGTTTGGGTTGCAATCTTTTGGACTCTGATTGTTGTAATTAATTTATTTGGCTCTGAAGGCTATGGTGAAGCAGAGTTTTACTTTTCTTTGATCAAAATTGTTTCCATCGCTATGTTCTTAGTTGTCTCAGTCGTGGTTATCTGTGGTGGAGCTCCCCAAGGTGGTTTCATTGGCGACAGATACTGGCATACTCCTGGCCCATTCAATCACGGATTTAAAGGCCTTTGCTCGGTCTTCGTGACTGCTGCTTTTTCCTTCGCTGGTACCGAACTCACTGGTCTTGCTGCGGCTGAAACCGGTAACCCACGTGCTTCTATTCCCTCTGCTTGCAAGCAAGTCATTTACAGAATCGCTCTTTTCTACATTCTTGCTCTTACTCTTGTAGGTTTGATGGTCCCTTATGACAGTCCCTTGCTTTTTGGTGTTGGTCATGAAAAAACCGCTTCTCCTTTTGTCATTGCCATTGAGAACGCTGGTATCATTGCTATCCCTACCATTATCAACGTTGTCATTTTGCTTTCCATTCTTTCCGTTGGTAACTCCTCTATCTACGGTTGTTCCCGTACTTTAGCTTCCCTTTCAGACCAAAAGCTTGCTCCCAAATGGATTGGTTACACCGATCGTAAGGGTCGCCCTTTGGCTGGAATTCTCGTTTCAGCCGCATTCGGTCTAGTCGCGTTCATCTGTGGCTCTGATCTCAAGGACGAAGTGTTTGCTTGGTTGCTTGCACTTTCTGGGCTTTCAACTCTTTTTACTTGGGCTACAATCTGCCTCTGTCACATTCGCGTTCGTCAAGCAATCAAGGCTAGTCCTATCAATATCGGAATTCGTTTCAAAGCCCAACTTGGTGTTGTTGGGTCTTGGATTGGGTTTATGATGAACATTGCAGTTCTTGGTGTTCAATTTTGGATTTCTCTTTACCCTGTTGGAGGAGAACCTTCAGCCACTGTCTTCTTGCAATCTTACCTCGCTGTTCCAGTTGTCTTGCTCTTTTTCATTCTTCATAAGCTGATCAAGAGAACTAAGCTTGTTAAGATCAGTGACATCAATCTTACCCCCAATAATGTCACCATCGTCTCAGTAGAACAAGTCAATGAGGAAATTGAAGCTGATAACATTGCATATAGAAACATGAGCATCTCCAAGAAGATTCACAGCATTTGGTGTTAGACTCAAAGCAGCTCAATGCCATTATTTATTTATTTATTTATTGATGAGTATCTGTTTCAACTGTTTAGGTATTCTTATAACTGCCGTATAGTTTCTAAAACTACATAAGATCTTTATAAATCAACAGAAAATTTACTCCAGTTTAATTATTCATGTACGTATGCGATAACACATGTGTGCAAAAGTGACTGCTCGTCAGTGGTAATTTGTAAACCTTACAAAATTTCTGTATTAAATATACCTCGCTCATAATTCTATTTTATGATTGTAGAAGACTATTTCCTACATTAATATAATCCATAAGTTTGATTCTTTGTATATTAGTATGTCAACCAATTATCAAGTTCAAAAGTTCTCACACACCGAGAAAAGTATATGTATTACTGTTGATATAGCAGCAAATTCTGAAGTAGCAGCCGCATATTGACACGATGGTTAATGTCTGTTACAGTAAAACCTGCGCAAACACATGAAAATTTACAAGGATATTCTACTGGTTAAGCATTTTTTGGCCATTTTGAAATTTTTGTGCGTATAGTAATATACCCCAATCCTCAATCATTTTAAAGCATATTCGCCAGTTAAGCATTTTTTTCCTCAAAAATCGGTTATGTGTATGTTTGGGTTTGACTGTATTTTCAATATAAATATTATCTCATTAGCTTATGTATAGTGTTAATGGGGGTTTTTGACTATTGCGGTATAGCTTATTGCCTTTTGATATCAAAGGAAATAGATGTACAGTATACCCCATTAGCTTATTCTACTATAGCAGCTATAGTCTCATCGGCGTGTGAAGTGAAAATCATTTGTTAATTGTTGAACTGGACACTTAAAATTTGCTTGTGTTGATGTTGATATATGTCAGATGTACAGTAATGAATGCAGTGATAGTTAGATCAACACAATTCTGATTGAAGCTGGTACATATGAACTTGTAGGTAAGCTCTGTGATTCTATGATAGCGGACTTATAGAATGTAGGAGTGATAATCTTAAGGCATGGAATTAGTTATAAGTCTATACTGAATCTAAATAGTGCAGCTAGGTCCATTTTCCGGCAGTCCAGCATAGAAGTTTCTCCAGTTGGAGTAGACAATTGGGACCCATACTGAAAAGTGTAACCTTAGCAAATTATTTCCGTCGATCAGGTTCTCATAATCTACTGTATACATAAGCATACACAACTTCGGAAATTGTTGCAAGACTTTCAAAAAACATGCTTTTTTTGTAACGAACAAATCTGTTTTCGAAAATAATATATCCTGGATAGCACATTAAGTAAATAAATAACATTCCTGAAAAATCAGTACCCTGATCTATCAATTTCGATTTTCTTCACAGGGTGTGAGATAATATTTTTGTTCTTTAGATCCCATCCAGCCTCTCTCAATCTATCCTCAATCATCAATTCGTCGAATAAGTAAGCTGCTTTAATTGCAGTATATCTGATAACTGAGTAAGGATCGCTATTTATTCCTCCGTCCATGTTACCTGAGCTTACATTATTCACCACAAGAATTGCATGGACCCAAGCACGCAAATCGCCAGAGCTATTTGTGCTACTGCTATTGTCTTCATCAACCAGGGTAATGTACACCTGTACTTTTCGGTTCTCAACTCGGTACCACAGAACGTAGCCCCATTTCTGGGTGAGTCTATAAAGATCGGAAAACTCGATATCACTTTTAGAGAGACCCGTGATTATAGGAGCAAAACCAGTGAAAACTGCGGTTCCAACAATATGACCATCAATATTACGTATAACTCCGTCCGGCTCCAGTATGTTTTCTTTCAGAGACACCTTTTTTGGTGGCATTATCAGGTTTGTTAAAGAGTTCCCCATGCTAACATCAATTTTAAGGTTGTCTAGTGAGTAAATAAGATCTGTGAATATGATATTTGTCCGTTGTCGATTGAGTGACGTCAGTACCACACTAGTGACTGCCAGATAGTTTGTCCACAAGTGTATTGTTAAAAGAGCAAGCATAGCTGCCCACATAGAAGCGCCTTCACCTTCTATTACACCTACTACCACCGATCCTGCAAGCATTCCCAGCAAAGATATAACTGTTTCTTGACTTTGTTCCTTCGCAATTACATCCGCCATACTACCCTTCACCGGATCTGTAAAGTGTTGTGTCAACGCTGCTTTTGCACCCCCAGACATCACGCCACATATACTTCGAAAAAGCCCGGATAAACACAACATTCCAACTACCATCTTTTTATCAATCGGAAACATTGGAGCCAAACAGTCAAACAGTATGGCGCTGTCATTGAACAAATCCGCCATGAACCTATACTTTTTGCATTCAGGCTCAAGAGAAGACCCGTACTTCCAAGCAAAGCATATAGTACCTAAGCGTCCAACTGTCTCTTGAATGATCTTCATAAATAGGGCAGATGTCGACGAGGCTGACTGATCTCCAACTCCTACAGCGCTAAGTACGGCACGGTTAGCGAACAACGATGCAATTGATGACGAAAAAGCCTGAAGTGAGTCGTATACTTGATAATTGAAGTAATCTGGCTTTACACTGTTCGGGTATCCTGTTGGTAGAAATATGTTCGAAAGTTGTTGCAAGATTGTGAACGAACGTGATTCTGATTGTGGGGTCATTACGTGGGACCCCAAAGAAGTGAGGTTAGTATGTTCATATACGCGTAAAAGGTCACCGTTTTCATCAAGTTCTCTGATAGTAAGAGGAGCTGCCGGTGCAATTGGAGAGTTCCGAACAGACGCGGTTTTTTCAATATCGAGGAACGTGGGCGTTATGTACCCGGACATGATAACTGTTTTACTGAGTTACGTGCGTGGTACTAATGAGGAAAAAAATGGGATGGGTGCATATTTTATTTTGTTTATTTTTTCAAAATGGATTAAACTTCAGAGCAAAAATACGCCGTATACAGGTAATTAACATAGCTATGTAGAGTGAAATATTCTATGTATTAGAGATAATGTGAAAAGAGAACAAATATCTTCGAGCAAACAATTTTGAGCTCTGTACAGACATTTCGCAAGTTTTTCACTTTTTGGTCAGTTTTGTAGTAGGCGCGTTGAACGAGTGGGGATCAGTGTTGAAGTAGCTAGGTGAATTGAAAAAGCCAGCTATTCTACAATAAATTCGGTATTTATTCTCTACTACATCCACATTCAAAACGCACCTGGTGTAGTCTTGTAGCATTGAAGCATTGAAGCATAAAGCTTGAAGTAAGTATTGAAGCGCATAACATATGGCATAGACTGGCTCCTGCAGTATTAAGCTATGGACTTCTGTCCTTGAGAACACTGTCTCAGACTTTTAGACTACAGGATGTGTGAATGCTATATAAAAATTAATGATGTCCTTTACAGCATGTCGTAACTAACACCAGAACAAGCGTATATATAAGTAAAATATGATACCACATCTAAATGAGAGCGTGTAATGCTTGTTTATTTGTTCACTTTTTTGCGTCAAATTTATTGAAGTAATTCTGTATCGCTCGATTGGCATTACAACAACAGTCAACCGTTCTGCAATAAAAATACAAAAAGTAATAACTTATCATAAACGAAAGATCTCCTTGCTATCGTAATAACCATGACATTACCAGTATAGTCGATGATGTGTGTTAATAATGTCACATAGTACTCTATGAAGTGTAGAACAGATAGCATAAGGTATAGAGCTTGAGAAATAACTTCTGGACCAGGCGTAAGTGTTTGTCACCAGTTATGCGGCTTATGCCCCAACCCTCTATTAGCATCTTAGTCTGCGATGTTGTTTACCCTCCTTTCTCCCTCTATTTTTCTTCCTTTTTCCTTCTCTCCCTTGCCACACCAACCCGAATCTTAAATAGCAATTGCACGTCATGTCAGATACTACACCCAAGCCTGAAGGACCAAAGACCGAAAACGATCACATCAATGTTAAGGTTACCGACTCCTCAACTGATGTATACTTCAAAATCAAGAAATCAACTCAATTGAAAAAAGTGTTCGACGCGTTTTGCAAGAGAACTGGTAAGGACCCGAAGTCTTTGCGTTTCTTGTACGAAGGTGAACGTGTAGCGGAAACTGAAACCCCTGCTTCGGTATGTATATTCTCATGTTTGAAGCTTTTTATTTTTTTTTTCAATTTTGGCTCGTGAGAGTTTGTGAGAATGTTTGAAGGGTCAAAATTGATATTTAAAGATAAAGCGTTGTTATGAAAACATTATCTAACTCGTTTTGGTTATTTAGCTTGATATTACCGATGGTGATACTATTGAGGCACACAACGAACAGGTAAGTCACTCAATATATCCGAATTTTTTTTTGCGACAATAGCATCTATCAATTACTTTGTGCTAACGACTTTAATTAGCTTGGTGGATTTTAAATATGTGGATTTTATTTATTTGAATTATTGATTTATTGATTAAGATATGTAGATAATGTTTGTTCTATGCCAGTTATGCTTACCCAGGACTATAATAACTACGATATACGTACTTGATTCGTTTCTTGAGGCCGGCACAACTTCATATCGCATATTAGAATATGACACACATAAATAACATAATGGCCATAAATTGATATACTAGGTTTTTGAGTTGAATTCAGTAAAACAATTCATTCCCGATATCTTGATACATCTAACAGGCTCCAATCAATAAAAGCTTGATATGCTCAAATGCACACACACTCTTCATACATGTGAATTCAAACATAATTTTCAAAATTTTAGTGCTCCAAGTATCTTTTTAAAATCCACAATTGTATATCCTTAGAATACAATCAAACAAATGCTGGTAATATTTATATACTAACTACACAATGTCATGCTGTTTGTTATGAAACTAAAGAGGCTCAAATTCAAGCCCCAAGATATTGCACCTCTTCTGAAAATCTGGAGAAAAACTATCTTGAAAATCTTCGTATTCAAGGCACACGGCGAGACTCGAGGACTATGATATGTACAGTATATTTATAAATCTGGAGGAGCGACGGTTGGAGCTCCGTCTTGAAGGGGGAAAAGTAGTTGACTCACTAGGAAATTTGAGTTCCGTATGGCTTGGAATTTCCGGAAAACTAGCGGTATGTTATTCAGCAGCTCGCGAGTCTGTTGTCTGGCCATTTTGCGACAGCACAATTGAACGTGTATCACACAAAATCATATGGCTCTACATCAGCAGGGATCTTCCATTTTCTCAAGCCGGGGCATATTGAAAGTTTTCTTTGGCTGTCGAAATTTAATGTAAAATTGAACTTTCCGTCAAATGCAGTTGGCATTTGGGATTAACCACCGAAAAACACCGTGTTTGGTGTTGATCCGGCGAAAAATATTATGAAACTGGTATATTCACACATTCTCAAATCCTTTTTACATTGGCTACTGGCGAGGTATGGCGTTAGATCAACTCACATTGTATTTTGTAAAACAACAAGGGACGCTGAAACTTACACGATCACCTTGGAAAGCTATATGACATCTTGATTCAAAGATCCCTTCTTCACTTTATCTTCTAATAGGATGGTACTCCATAATAACATAGTATGGACCCCATACTATGTTGCTGAGTGTGTCAGAACTTGCTTATTTAGAAAGGAAGTTGACGATATGGGATGGTCTCTACAATTTTTTATACCAATAAAATGTGAGATTTGGCTGTAAACATAATAATGAATATTTGGATAAAGCGATCATCGTATCATCACTATTAGCTTGACCAAGCTGTTCAAGAAGAGTAGGAAAATTACAGTTGAATACTGCTACAACCCCAGTGAGCTTAGCAGCGTATTTTCGTCATTTCTAAAGTACACGGGTATGTTGTGTATGAAGCCTGAGACTTATCAGCTTTATGTTTAACTAGCGGTATATCATATACAGTAAAGGCAGCACAGGAGAGTCTTGAGGGCGCCTGTTTAGAGCCTGTAGATTTCCTTAGTAAATTCTCTAACAGTCAAATTACGCATCTATACTGGCAAATCGGTGTTTCAGACATTTGTTGGTTCAAGGTCTTATCGCTGACGGTAGTCTCATCTTCTTCTTCACCTCTCACAGCTTTATCATATTCACTTTATCATATACCTCTTCAATGTCAACCCTCATTACGGTTATTAATGCAGTTTCTTCGAGTCTGCCTCCACATAGTCCGTCAGTTCTGCCACTGTTTCTTCAGAGTAATAGCCTTGTCTGCCCTTGTACTGCAATTTGGGCAGCAAATTATGGATGAGGTCCTGTAGTCTTTTCTGGATATGAAGTTTACAAGTACTTCAGAAGGGACTTTGAGTAGCATGATCGGTCGGTATGATTCTAATTTTATGTATTCAATTTTACCATGTATTTTGAGTACTATCATGTCTCCGGTTCTCGACAGTGTGTGGTGAATCACTGGTGATGACCCTTTTTTGCTCAGTGCCTCAGGAGCTTCAATAGGAGCTGCTTAAATAAGCCCATGTGCCATAGTAACTTGACTATCTCGTCACTGATTTTGTTTGGGCCTGGTGCCTGTTTCTTCGGGATATAGCAAATAACTACCTAATTCTACTTCTATAAATTTTAATTTGGGTCATGACCCCTCATTGGCAACTCTAGACTGTCTCTTTGGATATCTCTGCAACTGTACCATTGATGCCCGCTAGCTTAGTAACACAGCTATCACCTCAGGCCATAGATACAGCCTTGTTTGTTTCTCAAAATTCATGCTCGGAAGACTGTTTGAAAAGTCCGTCCAGTTTTGTGATAGGGAGTTTTTTCCAGTGCTGGTTGTATAGATGTTTGATTGCTTTGCACTTGAAATTGTATCTCTGGTGGGGCATGCCAGTGAATGTAAGTCAAACCACGGGGGAAACAAGCTTATTCTACACTTCACTTCGTTTTACTCTTCCTTAAAAACCCTTGCACATAAAGCCTGAAGAAATATTAAAATGGAAAAGTCATATGGCGTGATTTCCTAACCTAGACAAGTAAAGCTATAGGGGCCTCAAGTGTATAATTATTTTTAGGTATATTTATCTACTACCAAAAATCGTGGAACTCGGCTATCTTAGATATCCTACATACTCATAGTTTCCATCTAATATAGCTTTCTAAAGTTTTATCCCTGATCAAGAATCGGAAAAACTCTACCTTAGCCTCGCAGACAAGATGTAAAACTGACCTGATCATGGCCTACACCAAAGTTGACATTTTATACGCGCTCTGTATCGGAGTTGAATCTAAAAGGTCTAATTAAATAAACTATGCGTTTTGTCGTACTGTACATCAACTCACACGCGATTTTTGTGCAGTTTTTAGATTGGCGAATTGTATCTGAATTGACAACTATCATTCATAACGTTTATTGGGAAAGAAATCTCACAGGAATAGAAGAGAATAGACGTGTAGTACTGTACATAGTGATTCCAGTTTCCAAAAGTGAATTTCCAGGATACAAATATACAGGAAAGTAGGTTGAGAACTTAAAGCCTTTGTTAGACAATATTATAGCTTGATAAATTCTATATTATTACGGAACTACGCTTGGGCATAGTGGTTAACATGATGGTTTTGAGGAGATGGTAAGGAAATCATTCAAGTATTCAATGTACTGTACTGTACATAATTACTTGGACTACACTACTAAAGTTATGAGACTTAAACCTAACGATCTCAGAGATGGAAAACCAGACTTCATCGAATCTCTCAGGCTGAGTCTCAGCTGCATTTGTCCCAACTTACAAAACCAAATGCTAAAACTCCCAATATCATAATAAAAAATTGTCAAAACTAAAAATTTCATCCCAAAACTGCTAAACTTCATTCTCCATAAATATCTTACCTCAAGAAAACTATTATAACATGTCAGAAAAGGTCCGTTATTATCTCGAGCAATCTTTTGCAGAGCTTGATGATCTCTCTAAGAAAGGGATTTTTTCTAAGGTATGTTTGACTTCAATTACTATCATTTTATTGCGCATATATCTTTTGACCACAGTCTAACATCTTTCATGAAATATAGCCTGAATTAAACATTATCATGAGGAAAAGAACTGATTTCGAGCATCGTATAAACTCAAGAGCAACCAAACCAAAGGATTATATTCTTTATTTTCTCTATGAACAAAATGTCGAAAAGCTCCGATTAAAACGTGCATCACGACTCCAAATCGACTCAGCTGTGGGTATCTCATCAGGATCAGGAAACCGACGAATGTTTTTCATTTTCGACCGTGCCGTTCGCAGATTCCCAGCAGACCTTCCCCTGTGGCTCAAATATATCGATTTTGCTAAATCGCAAAACGCAGTGTCTGTCGTTACAAAAGTTTTTTCACGTCTCTTACAACTTCATCCAGGCAAACCGGAGGTTTGGATTATGGCCGCTAAATATGAGGTTGAGGAAAAGGCGAATATCATCGGCGCAAGAAATGTGCTTCAAAGAGCATTAAGATTTAACCCCGAACTGGAGATACTATGGACTGAGTATGCAAAACTAGAACTGATATATGTTGCAAGAATTCTTGCAAGAAGAAGATTACTAGGTCTTGTTACAGAAGCTCAACAAAAGGAAGACATGAGAGCAGAGCTAGAGGCGGTCGCAGCGAAAGAATCGTCTGCCACAGCCGGCTCAGAAATTGTTAACAACGTAGACTCAATCGATCTTCCAGATGACCAAGAACTTGCCAAATCCGAGCTCAAAAACCTTCCTGATGCCGATATGTCGATGCTCGGTAATCCCGAAACCAACCCAGCTTTGCGTGGGGACATTGCTCTTGCGATTTACGATGCCTCTCTTCCATCACTTACCCAAACACTTACTCCTTCCGAAAAACCATCACGGATCCTTGAAGTGTCGCGTCATTTCCTTACTTTATTCGACCAATTTGGCAGCACACTCGATGCAGCTTACCTATGCACACACGTCGTAAACACACTCCTCACAACCCTTCCAACGCCAGCCAACCCAGATGTTGCCCTTCTCGACGTCACATTACCGATCAGAAATATTGAGCACAACGATCCTCAGTTCCCGGACGGTATCAAGATTGTGGTGGAGAAATATACACGGTACGTGCGCGATACCTATGCTAAGGACCAACCGGCAAGAATTCAACTTGGAAAAGGTGTTGCTGAGTATCTGAAGAATAGGTTGGGCAAGATTACGGATTTGGAGCCTAATGTGGCGCTTGTTGTTAAAGCCTTGGAAGCGAAATGTGATGCTCAGAATTAATTTCTGGCGTTGTTGCTGTGGAATTTGGTAATAGTGATCTAGACCACCGAGCATATAAGCTGATACACAGTACTTACCATACACGATCGTGACCATTGTGAATACCGCTTCTACATCTTATGCGAACGGTTTAAGTAACACATTGATTAGATATAAAAAAATTTACATTTTTTCCATTGGTTTCTGTTATATTTACTATGCCACTCTTCTCCATTATCCCCGTAGCTTCAGCAAGGTTCACCATATCTGCAGTGACACAAACGTACAGTACTTTACGTGCAAAGAGATCTAATCAGCTACCGGCAGTTAGCTAAGTGTTACAAACGAGCCTTCTAGCAAGGCAATTTGGCAAAGAAGTTGATGGTCGAAGTTTTTACAAAGGTGAAAGTAGTGTTTACAAAAGTGAAAATAACTATCGGTAAACGTTTCTTTCTAGTCCAGTGTAGACAGAACAAGGCATCAAATGGTGTGACGTAATGAAATATTCAGAGGATTTAAACTTTAGTGCAAACAGTAAAGTAAGGTACGATAGCTTATCCTACGTACTCAAAACACACAGCCTATAATGTAGAATCTTTAGCGCAACTCACTCTTTTTACAAATGGTTTGAAATGATTGAGGCCTCTAGGCCAAAGGAACTGTACAAACAAAAATGTAGACCAGATAAAGATCTAAATGCTTTTAGATGTGATTCAATGATATATTTGGAGGGTGCCTTATGTGCTAGTGAAAAATTAAGTCCTTATGTAGATAACCTCGTTGAGCAGTGTTTGTCGCTCCACGAATAGAGATAACCACAAGTATCCTCTTTCCCCCTTTTGTCATCATAAAACACAAAACATATTGTCTCTCCAAAGCATTATGAGTGAAAAGAACAAATAAATAATAAACAGGTCATCACGTACTTCACCCTTCCATACACAAAGATACAACAATTCAGATTCAGTTCGTAAAAATGATATATCAACAAAGAATAAAAAACATAAGTAGCGTGCGAAGCTCAGTTTAGCTTAGTCCAATTTATCGTAGGTGCCGGTTCCAGGAACATGTTTTCTCATTTCTAACTTCAGCTTCTTAGGGAAAACAACAACATATAAGACTGCGATAGTGACCGCGACAGCCGCAATACCGGACCCAATGCAGTACAATAACGTTGTTGATCTTTTGAGTATAGCCGAATTTGCGCTTGGAATCGTCGAGCCCCTGTACCATCTGATGGCAACAGTTAATGGCAACGAGTCTCCAATAATGGCTCTATGCAACTTTGAGCCTGCTGAAAATGCAGACCCAGCAATGACGGTACCTGCCGAAGAGTTGGCCATCATTGCGACGTTCACAAATGGGTCAATATCTAAATGACTAGATTGAATGTTCCCCCGAATGTTGAATGTCACTGGAATGAATTTCACAGGCTCCGCTTCAGCCTTATCTTCTGTCGATGTGGGAACAACGGATTTTGCGTAAGGGATGCGGCAGGAGAAGGGAACATCTTCGTGAATATAAAGTTGAAAGACATGGAAAAAGTCATGTCCGAGATCAATGGTGCAATTGAAGATAGCATCGCTGTTATAGTGGAGTGTGAGCGGTTTGTCTGTCTCGAAACAATGTGGGAAAGGTGCATAAAGTATATTACCAGAATCATCTAACATGTGCTCTCCAGTTTCGATGTTGCGTTGAATGCATTCAAGCGGAATGGCATCGCCTGTCTTATAACCCAAAGTTGGGAGGAACTTTGGATCCGGATATGATTCTATTACCTTGCCTTGAGCTGCGACCAAAGAAGCAAAAGGTAGAATCAGATGCAAAAAAGATTTCATGATCCAAAAAATTTGTGCAGATGTGGTTTAGTTTGGATATTCCCGTTTTACTGATTAAGCAATTAGTCCAAATACCTAGACTGATCTAAATGGGATGAAACAAGACTGGAGTGGAAGAAATCAAAAAAATAAAGGGGACAAGAAGAAAGAAAAGAAGAAGAAGAGAAAAAGTCTACAGGCCTTGTGAAATTTGAAACTTTTTTTTCTACGATTAAACATTTCATTGTTTTATTCAAAAAGGCGGTTTGAACTTTGAGGTGATTTTGTATTATTATGGACATGTGTCATTGTGCTTGTTGAACACTTTGGTGGAATAGCCAGTTGACATTAAGTGAAGTACGGTACTAAGGATAATTATAGATGAACAGTCCACAGCCAAAATATATAACATGAGATATAATACCTAGAGACTAAGTGCTACGATAAGCTCTTTAATTAGATCTTAACTGATAAACAAAAAACCATATGAACTGGTTTTTAGAACCATATTCCCAAGGCTTATATCATTTAGCATAGAGGGCAAGGGCACTCCTTCAGTTGTTGTGTTAATCGAGAACAAGATATTAAAGCAGATCGTAGACGAGCTTTTGTAGCCCATAATTCATACTAAACTCAACGTACCAATATATCGATATACAGTTGTAGCAAAGACAATTTCAAATTGACATACCGTGTCATTCTACTCTTGTGAATTGCGTTGAATGTTAATTTATCAACTTCACAAAATACGGAAGAACACATTTTAAACGAATGCATAGATAACTAAATACAGCAAAGAGAGAACTAGCACTACCAACACGATCATTATCCAGAGTTTACAAAACAATGTCCACAATTCCTGCACCTCTTCGCAAATCAACAGTTATCCCTCCGAATCCTCCTGACTTTCACGAGAAACAGGCCCCTGTGATAAGATTGTATCCAATTACAAACTATACATTCCAAACAAAAGATCATCTCCCAGAAGAGGATATTTCTGTTGCGACGAGATTACAACGGCTACAAAGTCAATATGAAACTTTTGGTATGCGACGGAGTTGTGAAGCTGTTCTGCTATGTCACGATCACGGACACCCTTTCATTTTAATGCTTCAAATAGCCCAAACGTTTTTTCGACTGTAAGTAATATTCTTTCATCTGAAAAAAAACATCCTCTCATCCACTTACACTTTGTTTGTTTTTTCTTCAACTAATTGAGAATGCGTGTTGACCAACAAATCCCCCAATTTGAAAATCAAAATTTAATAAAGACCAGGTGAATATGTTAAACCCGATGAAGAAGAAATACAAGGATTCAAGCGGCTTCTGAACGAGCGACTGGCTCCTCCTGATATCAACAACGGCACACAAGATTGGAACATTGGTGATTGCCTGGCTCAGTGGTGGCGCCCAGGATTTGAGACCTACATGTATCCTTTCTTACCAGCCCATGTTACGCGACCAAAAGAATGCAAAAAGATGTACATGGTGCCCCTCCCGGAGCATCAGGTTCTCAGTGTACCCAAAAACATGAAGCTTGTTGCGGTTCCGCTATTTGAATTGTACGATAACGCGGCAAGATATGGAAGTCAGATTGCAGCCATTCCGATGTACCTGGCCAAATATCGGTTTGAATTTGTGGGAGAAGATGGGAACGTTATTGGCGCAAATGAAGTTTTGTCATGAGAAATGTACGAGATTTTAGGTAGAAAAGAAATAATGAAAAGACAGATTAGATGTCTTTAGCATGTTGAAACAGAAATTTGTTACTACCAAATGTATTCAAAGTCGGAGATATGAATTATATACAGTACAGATATGTTCGTTTATATATACGTATATCCCTTTCTCTGCACAAATTTTGTATTTTACGATAAATCTCTTGTGTATCGTGCCACTTATCTGTATAATGAGTGAATATTGAGCTCTATCTGATATGTTCATGTAATGCTCACACTTCTTCTTGTGGTAAGAGCTCTGGAATCTTGCTTCAAGAACAATCATGCTAGTTCTGAAATCTGTGTCAATCCCAACAGGTGACCAAATTTATCCACCGATCAATCATAGTAAACATGTTTTCCGTTGTCTCCATAGTTGACGATGCAAAAGTTTGCGACTGAGACTACTTTGACAAGGTGGTTTTAAATACAACCCCCAATAACCCCTGATATAGCTCTGTAGCTATTCAAAAGCGGAAGTATTCTTTTAGTTCCTACAAATTAATTATTATAGAAAGCTATCGATACCGAGTTGAAAACGCGTTAGCTAATTCGGGTTTAAACAGGGTTATCAATGCTCCATTATCAACAGCATACATTGGAGAATAAGTACGCAGCCTCTACAAGCTGATGCTTGTTCAAAAACAGGCCTCTTGATGATTTTCCTCGTCAGTAAGGTGAAGTAATTGTTTTTTCTTATTAATGTGGTAGAAGTCTGTTTTGATTGATCGGTACCGAACTTATTTTTTGAAGCTTTTATTGAGCCTGTGGAGTATTTGCATTAACACTATATATACTGTTCCGACGAGTAGCTAAAGTAGCAAGTGAACATTTTACCAAATATTATAATCCTATATTTCATCACTAGTTTTTGAGTACAAAGTATTTCAGTTTGAAAATGAACTAGCCATCACTTGAGATCCTTATATAATGGAGCATATTTTAACCATCTTTTCCATGAACAGTGCAAAAGGTCCACAGGATATTTATGAGCTGGAAAAAGAGCTCATTTTATTTCTGAGTCCCCAAACTATTATATCTGTAATTATAATGGTGTAGAATGATTTTTGTAGTCCTTATGAAGCTGCTATCTGAAAGGCTATGGCTATATGCCAAATAATTGGCTGAGAAATTGTCTACTGGTTTAGCTTAAAAAAATTACTGTTGCTACACTGCAACATATTTAATAAAAATCCTTCTGACCGTCTATAAGCATACTCTAATTTTACAATCGGCTTTTCTATGGTCTATTCTATAAAAAAGGCAGTGTCATTTCACTTTTTCTAGGCTATGGCAAACAAAAGATGAATGAATCGCCCTCTCGTATATCTTCTAAGAGCGCCTATTAAATCAGTTGATTAAAAGTCTACTGTATCCCATTTGCTCTATATTGGTGCATCTAGCTGGCGTCCCAGGTCAAGTTGTGTATGACAAATATCCTACCGAATCTAGCTCTAGAAATTATTTATTGATAAATCAATATACCACCCTTTATGTAAAAATAAGCAGCATCATCACGTCGTTATAAGCAACACTCACTAAAAATGAGGCTAAAAAATCTTATAAGCTGGTGAACATCGTATAGTCACTTCACTACATTCTTCATTATTCAATAATGTGAGCCGGTGATGTTTGGCTGAAGATAGTTGATGAAAGGCGTTATGAAGATATTTATATCTTTATCTCTACCAGTTCTGGTTTACATTTTCTGTTTTCTTCTGATCCTAAAGTTTTTGAAAGCACCATACCACATCTTTGACAAGTTTCCAGAAGCCCCAGTACTTGGGAACTTTTAGCATTTCGGCGAATGATGTTATATTAACTAGTCATTCTGCAAGCATGACAAACTTTTATTTTATTAATGGAAGTAATACAGATAAAAACTTGCTATAAAGCTACAGACACATATATATTTGAGAATTTAGAACCTGGTTATAATAATTTAGCGGTACGTTTTTTATTGAATTTAGAAGCATGCAGAACTGCAAAAGTTTGAATAAATTGGTATATGGCCAAAAAACAGAGCATTTCTTAAATTAAAACAGAAGGTGAAGCATTTAATTTTGCATTCAGCTTTTAAACTCTTTTCTTTCACACTAACTACGCTTCATTTCATTCAACTTTCATATTACATACTCATTTTTGTTGTTTCCATTACCTTCACGCTATTTTTCAAGTTTATTGAAGTTTACTTAGAATCATCCAAAACTACCTCTGGACAGCAAGAGCCGTAACCAGCATCTTGAAGAAAACCAATATATACTTTAACGTTGTAATCGTTTGTGGATAGCTTTCAAAGATTTTCCAGATGTTCAGTGATTTTGAAGTATTCAAGACGAGCAATCGTATAGTATTGTACAAAGGTTTTCACATAAAACTGTATTGCTACTGCGAGATAAAAGTAAATTTATTGAGCTAATAGTAGTAGACTTTACATACAGAAGGCAGGTAGTTTGAATAGAAGGGTATGTATCATCTCTACACTACCTGTCATCACCATATATATATATATCTATAGATAGTTTTTATTACTGTCATGGTTTAGGATCCTCGTATCCTATCCATAACCGAGTCAACGCGCGCATTTCCTATGTCCCATTCTACCGGAAACTAAATCCTTTGTTCCATTTTGGCCAACAATAACTGAGAAATATAAATAGTTGGCTTTTCACTCCTTCTCCTGGGAGAGACTAGAAGCCATTAGGACAACACCATGTCCTAATGCCACCATTCTGCTTCCCTCCACAGGAAAGACCCTTCAGCAGGTATGACTCACCAGACAGGCCTTCTTCATTACAAAAGCCCTCTATCCCTATTCAGTTACGCTGCCAAAGAGCAGACATAATTCAGGTCAATCTCTACTTATCTCACTAAGTACCATTACCCACTTATTAACACCCATATAAGTCCTTAGTTAAATGGTATTGCTTGGATCAATTGTATTAATCCTCGTCTCTTCTGAGGATGTAAGTCTGATAACCACGGCCTCACGACAATTACCTATAACCATGCATGTAAAAGTGAAATTAGCACTTTCTAACATCTGTAAATTACTGAAGGTGTATAGATAGTTTTAGCTTGACTCTTTCAAAAAGGCCAAATTCATTAATACTTAGGACATTCAAAAGAACCATCCCGTAGTATCTTCTGAAAATTTTCCGCTAACAGGCCAGTTGAGACCTTGAAAACTGATATTAATTTTAATAGTCAGTAATAAAAACAACTGGGATCCAAATTTGATTCAAGAATTGAAGCATGAGAAGGAACTTGTATAAAACTAATATTATTGACTGGTAGCGGAGATGATCCAAATGAATATCTAGTATAGAAAGGCCGTTTCTTCAACTGCAAAGCATGGGTGTGAAAGTTGTCGGATCCATGGCTGCAAAGATTTAAGTGATACGAACAGAATTGAGTGTAGCATTACAGGTTCCTACAGACATTCCCGGAAGAGCTCAGTAGACTTCATTAAACCGGATTATTTCTTACTAATGTTTATCTAGCAAAACATAAATGTGACCTACACAGAAGCAATATTTAGTGTCTGATATACTGGTGATATCTATGGACCAGTAAGCTTCATCGGTAACAAAAGAAAGCGAAATGTCTGTTAAAAGACTTTATGCTTATTTGATTGTCTATAGCTTGCCTGGCAATAGATTTACTAGACTTTAGGTTTAGTTGATTCTTGCGAAAGTCCAAAACGAGTCGCCTTCACTGTAGACGCGCGCAGTGCATACACTACCATACACACATTCTGCCGCATGTAATTATAGGATATGTGAATATTATCTCTCAAGTCTGTTCCTTAACTCATCAAGAACATATATAGGGTGGAGTTTGGGTGGACAGATGGTTCGCATTCTGAAGGTTATGTATGGATCATATTTATAGTAACAAGCTGAGAATACACCAGAGGTTTAAATTTAGCAGTTGCGCGATGTTGAAAGTGGATGGGTCTAGATAGTTTCATATCATGTATTTACTATTTAGAGCAAGTGAAAAGTTGGAATGGGCTCATATTTTGGCTTTTTACGTGTATGCTTAAGCTCCACGATGGAAATTCTAACATCCACTTTCGCTTTCCACTTGGATGTTTTGGATGTGCTGTATGTTTGAGTTAAGAGACTGATGAAAAAGCAGGGATATTTTTTTTTCTTTATTTTGGGGATTTAGTAGGTTCCAAGCACTATCGGAAAAGACCTTTCTTCCAAAATAAATCAAACTTATTGCTCTGTATCGATCAGACTAACGACCATACTAGAATTTACCGTAAGTCAGGAGGGTAGGGAACGGCCGAAGCAAGGTAGGGCAATGCAGGGCAGGGCATGGTTGAGGAATATTAGTGATGATTGCGTTTTGCGAACAGCGACATCGCAATGGAAGCCATAACTCCAGAATATACACCCGCATTCAAGCTACACCCGTAAAATACTCGAGCTAAGCTCCAAACGAGCTATTGCAGGTGTCTTTTTATAAGAGCATGGTGAATATCAGGTTTAGTGACGGCAGAATATTATTGTACTAGCATGCCTCGTACATTACCGTTCAAGTGGGAAGCATCGTGAAGGCTTCAATGCTACATGTCGGTTTTTCGTTTTACGGTACTTTTACTAGTAATAAGCTTCCTACCTCCTCTTCAATACTTGCTTGCTTCAGTAGCTGGTTATGATATGATGGCATACTAAATTACATCCATGCGACGCTATGCTATGCCATGATGATGTGATTTACCGTTCTATGAGTACTACACTATACCTATTGGACTAGGACTAAATATTACCTGACATACATGTCGCTAACGTCCTGCGATGGTTTATGTAGGCTCCGTATGCCATGCAATCGCAACCTTCCAAGCGGGCGGGTTTGGATTTTGAAATTTACATTACACCAACAAAACAAAAAATGGCAATGCCCAAACTTTACTGGCAAAAGCACCGACACTGAAGAAAGATTATGTTAAAGGTTCAAGCACTACATATGCTAAGCTAGTCTCGTTAGGTTCATTTCTCCCCTAAACTTATTTCTGCATGCCAGCAGTTGCCAAAACTGCTGCAGGTAAATCAACTATTACATGTTGTGAAATTAGAGCAGATGAACCTGATATGCGGTTCGAGAGCTTTCCAGCTTGCTCAAGCTCATGCACTCACATGGGATACGTTGAATGTGGGAGAAAGAGGTTGGTTGGACTAAGGCATAATGTCCAGTGTGCGTATATGGTATGAAGCGCTTTGTAACGTGTATAACACATGTGATGGCATATGTAGTATTTGCTGTTTGGCAGTAGTATTTGCATACTTGTGAAGTAAAACTAAAGCAGTCGGTTTGAGTATGGGTACAAAAAGCTTAGTGGGAATTTAGCGATAGTTGTATCATACAGTTATAGTGCCTTTCATATTATTTGTCGCGCATTTGAAATAGACGTGAAAAGTCACTTTACTCTAACGATCCTAACCTACGCAGCTATACGAGCCAGTTCAGCTGGGCCCACAGTTATGGACAACGTCCTGTTCAGGGTGGTCGACTGCTTGAAATGAGATATGGTAAGTCTATAAATAGTATCTTGCTACATTATAGTTCCAAAAAGATAATATGTGGTACCACCAGCGAGATTTGAAGATAATGACCGCATGGTATTGTCTGGTTAGAGAGTCTTCATTTATTGATGTGACCTTGTAGCTTGAGTTCTTGTCAGACAACCGAAAATTCCCAACACATTATAAACATTTAAACAGAATAGGGCACTGTCAGAGCTGGTCTATCTTGGTATTTGATATTGAATCGAAAAGATAAGTTTGGTATTATTTGTATTTGTGTAAATACATGTGATTTGTCTAAAAGGTCTATCGCCAGCGATGTGTACGTATACAGAACAGAGATTTTGGTGGTGTTTATCTGTCCTTTTCTTCCTTTTTTTTCGAATTTTGAATTTTTAATAAAGGAATCAACAGAGAAGAACTGTATCGCTAATAAACTACTTTCAATTTTTGTCTATAGATAGAAAAAATACAATATAGTAACACCATTATTTCATACATGTTGTCTTGTACATTTTATCTCTAGCTGACAGGCTTAAGTCAAACAGCTGCAATCGAAATGCTAGCACATAACGTCTATACGAAGTTGTAAATTTAGCTAAACCCTTTTATGTATGGCCACTGTTACTTTTTCAAACTCTCATTCTCGGAATAAATTAAATGTTTATACCGTGATTCTTTTATATCAATAACACATATATTTACACACCACACACGCAGTACTACTCATCGCTGCTCATTCACAAAACCCAACCCGCGCCTCCATAACCACCACACCCCTTCCAGTCTCTCAGAAAACACCCCACTTCTCCCCTCGTCTGACTGTACAAACAATAGTGACCCTGGATCTACAAATTCAAGTCCATTTCCAGACGTGTATTCGTCATCATCGACAGGAACAGAACACACAATCAAAAGCTTCCTTGCGTCGACGTCTCGTGTTCTCGAACAAAGAAAGAAAAAAAAGGGCGTTTCGATATTATTTTTTTTTCTTTGTTCTTTGGTGGTGTCCTTCATCTCATCATGTGTGCACATCGCATCGTCATCAGAGAGGTTGAGTACTGTGAAGGGCGTTAGCTGTTGTTAGCTTGAAGTTTGTCTGTCAAAGCTCATTGCTCATTGCCCATTTACAAAGTGTCAATGTATAGTGAGTGTGGGAAAGATGGTTTGGTTTAATCTCTTTTAAGCTATGGGTGCACACTGCACAGTATTACTATAAAAATGTGTATGCAATGCTTTTCCATCTTTTAATATGACTAGTCATTCATTTGATTTTTGTTGGACACTTCCAATAAATGAAGAAAGATTTTTCAAGTGCATGTATTAGAATTCTAACAATGAGCACACGAAAAGAAAAGCGCTACATTCAAAAATAAAAAGATCTTTTACCTGGTCCGTAAACTATACAAAAAGAGATTTAGTACAGAAATAATTTATTCACAAATTTGTAAACCCATTCCAATCCCTGATGTATCGAGCTACAGAAAATTAGGTGAGAATTGTGTTTGGAAAAGATGTAAAGACTGACCGAGAGTAAGGGGTTCGGTGGAAGCCAAAGGATATGGATCTGTTATACATAGAATTCGAATTGGAGAATGAGACGAACTTTCATAGAAGAAAGGTAAGCCTGTACCAGCTCTTAGTTGTTCCATAAACCAGTTTATTCAAAGCTTTCTTACAAAAATTCTCTACTCGAGCCCATTTTCAAAGTACTGTACTATATGTGGGTACTGTACCAGAATACTCTTTTTGGAAAATGCCGTTTTAGGAAATAAGAAAACGTACTTAGGCGCTATAACGTGTGCTGCTGTAGTCTTTCATAGTATTGGATTTAGAATAAAGTAGCATACAAGCTAAGTTTAAGAAGGGTTCAATAGAACTTGTAAGCGAGTTATATCAATAACTATTAGCTCTAATTTTAAGATAGTTTGATTTCGATACTACAAAACCAGTAAACCAAAGCGAGAACTAGTCCATCTAGAAGGTCAGATCTGTATATATGCTGAATCATATCAAGACCAAACGAAACACTGTTTGGCATAACCCATCAACAAATTAGCTAGAATAAAGATGTAGATATTTTGCTTATTTAGGAAAACCGGTTTGATATAAATTTAGTACGAGTATAATAGCAATTATGGATCAGCATTATGAAACTTGATATCCTCCCAAAGTGGATATCTTTCATCCTCTCTTTGGATGCATCTTGATTCTGGTGTAGAAATAAAAGTCTTCTACATACACTTAAAACAACCATCGAGCACAGGGTCCAAGAATTTCCACCCAAAAAGTACATAATCTCCATTGATATACTGTAGGTTGAGCTCTTTTTTTGCACATTCCACCTTCAAAACAGAAAAAGCTTCCGTTTATATTCGTTTCATCTGATCTTCCTATCGCTAATTTTCCGACTAATCTTTTACTTCGACTCCTATCATACACCCTATCAAGCAACCCATCATCTGGATCAGGCTAGCCCCTGCTACCATCTTTCTCTGAGTTATCAAAAAAAAAAAAGCTCTTAAAATAACATTATACTGAATACCGTTCATATGTTTCGTGCTAAAATGGTGCTGAACAAAGGTCGGATGTTGTAAAACATATTCAAAGTCTTAGCTTTTCTATGTGGGTGGGAACGTTTTTGGCCGCGATGAGATGAGGAAATAATTGGGGTTGTGATTGAGACCAGTCCACGTGTATGGTAAAGTGTAATCATTGTATTACGTGGGTGGTGAGGGTGCCATTGTCATTGTCAACTACTTGATTGGCCAAATCGAATGGACTCATGGAAATAGTATCGATCATTTGTTTGTAGGTCTAAGCCGATGGTACTGTAAACTATGAAAGATAAGCAAGATGGTACAATTGAAAACTTTTCATTTTCAACTGGACCTGATGCTGTCTAGTAATATGGAGACGAGATGCATGCCAATAAACTTTAAAATTTTCTCAATACAAAAATATATTTTTTTTGGCACAAGATACTTGGTCCAAGAAGGGTGCCTAGAGCAAAGCTTTGACATAATACCGGAATATTAGAACCGGAAGGTTTCTACTATAACGATTTGAGATTCCCCGGTCCCGCGAGTTCAAACCGATTGGTATTTATTTTTAGCATACTACTCAATGTGAAAAAGTCTCCCTCCCCATATACAGTATGACACCAAGAAGCCTTCTTTTTCTTTCGACTGTACTGTAGTTTGGTAAAGCATTTTTCATCTTGGGAACAGGGTTTGATGGAGATATGGGTACAACTCCGCGTACAAAAATGGTAGTCGAAATAGAATGTCAAGACCATAAATGGAAATCGTATGTTTATATTGGGGGTGCTTGGGTTGAGGGTGGTGGAGATACTGTGCATGTATAATATCAAACAAGGTGAATAATATATTATGATTGTTGAGATTTTATATTTTTAGATATCCTGATGGATGGTACTTGTGTGATGAAGGTGTTATGGGAACTGGGTGTGTATTTGTTTAGTTATTTTTGAACTTGAAGAAACAACGTAGATAGATACCGCCTGTCAGGAAAAGTGGTACAAACAAGAATGCTTACTAGACATTATTAATGTAACTTGAAGCCTTTGGTTTCTCGGTTGATATAACTGCCAGAATGATTGAGTTTTAGTTGAGAACTATGATAAAAGTGTTGGTGAATTTGCTGTTGCTTTTGGTGTCAAAAGAATGTCAAAATAAGAGGGGGTATTTTTTGTTACGATGCTATATAATGTAACAATTATCTTAATAGCTCAGGAATGACTAGTTTTAGCAGCATAGCTGATAATGATACTAATAATGCTCTGCCAGGGTTCCATAAACTAGATAAGCTCAAATGCAAAGACCAGACAAAAAGCATTTGTGGATAAGGTATGCAGATAATCAACCAACATCAGTCAAGTATTCAAGTTCCATAGCACACTTTCCTGTTAACCAGTAAGTTCTAGAACAAGTAAACCGCCATCTCCCAGAGTTCAACAATACTAAGCAATTAGGTCTCTAATATGATTAGCAAAATCCCAAGCAAGTGCCACTGATTTCATTGGGACGAAATCTTTGTCTTTGCGTTATTTCAATACCCATAGACTGAAATTGAAACAGGAAGCGGACGGAATTTTGTATGGGAAAAATCAGTGTAAATGGAGTATACTAAGTGTACCACAAAAATATTAAAAATATCTCTGATACTTGTGGAAAGGAAAAGATTGCGAGGTAGCAAAAATATAATAGAATCTGTGGTATTTTGTGAAATTTATGGTGATTAAGATGTCCAGACAGTAAATAACAGTTATGGTATACGCTATCCATAGAGTCTAGATATTATAAGTCCATTCACTTTTTATTATCTATACGGATAATATCTCAAGTCAACACCCAATTAGAATTTACACCCACAATCCAATCCCAAAGAAGTTATTCACAATTTCAATATCTATCTTTGAAATACTGTGTACAAAGCTGCCCAAAGTTTACTTCACTTAAACCGGTCTCAACATCTTCAAGGGCCCTTTGCATCAAACATTCTCCAACCTTTCCCCGAACGGTGACACACGTGCAACGAAGAGCATCGCATAAAACACGGTCTAATGCTCTGGCGTTTAGCAGTCCGTTTTTAAAACAAACCGTACCATACGCACAACTACGTAGGTGCAAATGTAAAGCGCGGAAAAGTATTAGAGCGTGTATGCACATTGGGTACCTTGAATATTGAAGCTGTTAGATTGTGATGTGGATGAATGAGATGTACCGGTTACACAATATCAAATTGAGAGTTGAGGTGTGAAAATGGATCATGTGTAAAGGGGGAAAGGTGTAGAAGAAGTAAAGTGAGTTGGGGGACACGGAAGGGTGATAGTTTAGTTGTTAGGAAGAAACTTGGAGTGTTGATGGTGTGGGCAATTGGGTTGTAGATAATCAGTGTTGAAATTTAAATGGTTTGAATGAAGTGAGGTTATAGCGGGTACGAGAGTATTAAACAAATGAGCTAAAACTGAAGAAAAAAGCTGGTACAAGCTGGTAACCACCATCCTCCACTTAACAAATATATAACTTCACCCAAGCTTGTGTACATTGGTTTGATCAACTCTATGTAAGTATTGTCTTTACACTATTCTTGTTCTGTGCCTCACTCAAACCCGCAAACCTTCCTTTAAGCAACATTTTAAAAAATCAAAAACCAAACCAACCAAATACCACATGCGGTGCACAAAACGGTGTCCGAAAGCAGCAAAAGCTCATAGCCGAGCAGTATCTATGTATCAGGTAGACCCGGCATAGGGCCGTGCATTTTGAGGCTCACAGAACCATGACAGATATGGCACATGCACCACATGCCAGCATGTATTGATATTCTGTGCATTTTACTCAAACGGAGAAAGAAAATAAAAAATAAAGAAAAGGGTAGCCGGTTCCTTTTGGTTTGAACTGGGGGACTTTAGGGCCTCAAGTTTCATAAGATCGTAACTTTACAAAAGAAGATTGCAATACTGTTGCCTTGTAGAGTGGATGATTATTTTGTGTTTATATTTAGATGTGTATGAAGTGGAGGTGGAGGTCTCGTATTGGAGTAGACCAGAGGGATCCATGTTTTGTAGCGACTGCCGGTCTGCGTAAGTTTCGAGATCCGACTAGCCTGGCCTATGCCTGTCACATAGCTATAATACAATATTATAAAATGAAATGAAATGACAGAAATTATCAATAACAAAATATTCTGTACACCATAAATGACAGTTGTGACCTAAAGACCAATTCCAATTAGGCCACAGTACTAAACTTCATTTCTATTAAATCCCACTACCAACAAACACCATCACCAAACGATTACAATAATTCAGGCGGATACCTTAAAAGACCCGTCCATTATATTCCAACACCACTACCAATGCCAATGCTAATAACAACGACCTTTGCACCCCACGCCCGATCCGGACCCTCTCCAAGCATCAGGACCCCAAGCCCACCACTACCCACCAGATCCTCTCTCCATTTCCCGTTTTTGGACCATACGTCAAAAAAAAAGAAAAGAAAAGAAGAGACCAACAATAACACCAGTAATAATCTCCAGGGGCCTTTTCCCTTTTCCGTAATGTTCTAGTCTTTTTTTTATTTTTTTGAGAAACTTGTGACTTGGGTTTGTAGCGGTTATTTTCCGGGAATGGTAAGTGGACGTGGTGATCTTTTTTAGCTTTATTTTCTTGCTTTATTCCCACATTGGGATTTAAAAGAAAAAAGAAATGGCCAAATGAGGGAATTTTTTGTTGTTTTGTTTCTTTTGGTAGTGAAAAATAGAACTTGGAAGAGGGATTCTTTTAGGAGTTCTACTAAGTTTGGAAATGAAGGTTGATTGGCTGTAGCAAAGATTGAAATGTCATTGAAAGGACAGTCCGATTTGATTTGGAAAGGACGTGAATAACATAACTGTGTAAACATATACTCATACAAACATGGTGTTCTAGAATACTCTTGTGGGTATGTGAATCTAAGAGTAAAACGACAACCGATACGGTTCATATTCATATTGTATTGGTATGGTACATTTTATTTATTTCTGATTTTGTAATATGCCATACAATCCACAAATACCAAAACTGGGGTAATCTGAAAATGACCAGATCTTATGGACTCAGAGTATTTGACATTCTGGTACACAACTAAGGCATACAAGATCCATAATAATTATCGATATAATATTAACAAGTTAATAAACAACAACAACAACAACTCAGCCCAGAGGTCTTCTCTTGAAGAATAGGAAACTGCTGACTCATGAACTTGCTAAAAAAAATTGGTTGAAAAATGAATTGGAAAAGAGTTTTGTAATAGTGAAAAAACGCCTCAGGCTCATTGATTGGAAGAATATAAGAAAAAAATTTTTTCAGTATACTGTACCTTAATTTTTTTTGTCTAGGAAAAGAAAATATCTGAAAAAAAAAAAGTCAATTGTAAACGAGAAAAAGTTTTATTTTATTTTGGTAAGTTTGGTAGGTGTGGTCAATTAAAGTATTATAGAACATCATAAATGACAATTGCTTGTGGGTGTTTGTGGAATGACGTGGGCAAGAGTGCGCACCTTGATATCAAGAATGGTACAATTATACACGCATTGGGATTTGAAAAACTAGACACGATCCATCTACTTTCTCAACTTCCTTCTGAATCCAAGCAATATTGTTGATATGGGTATGGATTTCATATGAACTTCTTACAAGGTATGTAGCCAGTTGCATATGAGTTTTAGACCAGCGTAGGAATAAACTAGTTGGACCTGGGTCTTCAATAAAGTATTGATTAATTTATATCGTGGGCACGGCCATGTATCAAATTGTGAATACTGAGTAGTAGAAATCTGATTATTAAATATAACAGTGATAACAGTGACACCACCAACATCGATCTAGCAGATGCTGATAGTGAATCTAAAACTGTATGGCGATTCTTGTATGGGACCAAGGGGGATTGAAAGTCGGCCCTTTCACTCTCTGTCTCTCCACTCAAATGTGTTTCAGGTTTAGACTCAAGTTGCCCATAAATTATTTTTGTTTTGTTCGATACCAGTTTTTCATCTGTTTTTTGGATTTTCGTGCCTTTTGAGAACTTTATTCGCTCCACGTCCTACCGGAAATGGACAAATTTAAAGTATCGATGGGTATATTGTGGGTGAGTAGACATGCTGAGTATACCCATATATTCGTCAGTTGATTGTATGTTTGTGTCGTTATACCATACCATACCATTCCAAAGGATATAGAATATAGTTTATAAATCTGCTCAAAGATGTAGCTTCAATACAGTTCATAGTTCGCTTTGTTGTTATTTTTGGCTCAATTTGTATGGTGATTTTGCCTATCGTCATCACCATGTTATCGGCGGTTTCTATTGCATATTAGGCATCGGCGGTGGTTTTAGATCCATCTGGTATTTCTGGTAAATCTTATGATGATGATAATAATAACAACAACAACAATGACTACAGAAACTATTCGAAACTGAATTACAGAAAAAATAAAAAAATTATAATTATTGTAGCCCATTATATTCCATAATAACAAGATCGCTATGATTGTATTGTATTGTATTCACATACACAAAAGCAACTAAAAATAATCTATGCTATATCTCGATGTTTATAAATACCAATCCATTCCAGTCTCTTTTCATTGAAAAAAATTATAGAATCTCTTTTTATCAATACTTACATCAATTAACCAAGCTTCCATCCATATAGTCGCTCTTATCGTCTAGTGTCTATCGCCTTTTTTTTTTTTGGTCCTTCGTTAATCTGTTTCAGTTATTGCTAATACCGTCACCCGTTTTATTATCACCATCAATAATACGCCAAACTCGACTAATAATTGACACTTCATCGATCATCCGTCTCGAAAAAGCTGCAAGCTTAGTAACTATCGATGGTACAAATTAAGTCATTGCTCATTTTGGGAGCAGTTGCGGTCTCGGCCACCTGGGACTTAAACTTCGGTAAAGACCCTTGGAATAAAGATCCTGGGCATAAGGACCCTTGGGGGAAACCTCAGAAGCCTCCTTACTATCCACCTTATCAACCACCTTACCAACCTCCCACCAAACCACCTCAAAAACCACCTTACAAACCACCTCAAAAGCCACCTCAAAAGCCGCCCCAAAAGCCGCCCCAAAAGCCACCTTACAAACCACCTTATAAACCTCCCACCAAACCTCCTACCACACCCTGTCTCCCCGAATGCTCCAAACAAACTCCTGCTCCCTTCTGCAAAAACAAGTGGGGTGAACTTTGCGCTCCCAACAGTCAGGTAGAGATCTCCGGTAAATCCGTTGAGAAGCTCTCCGGCGACAAGTGGATTGTCAAGTGGCACGTCAAGGTTAGAAAAGCATTCAATGAAGATGTCAAAGAATTGAGAGACTCGCAAGGTAAAGTCATTTACTCCGCCAAGAGAGATGGCCCTCCTACTTTTGATTTGTTTGATTTCGACGACCAGCGTGAAGTTTGCGGTTACACTGTTGGAAAGAAAATCTGTATTGAGGACATCAAGTACACTTACACTTACAGCTGCGGAAGTAACTACGATAATACTCAATGTGTTGAAATTAACTGCCCTTACTCTGAAAACGGTGCCATCTGTTGGGACAATTGTGAAAACACTCCTACTCCTCCAGAACCCACTAAGCCTGTTGAACCGTCTCCTGAACCTTGTGTCCCCACTGGATATTGTGAAACTTACCCCAAGAAGTTTGCCGTTCTGAGTCCTCCCGTTACTATCACTCCAAAATCCGTCACTCGTCTTGATAACGGCAAATGGTTGTTGAAATGGCATGTTGATGTTGCTACCAGTTACGGCCATGATGTTCTTACATCGGTCAAAGATACCTCAAATCAACACTACAAAGTTCTTTACAACGGATATTATGGTGGCCAGCCTGACAGAGATTTCTTCAACTTTGATGATCAGTACGAGGTTGTTCCGTTCACCATGGGTGACAAATTATGTTACCAGGATATCAGTTACGAATACGAGTGGAAAGCTAGTTGCAAGTATAACCGTATCAATGCCAGAATTGGCTGCGACTCTGGTGCGATTGGCCCGGCTTTCTGCTGGAATCCTGATTGTGGTCTTATTGTTTCGACTACTATTGCATCTGCTGTCTCCTCGGCTACAGTCTCAACCCACGGCGTTCCTTCAGAACCTGTCTCTACCCCGTTCATTTCATCAGCACCTGTGTCTTCCCCGGTTGTTCCTTCAGCACCAGCATCTTCCCCAGTTGTTCCATCAGCACCTGTGTCTACCCCAGTTGTTCCATCAGTTCCAGCTTCGTCTCCGGTTGTTCCATCGGCTCCTGCATCATCCCCGGTAGTTCCGTCGGCTCCAATCTCTTCTCCCATTGTTCCGTCTGAACAAGTCTCTTCTCCTGTCGTTCCATCTGGACCTGGTTCAACTCCCGTTGTGCCTTCTGGACCTGGATCATCTCCTGTAGTACCTTCTGGTCCCGCTTCATCTCCTGTTGTTCCATCTGGACCTGGATCCACTCCTGTCGTTCCTTCCGGACCTGGTTCAACTCCTGTTGTTCCATCTGGACCTGGATCTACTCCTGTCGTTCCATCTGGACCTGGTTCAACTCCCGTTGTTCCTTCAGGTCCCGCTTCATCTCC
>JAJMKR010000028.1:61453-217665 GCA_030563945.1 Geotrichum australiense | reverse complement strand
GTTCTCCAGTCTACTCGAATCATACAATGAAAATTCTCCCTTTTATATTACTTTGTTGTTTTCCACAGTTACCCTGATTTCATGGCTTTCTTTGGAATCATACTCGTCGAGGTCTTCTATGGTCCTCAGCCAGTGTTACCTTGAGTTGTGTACTTCTGGGTAACACTTGTCATTGGAAGCGAGGCTGACCCATGACACAAAATAACCTCTTCGTCACGAACTTTCATCTTTTGGCAGGCTCCGATGTGGTGCGCGAGTGTAATACGCAGGCAATCCATTGTTCAATTCAAAGTATGGACATGTGTAGTATAAAAGTAAGTTCAATATGACGTCGCGTCGGGCAAGCAAATGGAGTAGTTAGGGGTGCGCTTTATTTAAGGTTTCTTCCGGCCGGTCGTCTCTTAACCTTTTCTAAAAAAAAGGACCTTGTACAACAATGGGATATTATGAAATAGTAAGGTTGAACAGTTTGAACTGACAGTTGGGTATGGTATATCTGTAATGGACACGGGCAGCGAGGCCTTTCATGACGACGCGGAAGAAGTTTTGAATTAACTTTTGGAGATAGAAACAGACAAACAAAGTCCATTACGGTAGGTTGACGGGTTCGATATTTTAAGAATAGAGAACCTTATACGATGGAGAAAGCCTATATAATTCCACAAACTTTGATTGAATTTTGTACAAAATACAAAATATAACTTTTCAGTTCTGAATTCAGTAAAAAAATATAATTTCTTTGTTCATGTATTGTGTCAGACGGGTACAAATGTCACTTTGAATAAAACAAAGGTAAAATCAACAAAAATCCCAAGTCTTCTCTGACCACTGGTATATTGATTATTGTAGACATAAAAATCTTTGACCTTATGGCATACTGTACTGGACAGTGGAATGGGATTAGCGAGGTTTTGAGCTCGTTTGTGGAGTGCCTTAAATTAAGGGTACTTTGAACCGGGAGATGGTGGTTTACAGATTGGTTCATTAACAAAAAAAAAAAACCTTTTGAGGTACGGTAGTAAATTACAGTAGATACACATATATATTTGGATACCATGATTATCTAGATTTGTTTTTTTAGTATGCCTTGCGATATAACTATTATGAAAATTTAATAGATTTTGTCAAAAATGGGCTTTTGTGTTTTTCCAAATTTATTAATTACATGACATGAAAACTTTCAAGACTTGAACAAAGAAATAGACGAAAGAAAAAGAGAAACCAAAAACATATATATTATGATCCATAATGTTATAGAAAAGCTTAACTCTATATAAAGCAGAGAGTATTTTATGGATTATAAAAGTCTAAAAAGTCAGTTTTGAGTTTTTTTATATGGTTGGTCTTTGTGAAATTGGTAGTAGTGGTGGAGTGGCAGTTTTGGTGGGTTTGAGTTTGGGGAGGTGATGAGTGGCCATTGTTGTGGTTTCAGAATGTTGGTGATGACTTATTATTACCATCAGTGGGGGTTATCTGTCGTTGTTTAGTTTTTTGAGTTTTGATGGTTTGTTAATGTGCATTTGCACTTGGAGGTGTAGTTTTCTAGAATGACATGGAATGAAATGGGATGAAGGAAAGGCCATTGGTGGTTTTAGGTGTTGTAAATTTACTACACCTGAAGTTTGGCGATGGCTAACCTTGAAGCAAAAATGCCATTTTCATAGAAATTTATGACAGGAACCATCATCGTACTGTATCCGTGTTTTATTTTATTTTATTTTATTTCATACGCGTTACGACGTGATGTTAAAATTGTAAGAGTGGAAATTTTCATAACATATTAATTCTATGACACAGTGTTCAACTTGGTCATAACAAGTTAGGCCTTTCCCTCTTCCAAAAAAGACAAAAAATAAAAAAAAGATACAATATTTTTGAACCCTGAAATTATTTTCATAGGTTGTATTTTTTATGTTATAATATAACTTACACAACTGAACTGCATGATATACTGTTTTTTACATTGGACATCTGGACAATCTTTCAAGATTTGGATGTGCGACACTGGATGCAAAGCATTGACCGAGATCCATCTACTGTATGATCAGTCAATTTCAACGGTGTTTTGTGACGGATGCTAAGACACCTCTTTTTTTGTTGTTGTTGTCGAATCGCAATAGATTGTGCTGTGCTTTGAACAAATAATTAGAAAATAAAGGTTTTGGACTGGAGGTGATTAATTTTTAAATAATAATTATTATGATTTTTGTTGTTGTTATTTTAGCGAGAAATTTGTGTCTCATTGCGGGACACAAAACTTTCCCAAAACGGGAACCAAAGTATACAAAAAATGTCAAAATTGAATATTCATCATTGCTGGTAACGGTACTAAACTAAACTAAAACCAACACCAACACCAAAAGGCTACAAAATAAAGTCGTAAGGTGGTATTAGCCCATCTTCATCATCATCATCGTGTTGACAGATTTTTGTACCGGAGTAACTAATATTTTTTAGCACTTTACGATACCCGCGAAATAGTTGATAGAGTTTTTCTTTAATAAAGAAAAAGACAGTTTCAACTTTCAAACTCTAAAAGGGAAAAAAAGGTCTACACAAAACAAACAAGTCAAATATCTCGTTTATATATACGGAATATACACAGACATCTAAATCAAAAAAAGGACTCAATAAGTTGTACGTGATGGAATGGGGAGAACGGGATGAAAGTGTTTTATATACTTGGGGGGTGTTTTTTTTTTTTTTTACCCGACAATATTTTGTTTTTTACTTTTTGGAGAAACTACAAGATCATATTATACAGATCGACAAGGCTAAAAGCGCCAGTCGACGTAACATGTATGCAGTCGATAGTAACAAGAAACAAGAAACAAAAATGAAAAAAGAAAATGTACTGCAAGATGTATTGTCCCAAGTCCGATGTTTTTTCTTTTGTAATTACTCCAAGTTGACATTGACATCATTACTCGCTCATAATGAGAGGTTTCGGTATTAATGGATTGTCAAACATTTGGCGCATACAGATTATTCCGACTTGACTAAATGAATCAATAAATTTCACCCTCAAAATAGATATATGTCTTCTTTCTTTTCTTTGACAGTTCATAATATTTCATTCGTACTACTATTATGACCATCACAGTGTCAACATATTATACTGATCGACTTGTGAATACCCAAAATAATCAAATTTTGATAGTTTTTGTGTCTACATGATTAAAAAAACGGGAGGAACAAAAAAATAAAAAAAAATTAAGAGAAAACCCTTAAAGAGATTGACTGATTATCGCTCAATAATCGCATCATGATTGCCGATTTCTTTATTTCTTTCTTCTTTTCCTGTGTGATTTCTGGTGCAAGATGACACTGGTAGTCATGTACTTTGATGATGATGATGGTCATGATGATTGAAAGAGTATGCACGTTGTTGAAGTTGACTATCCATCCATTATATAGTTATATTGAGAATTGACAGACATTTTGTAGTATTACTACCTTATACAGTGTGAAAAATCAATAACACAAAGGACTTATTATTTAAACTATTAAACATTGTGATTTAAACAAAAAAAGTAAATACAAATGTCATCAGTAGTACTAAAAATACATACAAATTTGCATACCTACATACATGGATTTATTAATTTTTATTATTAATTGAATCTGGAATCCCTCAAAGAAAAAGAAAAAAAAGCTTTTTTTTCATTATTATTTGAATATTATTGCCCTTTTTCTTTTTTTTTCTTCCTTTCTTTTTTATTTTTTATTTTTTGGTTTTGTACAATAGTTGTATTTGGGAATGGAGTTTTGTATGGATTTTTTTCGTTCATGGTACAGCGTATTTTGTTTCCATCTTGTCCTTTTATATTATAAATGGCATCAATTCCCGTCAGTTTTATATGTGGACCTTCTTTTGTCATCTCTGCTTTTCATTCATAACAACGACGACGACGAGGAAGACGAAGACCAAGACATCATCAATCAATTATATACTCAGATAGATAGATTGTTATCATCAACATCATCCCTATATATATACGACTGAGTCCTAAATTACTCTATTCTGTTTCATTGTCATTTCTCATCTATATTGTCATCTACTTATAACCTGCTACTATTATTATATTTATTATAAAATATTCAAAAAAAAAAATATAATATCACAAAAGTATTTGTTTCAAACTTCTTAATCCTTTTTCTTCTTCTTCCTACTCTTTTTCTTCTTTTTTGTTTCTTTCCTGTCGTCATCATCATAATCATCACACAATCCACCACCATCATCAACAACCATCGCCTTTGAAAACTTCCAGATAATCAAAGATCTTCATTCGCAAAAATGAAGTTCTTCTTAATTTTGGTTGTATCCCTTTTACACTTTGCTTACGGCTTTGAACATCATCGTTTCATTGTTGAATACAAAAATGTTGATCATCTAACAAAAAGATCCATACAAGATCCATCTGACAGCAACTCCAACAACGACCCCCATGAAAATTTCCACTCAATCCTGAAATCAAAACTCAACCTTGATTCAATCCCTCACTACAACTACTCCTCATCAATCTTCAACGGTCTCTCATTCTCAGTCCAACAGAAATCAAAGAGATCGCAACTGCTTACTAAAAAATCAGTTCTCAAAAAACTAAAATCCCTCCCGGAAGTCAGAAATGTTTGGGTAGCGCAGTATTTCACCCTTTTGGATGGCGAAAAACCCATCCTTGCCGACCATCCTGTAACAGCTTCCCCCCATCTCCTCACCGGAGTGGACCAACTACATGCTCGCGGACTCACTGGTAAAAACGTCACCATTGGTATTATCGACACCGGTGTCGACTACAACCATCCTGCTCTCGGTGGTGGCATTGGCGCAGACTACAAAATTAAGGGTGGTGTCAATTACATAGGCTTGCACCAGAACAATGTAACTTGGAGATCTTTGAACTACAACCCTTTAGATTGTCAAGGGCACGGCACGCATATAGCAGGAATTATTGCAGGAAATTCCTCAAAAGTGCTTGGTGTAGCTCCAAACTCTAATATTCGCGCTTACAAAGTTTTCGGCTGTACCGGTGGTACCACTGAAGACGTTCTCCTCGCTGCTTTCCAAAATGCCTTCCAGGACGGCGTAAACATCATCACTGCCTCTGTCGGTCTCTCCGGTCAAGGTTTCCTTAGAAGTCCCGTCAGTTTGGTCTCCTCACGACTGGTCGAAGCCGGCGTTTTTGTTGCTGTAGCTGCCGGTAATGCAGGCGTCGAAGGCCCCAGATTCCCAAGCGCTCCTGGCGCAGGTCAATTTGTAACCACCGTGGGGTCTGCAGAATCCGATCTTATTGTGACTTATAACGGCGAGGCTATATCCTCTTCGGGAAAAACCTTCTCTTTCCAGTACTCCACTAATGCCGGTGTGACCCCAAACACAACTGGTTCCTTTTCTGTTGATTTCGTCCCCTACGATCTGCAAAATTGTTCTGACACTGCCGACATTCCTGCAACAAAAAACAATACCGCCCTACTCCTTCCCTCTAACTCAAAGTGTCAACAGCGTGACCTTTACACTACTGTCAAGGATCTCGGCTACAAGGTGGTCCTTTCCTACATTACGGATGAAACTTCATCGCTCAACTACACCTACCCTGACGCTTCTGTAGAGGGTCTCCCTATCGACATTTTTGGTTATGCGCAGCTTGGCCTGGGCAGTTGGGCGCTGAATGAAACTTCAAGTGGTCACAACTTGACTTTGACTTTCAACTCTTCTGCCCCTCAAGTCTATGCCTACAGTAACGACTCTGTTGCTGCCCATGTCAATGACTTTTCGTCTTGGGGTCCCCATTACGAAGACGGGTTGTTTTACCCTGCCATTACTGCACCTGGTGGACACATTTTCTCAACTTGGTTGAATGGCCAATACGGAATTCTTAGTGGTTCCAGTATGGCTACCCCTTATGTAAGTAGATCGATCGCCTATCGTTAAATATTTCCTTGACCTTTCTTTTCACCCTCCCCTCCTCTCCCTATGAAAGGAACCTCAACTAACTTTTTCGTCTAGATTGCTGGTGTCGCTGCGTTATATTTCGAAAGTTTGACAAACATTAGCAATAGCACAAACTATGCTCTTGAGTTGAGGAGAAAGCTTATTACCACCTCTGAAGCTTTGAGCATCCACACTGGTGGATCTGATAACTCGTAAGTTTTCGTGGATCAAAGCTTGACAATATTTGGGTTTAAGTTTTTTTTTCTATTGTGGAAAAACTAAAACCAACATTAACCCAAACAAGATAAAGTTTTCTCCCCTTGTTTATTTGGTTCTTTGTTCTATTTACTAACGTCATTTGTTTTAGAAGCGATGTCGCACCTCTGATCCAACAAGGTGGTGGTTTCGTCAAGGCTTCCAGAGTCATTGACATGAAATCTCACCTTGCTTCTGAGCCTTCGCTTAACCTTGGCTCGGGCTTGGAGCTAAGAACAAACTTTTCGATCGCAATCAGAAACACTGACAGTAAACCCGTCACTTTCAACCTTTCCCACGTTCCTTCCGTCACTGTGATCTCAAAGTCCAAGTCTGACAGACCTGTCAAGTCTTATCCCCCTTACAGTCACCTTTATCTCTCTGCTTTCTACGAGAAATCAGTCACCATTCCTGCCAACGGATTTTTGGAGGTCCCTGTGAACTTTACCATTCCAAAGGCTATCGATATTGATTTGGGCGCTATTTTCCAAGGTAAGATTGTTTTCACAGGAAACAACTCTGAGAAAATCGGTGTCCCATACATTGGTACTGTGATTGATTCTTATGGAAACTGGACTGCCAACCCTCCTCAAATTTACGGGTTCAACTCTGAAGGTAAAGTCTACGAAATTGCTGGTGTTACCACTTCATTCTTGAATGGTACTGTGTCCAGTGAAAACACCACAGTCCCTGTCCCCAGCGTTTCATACCCCAAGGTCAATGCATCTGACTCATCAGCCCCCCAAATCATTTATTCTTGCAAGTCACCAGCCTCTTATATCACGTTTGGTTTGACTACTGTAGATTATGATTTGGATTCTGATTTCGCCGCTCCATTGATTCCTGGTAAAAACGGATTCATTCAACACTTGATGAGTGAGCAGAATGATGCTTATTTCCCTAGTGCTTATGTTGGACGAACTGTGGATGACGTTTCGTTCCCAATCAGAACTTTTGCCAACGGCACCTCAGTTCCATCCGGTACTTACAGGGTTCTTGGTGCATACTTGCCTTCCCCCTACCGCCCAACTGTTAACAGCACTGATTTCTGGATAACCTATTTGTCAGATCCATTTGATTATAAAGTTGTTGCGAACACCGCTGCCGTTAAGAGTGCAGACAATCTTGATTCCATCTTCTCTGGTATTACCATCAGTGGTGTTGCTTCCAGTTCTTCTACTATTGATTCTCCCCACGATCCCCTTCAATTTGAAATCCAACTTACTTACCATTCCAACATTACTAAAGGGTCTGTTGCCGAGCTCCAACTTCCTACTGAGTTCACTTCTTTCCCCAAGTGGTACTACGGGTGGGATTCTCAATATTCCAATGTTGCAAACATTTCCATCTCTGAATCCAACCTTCTCACTGTCACATTTTTGGAAGATATCGATTTTGAATACGCTGATTCCAGCATTCTTCTTTACGGAAGATTAGCTGAGCCTGAAAAGTTTTCTACTCCTGGCAGATACTTTTTCAATTTCCTTGCTGGTCCTGATGAATCTGTCGCCTTTTTGAATATCAAGGGTATTGACCAAACTGCACCATCTCTTCACACTAGCAGAATTGATTCTAACGGTATAAGATGGTTGGATATTGATATTCCTCACGGTCTCGGTAAGTGGGCCTCTGCCAACTTCACTGCTACTCTCCCTGAAGACAGTGAATTGTTTTTCGGTGACTCTGCTAAGCATACCTCTGTTCGCGCCATCACTGAAACGGATCGTTTGTTCAACGCTACCAAGACTTCGAATGTTTCTGCTGCATTCGGTCTTGCCACTTATGATAAGAATGCCACTGGTTACGTTATCGCACCATCCAACAATAACCGTTCTATTCAGTTTTCTTTCCCTATTAATGGAACTGCTACTACTGGTAACCAATACTACGTCTCGCTTACCCTCTCCGTGACATTGGACAATGGTGCTGATATTGTTTACAACCTGAACAACTTCTTGGATACAACACCTCTTCTTGTTGGTGTCAACACTCTTACTTTCAAAACTTTTGTCTTGGATGAAAGCTTCTTGAAGTACGAAAATGTCACTCTTAACAACACCTCCACATTCAGTCGCTCTATTGGAAACCACTCGTATGTGTATACAAACACCGAGAGATATCAGTTTTTGGACAACCAAAGAATGCAGTTCTTGAGTGGTATTGGATACAGATACCTTAACGAAGAAGCATACAGAAGACTTGATCCTGATGCATTCAAATATCTCTTGTCCGCTCCTCAGTACATGACTGAAATTGGTAGCCCTCTCACTACTAATAGAACTGACCTCACCTACTCTGTTAACTATGATGATGATACTTACTACTTGATTAACTACGGTCAAGATACTTATTATCTTATTAGTTACCAACCTGAGTCAGCCACTCCTGATGCCGAGTCTGAGTATTATTACAGAATTGGATACGATAAGGATTACTTTTACAGAGCCGGTGACGAGTCTGACAAGGTTCCAATTGACAAGGACTATTACAACAGGCTAGATGCTGATAAGGACTACTACTACAGATATGGCGTCAACAAGGAAACTGAGGAGCAAAACTATTACTACAGATATGGTAATGCTAAATCAGAAGCTGAAAAGGACTACTATTATAGATACGATGGAGACAAGGATGCTGCTGAGAAGGATTACTATTATCGCTATGGTGGAGACAAGAATGCTGCTGAAAAAGACTACTATTACAGATACGGTGGTAATCAACAAGCTGCTGAAAAAGACTACTACTACAGATACACTGGCGACAAGGATGCTGCTGAGAAGGACTACTACTATAGATATGGAGGTGACAAAGCAGCAGCCGAAAAGGATTACTACTACAGATATGGAGGTGACAAGGACGCCGCTGAAAAAGATTACTACTACAGGTACGGTGGTGACAAGGACGCCGCTGAAAAGGATTACTACTACAGATATGGTGCCAACACTGAATACTACTATAGATATGGTGGTGATAAGGATGCTGCCGAAAAGGACTACTATTACAGATATGGTGGCGATAAAGAAGCGGCCGAGAAGGATTACTACTATAGATATGGTGGCACTCCTGCTTATTACTACAGATATGGTGGTGACAAAGACGCTGCTGAAAAGGATTCCTACAACAAATACGGCGGTGACAAAGACGCTGCTGAAAAGGACTATTATTATAGATATGGCGGTGACAAGACTGCTGCTGAGAAGGATTACTACTACAGGTATGGTGGTGATAAAGAAGCTGCTGAAAAGGATTACTACTACAGATACGGTGGTGAAGAAGCTTACTACTATAGATATGGTGGTGACAAGGATGCAGCTGAAAAAGACTACTACTACAGGTACGGTGGTGATAAGGAAGCTGCTGAGAAAGATTACTACTATAGATATGGTGGTGATAAAGCTTCTGCTGAGAAGGACTATTACTATAGATATGGTGGAGACAAGGATGCTGCTGAAAAGGATTACTACTATAGGTATGGCAGTTCAGTTGCGAATGTAAACACCAACTATTACTACAGATACTCTGGTGATAAAGACGCTGCTGAGAAGGATTACTACTACAGATATGGAGGTGACAAGGACGCCGCTGAAAAAGATTACTACTATAGATACGCTGGAGACAAGAACGCTGCTGAAAAAGACTACTACTACAGGTACGGTGGTGACAAGGATGCCGCTGAGAAGGATTATTACTATAGATATGGTGGTGATAAAGCAGGCGTCGACAAAGACTACTATTACAGGTACGGCGCTGACAAAGATTACTACTACAGATATGGTGCGGACAAGAATGCTGCCGAGAAGGACTATTACTACAGATACGCTGGCGACAAGGCAGGCATTGTGAAAGACTATTACTACAGATACGGCGGTGACAAGGCTGGTGTTGAAAAAGACTATTACTACAGATACGGTGCCGGCAAAGACTATTACTACAGATATGGCGCCGACAAAGACGCAGCCAGTCCCGACTATTACTACCGTTACGGTGCCGACAAAGACTATTACTACCGCTACAGCAATGACAAGGCTTCAGTCGAGACAAATAGTCTAAGTGTGCGAAGTATTTTGACTAAGCTGTTTAAGCGATTCACTACGTCTTCTTCCGATGCGGAGGTGTCTGATGTCGACGAGAATTCTGGCGCTCCTGCCTCCACCACACCAAGCGCCGTGGCTAGTTATAGAATCTCGGCGAGAGGAAACATACAATCGTCGGGATGGGAAGCGTGGACCGGAAAGAATAAGAATACGGTCAGCGCTGTTAGTCTGAGGTATTTGAGGAACCCTGGTGCTGGTGTTAGAGTGTCGAGAATCTAAAAGTGGGTTATATAGAGGAAGGAGGATAGAAAGAAAGAAAGAAAGGAAAAAAAATGATGATAAGTGAATTTTTATTGTATAGTTGAATAAAGTGTCATTTTTTATGTAAGTTTATTATATATGTAATTTCAATAATGGATATGTTTATTTTCTTGAAAAAACGATGGGGCAAATCTGATCAAACGTACCTATATTGAGATGTTTACTTGGAGATTATCTATTGCTTTGATACAGTAAAAGTTGGTAGTTGGTAGTTGGTAGTCTTAAGACGAAGTGACATGTAACTGGTTAAGTAGTTCACACACTTTATGAATAAAATCAACAACTAGTATACACTCGCTATCATCAAATTTAGAACTCTTTATTCACACCTTTCACAAAACAACAACATAAAATATTGATACATAAAAAAATGGTATGCCCTGATAGATGATAACAACTATACAGTTTGTAAAAGACTAGTCTTATCAATACAACGTAGACTTTTAACCAGTTCTGCTTCTTTCCACCACCCCAAATACTTCTAAAAACCAGTAAGAAGAAGAAAAATAAAATAAAAAAATTAATAAAATAAAAAAAAGAGCTTTCCAATATATGTATATCTATTTTTTTCAGGTTCCAAATCTATTTATTTATTTATAATGCAATATTTGATCGTTCCTATGAACATGTTCCTGATGCACGACGGGGCCCGAGATGATCGGTTGTCCTACCAGTTTCGGTGGATCCAGCGATGACGACGCCGACGACGATGCCGATCCGGTCAATTTGTCCTCACCTCCCGATGCCGGTTTTTTCTGTTGGTGCTGCGGTAACACTGACGGCACAGCAGCAGCGGCAGGAGGAGGAGGGCTAAGCGCAGCCAGTTTCGAAATCACAAACTGTCGTTCATCGTTAAACTGGTCATCTTCCTTTCTTTGGTCAGGGAACGAAAAGTTGTTTAAGAATTCAATCAATTTGGCCTGATTCTTGAACAGTGTATCTTCAACGGGTCTGACTTTTTTCGGATTCGCTACAAAGATTTTGAATATTTGAAACGCTTCAAACTTGATGTTTGCTGATTTGTTGCGCATAAGGGTCATCACTAGTCGGAGGTTACCGACGTCGTTGACGTAAGTTGTCATGAAGTTGTAGTTTGATCGTTGGCGTATGAGTTGTGCCATCAGCTTTAAGCTTTGCCGTTTCGTCACGTAATTGTCTGATTTCATTAGCATATTCATTTTATCCACAAATTTAGCCTGGTTGGTGCTAAGGAATTCGCCGGCGAGGGCCGGGTGGACTGTGAGAGTATCTGATATAGTTGAAAAAGCATCAGTTGCAATTTCAAATGGAGCTTTTGAAACAGTGTCGAACAATGTCCAAAACGCGGGAGACCGTAGTACTATGGTGACGAGAGGCTCATGTTTTATGCAGTCTCTAAGAATGAGCCCTGCTATGAGGGCGACGTCGTAATTAACACATGCTATAATTAAAGCGTCAAAGAGTTTTGGGTTTTTTGCAAGAAAGTCGATTGTTGGCGAGTGATTTCCGATTTGTCGTCGAAGGAGAGTTGAAAAAACAACAACGACTTCTTTGCGGGCATCGAATTCCAGGGAAGGAAGATTTGTGACTAGTAAAAGTAGTATATCCGACTGGTAGGCTTCTTGTGCAAATAGTGCGATTTGATCTGGTATTGGATCAGAGTCTTTTTTTTGCATTTTAGTTGTTGTTGTTAGTGAATAGTTTCAACTAGGTTGATTGAGGGTAACTGTCACATACCTTGATCACCACATAAAACGACTTTTATTTGAGCTAGGATTTTCGACGATTCGTCAATAAGCTAATTGAAATGAGACATTTGTTAATCAACCGTAATAAAGAGCTAGTAATGCCAAAAAAAACAGTGCATTGAAAAACACTTACTTTTTTCCTATCGGCGTTCGAAGAGTCTAGTCTTGTTAGGATATCGTTCAATGCTCTAACCAGTTCCTGGGGGGTTTTCGGCTTTCTAGAAAACAAAAAAGACATTTCAAGGTCGGTTGCAGGTTATCGGATAGTAAATGAAAAGGATCCTTTTATAGAGATGACGGGAGTCAGCGATGGATACAACGGTCGCAGAAAGGCACGTTAGACACTAGTTTTGGCTGTGAGATGCTATAAAGTTGGTAAGAATATGAAAGAAAAAGTAGAACAGAAGAAGGATGGAAAGAAAAGAAGCAGGAAAAGAAGGAAATAAGGGAACAAACAAGGGAAACTTTCATAACCCTAAATATATCGATACTGTACTGTAGGTATGGGATGCAGGTGTTTTTCTTCGAAAGCAGAAGCTTTATATTCCAAGTAATATATATGCGCACGTTTGTTTTTCCTCCTGCCATTCTAACTGGCCAAGGAAGGATTCTAAGTGAAACAAGCCGCGCAATATAGCCGTGCCTGTGTGTAGCAATTTACCTAAGACAACTCGCCTATGTACCTGTAGCATGCATTCAATACGCTCAAAAAACCCTTTGGTGCCATTTTCAGGCTTCACTCTGCTTTTCAGCTAAAATAAAGAGTATTTCTATCAACGTTGTCAACAACTGAAGCATATTAAAAAAGAGTATGTCATACAGCAGTTAAGAGGACATATCGAAAATAAGCTATAAAACAAAGATTGGCTTATACTTTCTTTTAATATATTTTGATACTTGCAATACTAGGATAATTAGGCCTGTAAACTACAGTACGACATTGCTAGGACATGCGATTTATCCAAGCTCTGTAGTATCTCTTGATAAACGAATACTGCCTCATCAACTGTACAATGTTTAGTATAGATCATTATTATTGGAACAGTAGGCATCATTTAGAAAAACCATTGTAACAAAGAAGAATCATAAAAAGCTGGAATGTCGTTTTAACAAACAATAATTTCAGAGAAGTTTTACATTCAAGGGCCATTACCTGGTTCATCTTCTATATATATTAATCTACCCATGAACATAATACCAGGAGCTTTTAGATAAATTTAAACCATTTTTAGCATTAGGTCGTGAAATCGTACCAAATATATAAAGTACTTTTCCTTTCCTGGTTTTTTTTCAGTGGATGTATACGTTGCTGCAAAGATTATCAACATATTTGCCTGAAAAGATTTTTGGTAGATTTTGAATTTGATGCAAAAACATAACGATTTAAATCTCATTCTGCTTTCACTGAACTGCTAAATGCTCTAACCAAAAAAAGACATTGGTTATTAGTTGTACACATCATATTGGTTGATTTCTTGATCTCTTTCAAAAGACATATAGGTGAGACTTCGTGACTTGATTACCATAGAATTAGCGGTTGGAGTTTTTCTAACTACCACCTTGATATCTCGGCATCATGTTTGCTTGTCATTAATATACCTAGCAAGTGTAAGTTTTCAAACATTTCAATAAACCATAGCTAGCCATGTTGGATATTGTTAAAATGTCATCAAGTATAGATCAATCTGACTTTACAAAACGTAAACTGATGATGGAATAATCTTCCTCTAAAACGTCCCGTTATATACAAATCTTGTGAAAAAATATACCTGGGCTAATTTGTAGTTAGATGACGAAAAAAAAAATTGCAAACAGGAAAAACCTCGTTTCCAACAGCCTTGAGATAATCCATTGCTAGCCTAGATGTGATTTCCAGTCAAAGAGTTGTGGTAGAATATTGAACTTCTAGTGCTAAATTCAAAGTTGAGCTATTGGATCTTGCCAAAAAATTAATCTTCCGCTAAAATACAGTATTCAAACTAATAGCAGCATAGATTAGCGTTATAAATTACTAGACTTTGTTTAACCGACCGTTTTTTTCTGCTTCTGTTATAAGAAATAACGTGAATATTAAATTCTCTATTAAATTGACAATGTTTTAGACTAGCGTCAGACTATGTTTTATGACAAGGAATAGTTTTTTCCTTCTAAAGAACAGTAGCTTGGCTTATAAATATTGGATACTCAGCTAGATTCATTGTTTGAAACTAGTCCATGTCGTAGCTAAAGAGGAAGCTGGATTATATATCTAGATTCAGGGCAAGCTATGCGTGAGATTGGACTCCATCAAAACAGTAATTCAGAAAGAACATCTATTAAATCAACTGGAGAAAATTGTTAGTACGAACTCGTTATCATTGATTGGAAAACATGATAAAACGTTTTTTTGTAACTTTATTTCCCTTTTCAGTAACTTTTAGAAAAATTAATACAGCTTAGATTGTGCATACAATACTTTGTGCAATATTAATGAACATACTGTACAAAAATATATATGAATCTACTTCCATTCTTTTCAAATAAAATGAATCTTTCATACACTTTTCACAAATTTCCTGTATTCACGAATACTCAAAACAATAGAGCGTTGGATAACACAAGTCCCACAGAACTAACATAATGCCATCATGGTAATATAGAGACTGTATTTGTCACCCACAGCAATTTTCATATTTTCAGGCCAGTCTAACCTGCACAATAATATCCATAGAATCTTTATCAAACAAAACAAAAAGTTTGAAAAGAATGATCTTTTCTGTATTTTTATGGTTTAACTAAACGTTAAGGCTCATAGAAAGGCGCCCAAGAAACATCAGAATTCGGCAATGGTATCAAAACCACAATATTTTCAATTCTGATCAGCGCTCGTAATTAAGCAATAAGACCTCAGCCGAGTCTTTAGTTATTGGAGAAGATGAAATACTGAACCAGCATAAGAGATGCTGATATTATGTCCGTGTTATCCTCCTTCTTAAAAAGTATTTAACAAGTATGTAAGAGTGTCAAACTATCATATCGATAATCAAACATCATAGCGATATGAAATTATTGAAACACAGTAGTAATATGATTAACAACGAATTTTTGAAAGTCGGGATAGAATGTCAATAGAAACAAACTCTTACTGTACCAGAATTATCAGATAAGTTCAAGGTTGACATTTTTATGAAAGGTGTTGTTTATCGTCAACATATGGGTATGCCAAATTTAAGCAATTATCTACGAGACAATTTTGTATTTTCCATGATCGAAAGTGCACTTTTATCAGAAGTAACATCTGGAATATGGATTCACCAAGGAACAAGCCTAGGGAAGAGATTTGCTTCAACATTCTACAACTTGTATTGTTGTGCACTGTGCGTAAAGCAGAGTGCTTTCCACGCTAGTGCACAAAGCCCTAAATAAAAACTCTAGGATCTAATTAGGGCTTGGTATGTGACCGCTTATACTCAATATGGAACCACAAAATTTCCTATTACAATCTCTCACAAAGGGTTAGGTTCATTTCTAAGTTACAGCTTAGACTTTTTTTCGGTTTGGAAAAAATTTGAAAATTTACCTTGACATCGTGCACCCGACTCGACATATTGCAAGGAAATCATCAAAATGGGCAGAGGACCGTAAGTACCACGAATCACTGATACTATCGACTACTATGACATCAACATTGCATTAATGGAAATTACGTTAATTTGAAGGAGATTTGGAAAGGGCTTTATATCTGTTGTTTTGTGCTCGGAATGTAATGGGATATACGTTTGGAAAGGTCGGCTGGGATATGTTGAATTTAGTAGTAGTTGCAATATGTTGTTATCGAATTGAGTGCTAACTGATGGTGTATAGAAAGAAGCATTTGAAACGTTTAGCGGCTCCATCCCACTGGATGCTCGACAAGCTTTCGGGCACTTACGCCCCCAGACCTTCCCCCGGTCCCCACAAGCTTAGAGAATCTCTTCCTCTTGTCATCTTCCTCAGAAACCGTTTGAAGTATGCTCTTAACGGTACTGAAGTCAAGTCTATTCTTATGCAAAGACTTGTCAAGGTCGATGGTAAGGTCAGAACCGACAGCACCTTCCCCGCTGGTTTCATGGACGTTATCTCTCTTGAGAAGACTGGTGAACACTTCCGTCTTGTCTACGACGTCAAGGGAAGATTCGCCGTCCACAGAATCACTCCTGAGGAGGCCCAATACAAGCTTGGTAAGGTCAAGCGTGTTCAACTTGGTAAGAAGGGAATTCCCTACCTTGTTACACACGACGGTAGAACCATCCGTTACCCCGATCCTTTGATCAAGGTCAACGACACTGTTAAGATCAACCTTGCTACTGGTAAGATTGAATCTTTCATCAAGTTCGATAACGGTAATGTTGTTATGGCTACCGGTGGTCGTAACTTGGGACGTGTCGGTGTCATCACTCACCGTGAACGTCACGAAGGTGGTTTCGATATTGTTCATCTTAAGGATTCTCTTGACAACACTTTCGTCACCCGTCTTTCTAACGTTTTTGTCATTGGTGAAGGATCCAAGCCTTTGATCTCTTTGCCCAAGGGTAAGGGTATCAAGCTTTCCATTGCTGAAGAAAGAGACAGACGTCGTGCTGCTTCTGCTTAAACAGATATCTTTGTATATTCTTTTTTATTATATTCTAATGGTAGTTGAAAACTTTGAAAATTTGGTTGGGATTCTGTATTCAAAATGAAAGGTTCAGGTGTTTCTTTGTAGGCGTGGTTGTAATATGGGCGAATTTCAAATTGCTCTGCTGATGTAGACTAATACCTCGTATCCGTAGCTCACTCTCACTTATAAGTTTTAACAAAGTGGTTTAGAGCCTTCTAAGTTTTGTAAACATACATTTTGCACCATTTGTATAATAATTTGTTCCAGCCCGATTGATTAAATATGTATTGAAGAAACGAAACTTGTCGTCTTGTGTAGAGCTTCAGCTAGTTGAAAATACAGTACTGTATATGGGGTTAGTACTATTGATTGTTGTACCTTACTGATGGTTGCCTGATATCTGCATCACAGCTAAGAAACATACAATTGCTGTTGATGGAGATATTTCGAGATTTTGTTGTTACAGTGTTGACCATGATGTTTAACCATATCGTGATTCAATATCAGCTCCCTATTTCGTCCATGTTATTTACGGGGAATTGCCTTCCTACAATCGTGTTACAAAAGTGTGAGCCTCAATGAGCTCAAAGTAAACGGTTTCAAAAGCAGTGTAAATGAAGTGAAATGTCAATAGCTATGAAAGCCTCACAAGTACGCCTTAAATTACCGTATAGACAACCTGTGAAATCATTGCTATATCAAGAAAAGAGCTTTTTTTTTGTTGATCCGATCAGTCAACATACATTGCATGTCTTTCAATATACCACTTCATATAATATACACCTCATCTAAAAAACCTTCCCACAAGGCTTCCCGCAAGCCCGCTAACAATACCGCTAGACACAACATTTCCAACAACAGCATTCGCCTTCCCAAATTTATCGCATCTACTAAATGCCAGAGCGTTCGTGACCGTCAACATCAGCGCCACAGCAATCAGCAACAGCCACAAAAACTGGAACTTCAAAATAGCCAAGAGCCCCAACAGCAACCACAGCGCCGGCGTCACGTAGCTCATGAACCAAAACACCTTGGAGTCAATAGGGTTAATGTATCGTTGTGGATCCGCGGTCTCAAACACCCAAATGCTACTCCCGTCCGGCTGGGACTCGTTCCACCACCGCAGCCCGACTAGAAGCCGGCCACTCACATTCTTGACGTTCCAGAAATCTGCGGCCAGAAGAAGAATGACGAGAACAAAAATGAGAATGAAGTTGGACGTAAACAAAAGTCCAAAAAGGTAAGTGAGAAGCGCACCTTTACCACAAATGTTAGCGCTAGATCGTGAATGTACGACAGAACTTGCAATTGAATAGAAACAACTTACCTAGTCGGAATGCGAGAAAGAATATTAGCGCTATTGGGTGGCTACTTTCTGAGAGTCGCTGAAATAAAGTTCGTGATTCAGGTGCTGCTGGTGTAGACTAAAAACGTTAGTATCAATTGAGAGAATGTGTGACAACCAGTGCGCCTACCATGGTGATGTTGAGTATATTGTTACTGCTAGATTGATGAAGAAGAAAGTGAGGTGTTCATCTTAACCTTGATCAGACGTTACATTATGAAAACATCACGTGATAAAACCAATACAAAATCGAGGGTTTTTTATTCATCTAATTGTCGTGCAAGATGGAGATGGTCATGATTATTCAATGGTTGTATATTGACAAAGGCCAATTACTGCTTACAGGTTTGTTGGCCTGATGGTAATGATTCAAATTTGGATAAATAATATTACAATTTTTCTAAAAAATTCTTGCACAGAATGCTCCTTAACGTTTTTAAATGTCACGATGAGTCACTTTATAAATCCTTTTAATACACCATGATTTCTATCAGCACAAAGGAGAAAGTCTCTAAAACTCCAGTAACTGTGTAATTAAAGATACTGGACTCTGAACTTTGGCGCAGATATCTCATTTGCTATAAGAATCATTGACTACAATTTACTAGTTACATTTAGAGATATATACGTAGATTTAGCTAATAGCAAATCGCAGTACTGTACGCTAAGCATCTTCGATTGCGTATCTCACAAACGCTCTATACTTAACTTACTTTATTAAGCATAAAGTAGATATTCAGTACCTTTAATAACACGTATAACATTGCCATTACTTTTATAAACCTTTTCTACTCATCCGGGTGTACTTAAATGGTCGCTTCTTTCGGCTTTGGGAACTAGACTCTGTCGGTAAATTTATTTGTTTAAAAACTAACTTGAACCAGCAATCCTTACTGTAACCGATCAAGCAAAAACCCAAGTAAGAATGGTCTATTTTGGTTTTCGTTATACTAAGACTTGTACGCGTTTTTTGGTAGATGAATATAATATTCATACAATAGATAATAGAAGATCAATTTACAGAAGTCGAGGATTGACGGGCAACAACTTTCATAGCTTGGATGCACGCTGGAATATGGAGATTATAACTCCTCTATACAAAAATGTGTATATGGGTACTTTGGCGAGACAAGATTGTTCTGATCTATATAGATAGTTTGTATAGTATATAGCTTGAAACCACAGAAATAGTTCACAATTCAATCCACTTAGCTAGAATATGCGTTCATATACTAATATTTATTAGGCTAGTGAATTTATAGAGCCAAATTTATAAACAAACAACAAGAAAAGACATTTCTGGTTTTCAGGCATAATAGAATAAACATAGCTGTAAGGTGCACCAGGCCTTAACCACGTTTTTATTTCCCATATGCTGTATATACAGGTTTTTACCCAATTACTGCGCGAAAGACTCGAGGCTTAACTGTTGGCCTTAAAGACGGAGCCATTCACATGTGTCATCAGATTATTGAAGTTGTGTGTTTTTCGTAAATCCCCATGTAATGCAACTGACATACTTTCTGATAAATAACCTGGTTCTTAATTACCATTTGGTATCGTCTCAAGAGTAAAGATACGGGGTTTTTGAATATTCACACACGGCTTTCAGCCGATCTTTAAGAATTTAAAGTGGTTCAGTGACTTATACGATTACAGTCAAACCCAAACATAAGCATTGATATTTGCAAGCATATTCTACTGGTTTAGCATTTTTTGGACATTTTGAAATTTTTGTGTGTATAGTAAATATATCCCAATCCTCAATCTTTAAAAGCATATTCACCAGTTAAGCATATTTTTTCTCAAAAATTAGCCATGCTTATGTTTGGGTTTGACTGTAGTACGAAAATCTAAAAAAAACACCAAAGGCTTTTACGTGTCTAAAATCCCGAGACCTTGAACCGAGTAAGATTACCGTAGATCACAATTCACGAATTACGGAAAAATGCTTATTTGTCCCAAACTTTGTCCCAAACATTATTCCCAAAGCCGCACTACAATATCCCTAATGGGAAATATTCCAAGATCAAAAAATTTTACAGTTGGGAGCTTTTCTAAAGTTTCTTTTGCAACAGCGCATAAGAAGCTGGTGCGTGTTTAAAGAAATGAAATTTCTTTCGTCAAATTATATTTTTCTTCCTCCTACTGTACACTCTGAGTAGACAATTTTAATTTTTACAAAAGCATGCCTCCTAAGAGCTACAAGAAGTACGTTCCCGAGGAATTCAAGCCTGCCCTCAGGTATTCTGGTCAGAGCTTTGTACCTCGTGGTAATGGCGTAAACTCGCCCAGTGCCTCAGGCACAACCACTCCCATTACTGCATCGTCTTCTACCACTTCAATGGCTTCTCTTATATCAGTGTTGAAAGAAATTGATCAGACACCCATTTCTGATCTCCTCGAGAAAGCTGGTGAAGCAAGAACCCTCTCTGAAATCAGAGCCGCTGCCGGTGAATTGTCGGAAATTTTATATAAAGATGGCCCCAAGTCTATCGCTGACTACACTCTCTTGAAACATATTACAACTTTGTCGAAATCCAAGAAATCCCCCCTCGCTCGCGAAGGAGCTTTGCTAATTCTTTCTACTGTTGCAAGAAAATTCGGCTCAGGATCAGCTGCTGAAGCTTACTTACTTCCTGGTTTCACCCTGCCTTTAGATCTCATGTCAGATAAAGATAAGAGTGTTTTGAGGTCAGCTTCTTCCACTGCTGATGCTCTACTTGGAATTTATCCCGAAGATGCTAAAATTTCTGTTATTCTCCCTTTGTTGTTCAAGTACCTTGAAGGCTCTGCAAAATGGCAAGGTAAAGTTGGAGCACTTAAGATTATTGACACAATCATTGAAGAAGTTCCAGCTGTCAATTTGGAACTTTCCTACCTTGCCGGTATTCCAGCTCTTACTCACGCTATGACTGACATGAAACCCGAAGTTGCCACTGCTGGTGCAAAAACTTTATCAAGCTTTGCTCAGAAAATTGACAACCAAGATGTTGTTCCACGTATTCCAATCATCGTTAAAACTTTGGGAGATCCCAAAAAGGTGCCAGAATGTATCAAAACTTTTTCACACGTCACTTTTGTTGCTGAAGTTACTGAATCAGCATTGTCTATCCTTGTTCCCATTCTATGGAGAGCCCTTAACCAAGCTGCCAGTTCCCAAGAATTACTACGTCAAACCGTCGTCGTTGTTGAAAATTTAACTAGACTAGTCCACAACCCTGTCGAAGTTAAGGCTTTCATTCCTGAACTCCTTCCTGGTATCAAGAGAGTTGTTGAAACTGCTTCTCAACCCGAGGTTAGAAACCTTGCTGCTAAAGCTGCTAAGGTTTTGGAAGATGCTCAAAATGAAGATCCCAGCAAAAAGACTAGAATTTCTTACAAAGAAGTTATTGATAGTTTCCCTAAGACCGTTGACCCTGCTGTTGCCGACTATGCTGCTACTGTAATTGCATCAGATATCAACTGTCGTGACTGGAAGCAACTTCCTATCAACTACAAGGCCTATTTTGGTGACCAAGTTGATGAAGATTACATTGATAAGCACGTTACTGGCTTTAAAAACATGTTCCGCGATTCTGTTGTTGAAGATGATGGTGAAGAAGGTGTGCAAATAGTCAATACTGAATTCTCTCTTGCTTACGGTGGTCGTATGCTATTGAACAAAACTTTCCTTAGACTGTATAAAGGTAGAAGGTATGGTCTGTGCGGTAGAAACGGTGCTGGTAAATCGACTTTAATGAGAGCCATTGCATCTGGTAAACTGGAAGGTTTCCCTGATAAGTCAGAACTTAGAACTTGTTTTGTTGAACACAAGCTGCAAGGTTCCGAAGCTGATATGGATCTCGTTTCTTTCATTGCATCAGACCCTGAATTAGAGTCCGTTGGAAAGGAAGAAATTGCTAAAGCCTTGGAAGAAGTTGGTTTCAACGAAGAAAGAAGAGCTCAAAATGTTGGTGCTTTGTCTGGTGGATGGAAGATGAAACTGGAATTGGCTCGTGCTATGCTGATGAAGGCCGATATCTTGCTTTTGGATGAACCTACCAATCACTTGGATGTTTCCAACGTCAAATGGCTTGAGGATTATCTCATTACACACACTGAAATTACATCATTGATCGTATCGCACGATTCCGGTTTCTTGGATGCTGTTTGTACTGATATCATTCACTACGAAACTAAGAAGTTGGTATACTACAAAGGTAACTTGGCCGCTTTCGTTAAGGTAAGACCCGAAGGTAAAGCTTACTACACTCTTACTGATTCCAATGTCAAGATGGCATTCCCTCCTCCTGGTATCTTGACAGGTGTTAGATCTAATACTCGTGCTATTGCTAGAATGAGTGATGTCACCTTCACTTATCCTGGTGCTGCTAAGCCTTCGCTTTCTCATGTCTCTTGCTCTCTTTCTCTTTCTTCCCGTGTTGCTATTTTGGGACCCAATGGTGCTGGTAAATCCACTCTTATCAAACTGCTCACTGGTGAACTGATTCCTTCAGAAGGTACGGTTGAAAAGCACCCTAACTTGCGTATCGGTTACATTGCCCAACATGCCCTTCAACACGTTGAACTGCACAAGGAGAAAACTCCCAATCAATATCTTCAATGGCGTTACCAAAATGGTGACGATCGTGAAGTCCATTTGAAGCAATCGAGAAAGATGTCTGAAGAAGAAAGATTACAAATGGAAAAGCCTATTGAATACGACGGTAAGAGCCCTAGACAAGTCGAGGCTATTATTGGTCGTTCAAAACTGAAGAAAACATTCCAGTACGAAATTAAATGGAAAGGATGGCTACCTAAGTTTAACTCTTTCATCCCTCGTGAAGAATTGATCGAGCTTGGTTTCGGAAAGGCCGTTCAAGAATTTGATGATCATGAAGCTTCCAGAGAAGGTTTGGGTTACAGAGATCTTTCTCCTCCTGTAATCAGACAACACTTCGAAGATGTAGGTCTTGACGGTGACATTGCTGACCACACTCCTTTGGGATCTCTATCAGGTGGTCAATTAGTCAAGGTCGTTATTGCTGGTGCCATGTGGAACAACCCCCATTTACTTGTTCTTGATGAACCTACAAATTATTTAGATCGTGATTCGCTAGGTGGTCTTGCTATTGCCATTCGTGAATGGTCCGGTGGTGTTGTTATGATTTCCCACAACGAAGAGTTTGTTGGCGCCTTGTGTCCTGAACAATGGATCGTCCAAGATGGTAAAGTGGTACAGAAAGGAAAGGTCAATATTGCAAGTGATAGATTCGAGGATAATGGATCAGAATCGGCATCGTCCACTCAACCTTCTACTGCCGTTAATTCAGATGTTGACAATGATTCACCTCTGAATATCAAGATTAAGAAGAAGAAGAAGAAAATGACCCGTAATGAGTTGAAGGAAAGAGAGGTTAGAAGACGTTTGAGATATATTGAGTGGCTGAACTCACCGAAGGGAACACCAAGATTCCCTGATACTGATGACGAGGCCGACTAAGCAATGTGTGCTCATATAGATTGACAAAGTATATTTATTAACTATCCCTTGCTTTCATAGATGCATTTCGATTAACAATTCTTGTTTCTTTTTTTCTCATATTTGTGTAATAATCAATGACTACTATTAGTACTATAATTTCAATAATTTAAAATCCATAAAGACTTTAATTCTTACATGTTTCAAGCATCAATGAATGTTGGAGGATGAATTTTTATTGAGCTTATCTAGTGGTTTAAACAATTTCGGGATTGGTGATAACTTCAACCATCAACTTTTTACATCAACAAAGTGAATATAAATAGCAGTAACCTTTTTAAATCAATTACAAAACATGTAAAAGCATATACTTTTATTATTATATTTATTCAAAAATGCCTACTAAACCACGAAGAAAAAGTTCCAGTGCCAAAACGAGACCTAACAAGAACCATCTCAAACATTTGCTCCATGCACTGGAGAAATCTTCGAAACCTGCAAAAACTCCTGCTGTTCTGTCAGTTAACCCGATCGCTGATGACCACCTAGACAATGCCAACGGCACAGATGCTCCTTCACAAAAAAAACCGCCGTCAACACCAGATGATGAAGAAACTTCTGTGTACGTCGTAGGTGATGGGTATCCAGAATCGACTACGGATGATGTCGCAGATACGGAGGGTTCGGGAATGGTTTTTAAGAAGCTTGACGGAACACAAGCTGGTCTTGGTTCAGAAGATGGTGGGTCTGGCATAGACGGGGTATTGGACGTTGGTCCGATTGAATCAACTACTGCAATTGAGAGTACTGTACTGATTTCCTCTGTCGAAAAAGACGAAAGTCCGGAGCTTTTGAACGCAAAAGTTGAACATACTGGAAAGGATTCAGAATTTCCATTTTCATCGTCAAGCTCTGACAGCGATGCAATTTCTACCGACCAACAGAACGACCGTGATTTATTGGGTGAAAGTGATAGCGAGACTCGTTCATCTCTTGAAGCAGCAAACAAAAAATCTTTGGTTGCTGACTCGAAGATCCCAGGTCACCCAAATGTTGGTGACAAAAGTGACCCTTCACCCACCGGATTTGTGGAGTCTGTGAGATCCAAAACGGAGCAAACTTATTTCCAACGGATAGTTGGTTTGGTGACTACCCCGTTTAGCTGGGGTTACCAGGTTTTTAAAAGGTTAATATCGTTAAAATTAACGACTAGGAAATCTAATTATACTGTTGATAAGTATCCAGTTGCTAACAATCTATCCCGATCTATGTATTGATTCGTCTACATTGCCTATTCCAATCTCACTGTAATAACCTTTTCACTTTCCCAAATCCAAGATCCAATCTAAATGTAACATCCTAAATCATGATCACGTATTAACTAAAATATACAATTCATATATACAAAAAGGGTCCGGCACATAATCTATATACATCTGTTTTTTACCGTCCCAATTACTCCTTCGACAACTTAGCCAAGATTTCGCTATCTCTAAACAACAAGTACTCGTCTTCACCAATCTTCACGGATGAACCACCGAAGGGAGGCAAGAGCACACGGTCACCGGCCTTAACAGAAGGCTCGATAAGAGTACCCTTGGCGTCGTGGATACCAGGGCCGACTGCCAACACATCGGCCTCGTTGAGCTTCTCAGTGTTCTTCTCGGGGATGTAGATTCCGGAAGCGGTCTGGGTCTTGGGCTTCAATCTTTGGACCAACACACGGTCGAAAAGAGGCAGGATCGATTTGGCAGACTTGAGGTAAGACTGTATTTGAATTTAGGTTAGCATCTATGCATATATTCAGCAGCACCGGCCCAATGCCATGATCAAAGGCAAGGAACGGACAGGAAGGCCCTGCCCGGTGACATGAATATAGAGAAAATACTTACCATCGTTTATTATATGGATCTAGTATTGGCTGGAGGAGAAAAAAAAAATAGAAAAATATGAAAACACTGGTGGTTGCGAATGGGGGAGAAAAAAGTGCTTATGGTTGGTAATTTATATTCTGCGCTAGTTAACTATGGAAAATTTTCCAGAAAATTCGGTGAGAATCTGTGCTCTTACTGCTCTATGAGCGAGTCATGTGACACATTGCGGGGATACGTAGCACGCAGGTAATATTGTTGTGTTGGGCCAGTATTCGAGCTATGAATCAAATTATTAATGATACACGATACTCATGAAAGAAGTAGTTCAGTGGTTTATGGTAAGTTAGAGGTATGAAGTTTGTGCCAGTGCTGGTAATTCAGGTTGTTGGCGGTATCCTGTATCACTTAAGGATGTAGAAGAAAGTTACCCATCTACGATCAATATGACAAAAAAGTTGGGTTGTTTACAATTCTAGATCTGTATATAAACTGCTGTAAGAAGAGGCCAGCTATCTCATATATGCCCAACGAATAATGATATGGAACGCCCCTTGAATATGCTTGGGTTGCGTGCCCATGCAGACACTATCCTTCGAGGAAACACAATACATCGTTCAATCTACAACTGAGTATATTTTCCAATTTGTGTCGAAAAAAAAGACAACCTACAGTTTATAACACAACTTCACTACACAAACTCTCAGTCAGTTTAAAACATTGCACTTGACCACGATCAAACTGCTGGCACAGTTCACCAAAAGGGTCTTAGTTCAATTCTAAGTTATTTCCAACCTTCCGGTTCGTTCCAAACTCCAACACTGGTCAATTCCACAACTTTCTGCAAAAACTATCCAAGAATGCAGGTCTAGATACCTCAATGCCATTTTGGAATACCTCAATGCCGGTTTTGTGATACCAAATCCGTGGATCGAGACCTGTTTTGGCCCTTGTATTAAAGCGGTATTTGGGCTGGAAATGTGGGCAATTCTTGAAACCTTACAACTTAATGTATCGCTTATTGTCTATTTTTTTATTACTGAGGGCTATTTTCTAAGTTTGAGTAAATCTAACTTAGCACTTTGAGCTATTGAAATTGAGACCAAAAAAAAAGAAGCTTGGTGTGAGGATTTGAGACCTACTCCAAGGCAATACCGGTAAATGTTGCGATCTTAAGTTGTATGGTAGAATGGCGCAAGCCTTAATCTGTGATTTTGTGACTGCAATTTTGTACTATATATAAACTTATGGGAAAATTTGAAAATTACGTGCAAGTTGCTCTTTGATGGTATTGAGCTTTGATAAACTACTATAACCTTTGAAGGTCTCTATAGGTGACCCTGAACTTTTGAAATAACGTTTTATCTTCTTAAATCAATTTTGTTTGTTTAAAGAACCGAAATGGGGTCAGTTACAAGAAGCGTATTGTAGGTATTAGAAACTTTCCAGGGTGTCATGTCAGTTTCAAAATGTGTCTTGAAGGTTGATACTTCAAATTTTGCGAAAGGTATTTTGTGGATGCCTGTCTTCAACTTTTGCGCGGTAAAGGATCAAAAAGGGTTTTAGATGATTGAAAATATACTGCTGGTGTGTGTGTGCGTGTATCTTTCTGCTGGTAAGTGAAGATCGTAAGCAGTGTGCTTGGTTTAGAAATATGTTTTATTGCTTCCTACCTTCTTTTCTTATTGTAAGTCATATAGATATTGTTGTAATCTAAATAACAGTCGCTTCTTGAATATGGTATGGGATTGCAAAGAGCTCAAACTATTAGAAAAAACATTTATCACTCTAAAAACTAAGAAACACACCCAACAATCAATAAAATTTGATAAACTATCGTACCATGAGACTCTTTATCTAGTCCTACACTTTCACATATATTATATCGATTATGTATACGAGTTTTCAGAGTAACCCATACTTCTCACAAAAATATCCAAGTGTAATGAGAAACCTGGTCTCGCATCTAGAATTTAGAGTGATAAAGCTATTAAGGACGAGAAATCGTTTATTATTAGATGTAATATCATCTTTATATAACAACATGAGGAATTTTTTTTTTGTCTATTCAAATGTAAGGAGCATACTGGAAGCTTGTAAAATGCAATGGTATCTATACTTTTCGAACAGCTCAGCACCAAACTGAATACCTAACAACTTCGAGTGCCGTTCAGAGTGACTGGAAGTCACCGACTCCCATAAACGAACATGCAATATACATAATTTCACAAATACAAGGTGGAAAACCTGACCAAAAAAGCCTTGATTTATTCCTTTAAGTAAAAGTCGTCATCCCATTTTAGACATCCAGCTCCTGGTGGCGCAGTTGGCTAACGCGCGAGACTGTAATGGTATATATGTTGTGATCTTGAGATCGGGTGTTCGATTCACCCCTAGGAGAGTATCTTTTTTTTTGCTTCATATCTTAGAGAGAATCGTGGGTGAAAGAGAGGTTGTGTTACAGTCGCAGGGTCGTGCGTGCTATTATACCATCAGAAGGATCAAGACCCATCCGTATATACAGAACGAGAAATCATTGAATAATTCCAGTAATAGCTTCGGTCTCTTTGCCAGTATCTATAAGTTATTACTGAGCTCTTCGGAAAGTTGAGACCAATAGGCTAATCATAAAATTGTTATTTAAGATCGCGAAGTTGCACTGTCTTCGGCCTTGCAAAGTTACTATAAGTGACTGTACCCATCTGGCAATGCTTAAACACTGCTGGTTAGCTCTCCTTTTTATCTGAAAAGCTTAATGTATTTGATAATGTAAAAAATATATATCGGATACCTATAAAGAATAGAATCTGTATGTCCTGAATATATGAAAATGTTATTCTTAGGGAGTTTGAGCTAAATTTGACCTCTGGCGTCCGATTACTAGTTCTCCCAAGCTCTGTCTACTATGAGTATTAATCGCATTTAACCCATAAGGTCCTAATGAGTCAACTCTAATGGAATTCAAATTGACAAACTTTGAAAACATTAGTCCCGCAGCAATATCATCGATTAAATTGCCAGAAAGGTCCAGCGTTTTCAAATCAAATTTTTGCAACGCCAAATGTGAAATTCTTCTCTCTAGATCCAGTGGACTCAGACGAAACCCAGTTAGATTCAAGCTCTTGAGAGATGGCGGATACTCGAAACGGATAATTAGATCGTTTAAATTCAAGGAAGGCAGTATTGTTATGTTTTCATTAGTTAATGCGAGATTTTCTAGACTGGGTGGAATCCAACTCAATGAAAAATTGTTAATGAGGTGAAAGCTGCAAATGGAAAGAGTCTTTAAGCTACTGAGTGAATGAAATAGTGTTTCGAACTGTTTAAAAAGATATTGGTCAAGATGCTGACGGCGAAAAAACAGTGACCCGCTTGTTAAATTAAGTGATAGATGTTGAATTTTGGGGGCTCGATCAAGTAATTGATGAAGTAACGATATACTTCGTTCATCAAACTCGCTGTTTATGAAAACCGTCGTTAAATAAGTTTCCAGAAACAGAGGTGAATCAACGACAAGATGGTCCTGGTTTCTAATATACAACCCCAGCGTCGGTATTCTATTATCCAGCTTGTCTTGACATCTAATATATTGCAAAACGGTGCTTACTATATCCGAGATCGTGGAAAAATCATCATACAGTCTGACATCTCTAAAAGTGGTGACTGTAAACATACCCTCACTAACAACCGAAATGCTTTCCAAACTGTCTAGTTCCAATTCAGGATTAAGCAATCCCTTTCTCAAAAACTCGCTAAAATTGTAATTGCCCGGGTACCTATTACAAGTGTATATTGTTATGCTTCTAACATATTTCAAGACCCCGGAGCTTTTCACCATGTCAAAATTTTTGGCAAACCAGACGCTATCGCAATACGAAACTCTTCCTCTAACTTCGACCATTTTGGTTTCAAGTTTCCGATACGTCGTTTCTACCAAAGGGTTCAGAAATTCGAGATTGCGCCAGAGTGCTGGGACCACAGAGGTGTAGAGTGAGCGGGAGGTACGGCATAAGTGGGCCAGGTCTTCGTCGTTGAGATGGTCAAGGATGAGCTCGGGGTATGTTCGAACAATACCTTCAAGGGGTGTTACACTGGTCATTGAGATTTTTCGTAGGTAATTAACCGTGCATTAAAGAGCTGAAGTTTTACTTGAATCTGTCAGCATGGATCATCAAATAATTATGAAGAGCCTCAGTTGGAGTTGTGACTATTATCGGTTACATCTGGCCCGGTCATGTCACCTACTGTACTAGTACAGTACATGGCGTGCTATGTCGTTTGTCCTAACCCTAAATTGGTTTGTGCTTTGATATTACTGCGTTTATAACTGGCATTTACTCATGACAAGAGCAAAAGCGTTTCAGGTTTAAGCTATCAGCACTGATAATGCCATTATAGCAAATTAAGAACTACTGAGGCAGCTTGAAAAATACAAAAATTCTGAAAGCATTCTGCAAAATTAGTACACTTTTTATATTGCAAGAGCACTAGATTTGGCCAAAAGTTTTTGTAAGATTGCTACAGCTTTCCAACTATTTTGTCCTCTAATATAGCTTCAACTTTTATTCAATATCATGTCAATTAGTTAGACAATGTCATTGCGTTTTCTAATAGACGAAACAATTTGAAATAAAAAACACTAACCCAGGTATTTTGTTTAACTACTTATATAAATATTTTTGCTGTTGTCAAAAACAAACATGCAACAATTATACTCATTAGATAGAAGAACAAAAATAGCTTACTGACATTATAAAATAAAACTTTTTAACTCTTTAAATAAATAAAATAAGGCGCCATCAACGTTACAATTAATTCATTCGTTTTTTCTTTGAGGCTGTGGTTGAGGTTGGCCCCTCTCATTACTTTCCCTAGTAACAGTGCTACCATATACAACCGGGGCTGTATAGAAAAGGGGCGCTCTGGCAAGACTTCCTAACGCAGCAGCTGCCATGACCTCCTCAGAATCTTCTGCCGGCGTTGGATTTGTTACTGGTGATGGAACAGGAAGCGGCAAAACACCATTAAGTCGTGGTAGGTAAAATGGCGATTGTTGCGAAATGGGAGGTAGAACTGGCCGAGAATACTGGGGAGTCGGAGGTGGCATGCTAATTGAGGGAAGTTGGAATATTCTTGGAAGTTCAGTCTTTAGTGGCGGAAGCTCTTGATTATTCGTTACATGAACCGATGGGTAGTGTGTGTCTGGCTCAAGCTGCCGTGGTGGAAGAGTATCCTGAATTGGTGTGACGTGTACTATAGGACTAACAGGCTGTTTCGAGTAAGCAGGCTTGCTTTTAGGGGCTTCAGATATCGACGTTTGTTCCAGTATCTGTGGAGCCTTCTTGTCTAAAGCTTCCTTAAGGGCTTGCAGGGCCTTATCTGATTTCCTGCTATTTCTATCGTCGGCAATCTCAGTCAGCGAGCACCAGCCTTTAGCATCTTTATTCGACTCATAATACGCTTTTACCATATCCACCGATTTATTCTTCAACTTTGGTGCAATCTTTTCAAAATCAGTTCCGTGAACTGATAGCAACTGCTGAAAAGTATTTTTATCAAACATAGACCAGACGTTTGAAGGGGTATCCACTTTCTTCGCCTTATGGGATCGCTTCGGCGCCTCCTCAAGTTTGGATCTTTTAGGTGCAGTCTCCTCTGAAATGTGCCCTTTCCCATCTTTTGGTTCTTCATCAGAATCTGGAAACTGCCTTTTCTTTTCATTTGTATCTTCTTCATCTTCATCTTCAAGCGGAGTCTTCCTATGACTATGCGTACCTTTAGAAACGTGTTTCTTTTTGGTAACCTTTTTAGCACTCTTTTTCGATTTCTGTAATAGTAAAGATTTATAATCAACTTCCTTTTTAGTTCGATAGTAATGTAGAACGCAATCTCCAAAAGTTCGACCACCTCCCATGAATTTAGCAATTTTCCCAAACTGTTTTGGCGATATTAAATAACCTTCACAGAAAAGTTCGTGTTCCTCTGGAGTAAAAGGTGCCGATGTCATGTCTGTATCAAGCCTTTTGAAAGGGATTGATTTATCTAATATAATATTATTCGTATCATAATATCGTATCTCGTTACGAATAACAGGATCATATATCATATTCGGTATCACCGCTGAGGTCTGTGTAGCCCTCAGTGAAGGATCCATAGCTGTTTGTCGTTCCAAGTTTGCCAAAATCTCCATGAATTCTGCTTCACTTCGAACTGTATCCCCACCGTGATTTCTTGACCTTCTTGATTTGACACTAGGCGATAGTAGTTCTGTTGGTATGTGATACTGTTCATCACCAAGATCTTTATTCTTGTTTTCCATATACTGGCAAAAACCTAACCAGCAAGCTTTCATTTTATTAAACTGGTTGTGGTGTATATTTGAAGTTTTGCTGAGAAGCTGTCTATGTTGTGAGATTCGAGTTGTGAGTTCCTGCCTCATTCGCTCTAAACTTACGACCTGCTTGACAGTACCTAGTGTTGTTTGCGGTATTTTGTGTTGTAGATTAAGATATTTCATGTGCTTCCGTCGTTCTGACTTAGGTAGCATTTCCAGTTCATGTAATGACATGTCCAATCTGTTTAGAGGATATATCATCTGCGAAATTTCCGTTTCAGTCTGCTCTTTCTTTTCATCTTCTTTTTTAACAGGTATTTCTGTTTCAATGGGGATTGCTGCACTCATGGAGGAATTAGAGGCAGTAGACACAGTAGAATCAGAAGTCGATATATGAATTTCATTTTCTTTAGGTGTCAATGGACTAGTGACAGTGACAGGTGTTTCGATTGACTTGTTATCAACAATCTTCGTCTCTTGCTGTTGTACTTTAATAGAAGGCGCCGTACATTCTAGCTTTTCTTTGCGGTCTTTTTCACCGGAATTTTCTGGCTCAACGTTGGGTTCTTCAGGTTTGATTTTTGGCTCACTTTCTGGCTTGCTGGGGTACGAAAAAGATGAGGGTTCCAAATTCCGTTGCCTTCCAACCAAATTTATATCATCGGGGGCATTTGAGAGAGTTATGGGCCTATTCCTTTCTGAAGGTTTCGATAAGTCGTCAGATATAGATCGTCTTTCTTCCAATATGGATGTACGTCTAGCACCGTCTGACACACTTCTCTTTTCTTCAACTATCGAACTTCTCCTTAAATCGTCAGAAACGCTCCGCCTCATTTCGTCTGGAAATCCTCTTCTATCATCCAAATTGGGTCTCCTCAATTCATCTGGTAAGCTTCTTCTTTCCTCTCTAAGAGGAATATCATCCCGTCTTTCGTCTGACAAACTTCTGCGCATCATTTCTTCGTTTCTTCGATCATCAGAATATTTTCTTCTACATGGGTAAAAATCCGGTTTTTCTCCAAACCTGTAAGGCCCTCGCGGAGTTCTGTCGTAATACCCTGGTCCATCGTAATGCCTTGGACCTTCAGCATAACTTTTTGGGCTGTCATAACTAGGATAAGGCCGTGACGTTGAAGCGGGCTGAATAGGCGGTGGGGCCGGGCGATCATAATATGGGTCTTTTTGTTCATCGTAATATCTTCGCCTTTCATAGGGTCGATGTCTTGGTCCTGAAGGAGGTCCATATCGATAGGTAGGACTCGGACCGGGTGGAGGCGGTCGTTGAGCCTGACGTCTCTATGAGAATGGCTGTTAGTACGCAAAGCTGACGGCAACATAACAAGGTATACATACATGATACGGCGGTTGCCAACGCTTAGGATCCGGTCGTGGAGCCATTATTTAGCACTAGCAATAATATATCAAGACACAGTGACGCGTTTTTATCGAATGTTGAGGAAAAAAGAATATGGGATAAAGAAAGATAAAATTTTTAAGTGCTTTCAGGTATATTTTCCTTCTTACGCAAAAATTCATAAATTGCCCGCATTTTTTAATTTTGCGCGTGGTGACAGTCGAAAAAATTGAAATTTGCAAAATGGGAGAAATCACTATGCCAGACATAAATTTCGGGAACAATGAATATCGTACGCTATAGCGTCGACAACCAAGCATCAAGACTTTTTTTGCCTATGCAGATTATGCAAGCCGTAAGTATTGATGATTGCTGGAAAGCTCATGTGTAGCAGACTTGTTCTGAAAGATATCTGTTAGTTGTAGAAGTGAGAAAGGGAAGTTCAGGAACAAGAACGGACGAGAGAAGGAGTGAGAATAAGATATCATAGGAAGTCAAGTTTTCTTTTGAATTTTTCTTTTGAACTTTTTTTTTTTCTGAAATAAAATTTATTTCTCGCAACTTATGTCAAAAAGGAAAAGAGAGAAAAACCCAAAAAAGGTATCAAAAACGCAAAATCACACATAAGCTTAGAGAAATATATTTTAGTTTATAGACAATAAATTGGTGTGAGTCTTAAAACTTCAGCGATAAGCAATGAAGTTGTTAAGATAGACCATGGATTTTCAGCAACCAGTTAATAGCTCTGTGTAGTAACTACCAGATACTATGTCGTTTGTATTATAACTTAAAGACTAGGGCTTGGGCAAAAATAAAATCTGAAAATCCATAAGTTCTTCTTTATAGATTGATAGCTCATCTTGATAATTACAAATAATTGATTCTTGATTTGACTAAAATGGCTACAACGAAAACTGCCACCATAAACAAATTTTTTAGTGGAAAGTCAACAATAGTTGGTCTTCTAGCTTGCCAAGTTGACTCTTACCAGAAATCTTTAGAAACCACTGTTGTAGCCTGTACACCCACTCCTAAAAAACAATATGAACTAGAGCTGGAAGATACTGTTATTTTCCCTGAGGGTGGTGGTCAACCATCTGATACGGGTGTTCTGAAAATCGATTCCAGAAAAGATGTCCCTGTTTTTAGTGTTCGCCGTGATGGGTTTAAGGCTTTGCATCTGGTGCCTGAAGAAGTTGTTCCTGGAACTAAAGTCACAGCTGTTGTTGATTGGGCGCGTAGACTGGATCACATGCAACAGCACACGGGTCAGCATCTTCTATCGGCAATTCTGGACACTAGAAAACTTGATACATTATCTTGGTCAATGGGGTCATTAGTCAACTACATAGAGCTGCCCCGGAAACTGACAGATGCTGAAATTTCAGAAGTACAAGATGAAATTAACACCTTAATAGCCTCTGATACACCTATTACCGTTCATTCTGATGATAAGATCGACCCTGAAAAGGGTGTTATCCGTACTGTCTCTATTGATGGAATTGATAACAATCCTTGTTGTGGAACACATTTGAAGACAACTTCAGCCATTAATGGGATTGCCCTTCTTCACCAAACACCTATAAGAGGTGCTAACTCCAGGCTTCATTTCATTGCTGGACACACCAGACTTGCCACATTTGCCCGTAACTCGAACTCTGTGATTAGGGCAGCCAACGCTGCGCTCTCATGTCAGACGGACGAAATTACTGAAAAGGTAGCTAAAATGAACCTTCAGGCAAAAGAAATCTCTAACCGTGAAAAATACTGGTCCACGTTAGTTGCTAAGTCCGTCGTTTCCAACATACTATCAGCACCTCTTTCATCCGACGATATTTTCTATCACTACGAGCCAAAAGCTGATATGAATTTCATTAGAACTATCGAGAAAGAGTTACCTAAAACATTGATGGGAACAATTGTTTTAGCTGGTGGTGATATTGGCGAAGCTGGTCCTATCGTTGTAATTGGAGAAAAAGTGGCCGATGTTAGTGCTAGAGTTCAGAAGAGCGTACCTGGAATTAAAGGCGGTGGAAAAGGTAAGTGGCAAGGTAAGGTAGCTAAATGGGAGAAATCGTTTGTAACTAGTCTTGAGATTGAATTTAAGAAAGCCTAGTTTTAGATTTATGTATTTCAATCAGGAGTGCTGTACTTGGATAATTAATCTACAGCAGGTATATAATGCAATTTATCAAAGAATTATAAAATTGAATTTCTTTCTTTTTTCACAACTTTCAAATCGAGAACTTATCCAACAATGTTTACAGGCAGTTGGCGAGGTATGTCTTTCTAAGAAAAACTAAACATGAATTGGCATGCAGAAATAGGCAACTCGTTTTCCGTTTTTACAATTCATACAAATACACAACTGCTATTTTTATGTCGAGCACCCTATAAGGGGGGCTGTACGGTAGAGAAGCCTTTTCACCAATTTATCATAGACAAGGAACTATATATTATTGTGACCAAAAGTGCTAAATATTTCGTATATCTATACGCTTTTTATTACATCATACAAAATATCTCTTTCTACGAAACGGGTGTTAATTCTGAAGATTTATTCTTATACGTGATTGCAATGCTGTAATTTTGCTACCAAGAGTTTCACATAAATATATTGTTGAGTCGATTTCAACAGCCATAGGCAGTGGGTTATGATGTTTTATCGTAATGCATTTCCAACCACTTTTTGATAGAAGATTAAGCATTTTGCACATCAAATTCTAGAACACATTTACTTTCTTCGTAGGTATTAGATACATTCATACAATTTTCATAATAGAACATGTTAATGTACTACTTTACTAGTAGTAGAGATTGCTTTTGCTTGGCTTTGTAGAGCTTTTTAAAACCCAAAGTACACAGTTTCCCCAATCACTTCTATAAGCATCATTAGCATATATAATATATAGCTATTCTTTTACGGAAACTATAGACAGCAGTTAGAATTGCAAACTTACGTTTTTATCAACACTCTCTGGTACCTACTTACAAGGATAGTTGAGTATGGTGTTGAGGAAATATTCATGCTATTTTCTATGTCAATAGATTCCGCTCAAAAGTAAAAATAACTCCAAGATTTATATGTCCTACTCTGGCTGATATGTCTTTGGCTTTTATGGTTGAATTATTGTTGCTTTTGAACCAGATTATGGATAACATGCAAATTCAAGTGTGAAATTTTAACACCTAGCATATTTTTGAAGTATTGTATTATAACTTGCTCAAAATGTTCAAAATCATAGAGGTGAACATGTTCACTTACGACAAAAAATTCAGAGGTTCTCGTTTACTGTCCACTATATAGCTTTATACGTAGCCTCGACAAGTTTTACTTGAATGGATCATCTAAAAGCCTAAACCACAATGCATTTTTCAAATTACTTTTATGCATGATTTTGATATATAAATCAAGAAGCCAAGAAGCCATTTATATTTTATTTGAGTAACAATGAGTAGTCAAGACAAGAAAGAGGCACATACCACAGTCACAGAGCTACGAGAGTTCACTCCCGACTCTTCTTCTTCCACCTTTCACCATAAGAAATCGATTATAGAGATCGAAGGTGAACTGGAGATAGGGCCAGACGATGAGGCAGAAACGTTAGAATATACCAAAAAAGAAGAGAAAACTTTGCTAAGAAAATATGATATGCACATTCTTAGTTTTCTGTGTATATTGTTTATGTTGTCGCATATGGATAGAACCAATATTGGTAACGCCAATGAAGCCGGAATGCACAGAGATCTAGGGTTCACCAGTAGCCAGTTTCAGCTAATTTTAAACTTTTTCTATCTTGGATATATCTGTTTCCAGTGGTGTATCCTTTTATGGAAATCGTGGAAGCCCCGAGTTTTCGTACCATTTGTTATCATTATTTGGGGAACTATTTCTTCTGCTCAAGGAGCCGTGACAAGCTGGAAGCATTTGCTTGTGACAAGATTTTTGCTTGGAGCTTTCGAAGCGGCTTTCAGTCCGGGAATTTATTACTATTTCTCATTTTTCTATCACCGTCACGAAATGGCTAAAAGAGTTGGTCTTTTTCAATCCTTTTCTCCCATTTCTAGTTCCTTCACTGGAGCAATTGCATATGCAGTCACTCGACATGCTAGTACTGAGCACTTGGCCCCATGGAGATTACTGTTTATAATTGAAGGTGTACCTAGTATACTATGTGGGTTTATTGCTTTCTACGCAATCTATAACAGCCCGCACGAATGTCGGTTTTTGACTCCTAGAGAAAAGCTGATTGCCAAATCACGAACCTTCAAGCAAGTGGGTGAAGTAACTAGAGGACATTCTCTGGATTTCAAAGAAATATGGGGGACCTTTAAAGACCCCAAAATTTGGTTTCATACTTTATTGTATTTTTCTATGAACGTTGCATCAGTTCCTATTCCAATTTTCCTGCCTACAATTTTAGCCGGAATTGGCTTTAGTGACACCGAATCCCAAGGAATGTCTGCTTTGCCTTATATAGTGGCAATTGTGGGAATTCTTACAACTTGTTATCTGTCCGACCGCTATGCTCAAAGAGGTCTTGCTATTATCATTAATTGCGCAATAGCTATCGCAGGATATGTTCTATTGGCAGTTTGTAAAACTCAGAGTGTCAGGTACTTTGGTCTTTTCCTGGCTGTTCCAGGAGTTTACGCAAGCCATGCTATTATCATGACTTGGACTGGTGATAACCAGGGCTCAGATAGTAAGCGTGGTGCTGGCTATGTTATTCTTCATATATTTGGACTGACTGGTCCCATTCTTGGAACGAGACTGTTCCCACGAACAGAAGCACCTCATTACAGTAAAGGTATCTGGATAACTGTTGGGTTCATTGCATTCACACTGACATTGAGTGTAGTGTACAGAATATACCTAGAGTATTTGAACAAAAGGCTGGATAAGAAACATGGCTATATCGAAGATTTAATGGCTAAAGAAGGGAAAACTGAAAATAGGTGCATGGATGAGAAGAGTCCATTGTATCGGTATATCTTGTAACATCATAGCATAGAATATAAAGCACCAAAAGATATTACTTATCGCGCTTGTGATTACCGGTCCCCAGCTAGATGCGTACTGGATGAAATAATTCCGTTTCTAATTGAACTCAATTACACAAACATTAAAATACTGTAGCGAGAATATCGTTTGCTGGTCTATAATTATGCTCACAATAGAGCGATCGTTAGCGTTATCCCAAGCATATATATCTGAATTTAATGTACGCACAAAGCATTGAAGTCATTTCTAGTAATTCATGTTTTGCAATTTCAGCAAACAAAGTATAATGGCGCAGACCTACTTCAATAATTATTGACTAAAATTATCAAATAAAGGTAAGTTGAACCATCCAGTGGTGGCAGGTTAATTTGATGGTCATTCAGAGTATTTGTATCAGAGTTATATGCACACTTAGCATGTTGAGAAAAATGTAGAATCCTATAAGAAATTAAGCAGGTTTGTTGCTATGAACTATTTACTTTGCCCAGAATTGTACACCCAAAACTTTCCTCAATGGAAATTATCAACTTGAGCCGACCGTAGTATATAATAATCTCTTCATAATTGATAACTAGTTATCTTTGAGAAATATTGGAATTTGAACATGTATCTCTTGTATTCTTGGTTGCCATACTGCAATATTCACTTCATTCGAGCGGAAATTATCGTGTACGTTATTTATTCAATGATACAAGGCTTCCGCAAGTATATCCTAAGCTTACAAATTGTTTCGCTAAGTCTTGTGAAGCTCAAATTAATATTTCTCATAACCACTAAACTGTTTTTCACCATATACTGGGTTGGATAAGTCAGTGTCATACTTACATTGATTCACGTAATACACATTACTTGCTACTTGTATTGAACTTCTTTCATAACAGTATGATATATCCCAATCTGTCGAATAAAAATAGTGTAAACTTCTGAGAAGATAACACACAAAGTTTTCAATAATGCAAGCTGGTCTCCTTGATTGAATTCAGAATTTTATTAGATGGGTTTGGCGTTAAGAAAATCTAATTTCCCAACAATATTTTAGAACCCTTTCCAACTTATATCCGAAGCACCGATACAAATGTGCCGGGCTTAATTTTTTTTTTATTTAATAAAAGATAATAACCTGACCGTTTAACGGCAGAAACTAGCACACACGGTTGAAGTCGCAAGGGAAACCCAGCCTTGTAAGCTTGAATTTTTCTACTTACCGAAAACAGAAAAATTGCTTTTGAAAAACTCCCATTTTAGAAACATTGATTTGCATTCAAAGAATAAAAATTGCATTGAGCCTAATTATTTTGCGTTGAAATGAATTAAGCTTTGTCACATATATTGACGAACTATAACCGCGTATGTTGTAAGTTTTATTACTACTTGTACCGTATACTGTACTGAACAAATTTCTAGTTCAAATAGATAGATTTGGCGAATCACTTGTTGAACAACAGAATCTTTTTGAAGGGAAGATAAAGTACCATGTCCAAGAGTACAAATCTTGCTTGCGACGAGATCTTTTTCCAGATGTAGTGAGACCTCACTTTAAAAAAAAACTTGCAGGCTGCATTAAAAGCATCTGTCTACTTTGTGGAGCTCCTAACTTAGGAAAATATCTATTAACAAATGAGTGTCCGAAATTTCTGTAGTAGTAGCTAACAAGCTATACGGGTAGATGAAGAAATATATTGATAAAATCAACGAATCAGATCTCAATTTTATACCTAAACATGTAAGCATTCAATTATTTGAATATCATTGATATACATATCCAGTAGGTATATTTCTAAATATCTGACAAAATGTATCAAAAGCTATAACAAAACTCCGATAAATTGTTTTCTAATACTAAATCTATAATATCTAGACTGCCCCTTTAATTGGTGTTCCTTAATCTAAAACACAACAAAAAAGAGCTATACTATTTGTATACATTAATCACATCTGCTGTTTAGTTCATAGTGTCTAATTATATTCGTACCACTGTTTGAATCAAAAAGGCATCTTTTATTAACATAAATAGTTGTTATAAACTCGCCATGTTTGAAGAATACTCTGACGTTATATAAACAATATATATGAATGTTATGGATTTCTGAAAACCAACACATATATATATGCCAAAATAATAATATTGAAAAACTGACACAACCAAATTTGTATACCAGGATTTTTATGAATTTGTTCGTAGTCTTTTTTATAACTCGCCCTAAGAAAAAATTATCTATTATTTGTCAAAGAATATGAGTCGTGATATTGCACGATATACCAATGAGTTCATCAACTTGAATCAAAAACAGTTTTCCAACTGAATATCTAGCAATAATCTTAAAATTTTTATTGTCTTATAACATAAATTTACATAATGCCTTGTAGCTGGCCAATTGTATCCACAAATTGACAAATCTGAGATAATCAAGAATTACAATCTCTACAAAGAGCTATCTAACTACCAATAAATTACTTTGTTTTGCTCATGACGGTGATATCGAGATATATAATGGCCACAATTACACATATAGACAAGAGTCAACCTACACAGAAAACGTAAAAATGTCATGTTTATTATTATTTACCATGAACAAGTGAAAAATTTAATCACAAAAGTTCTTTACTTCTAATAATGATAGCAGTACATGTCAAGTCCCAGGTAAATTTCTTTGTGTTTTACTTGTCTTTTGTGATCTGAAAAGTTCTCACAGATGTAACAATTAAACTTGTTTTGTAAGGTCTTAGCAGAATAAATTATCATATTTTGCATCTGACTTCATCCTTTGAATTGACAAAACTGACTGTCAGCTACTTTAAAAGTGTCATAAGAAAATACAGATCAAAAAGGTATATGTATACGCGTAGTATACTCTGACGGTTTCTGAGTATACTACTTAATTCATATATTATAATTATCAAATTTAGACACTAAGATGGTCCACTCTTCCAAGTATAAAATACTACAAAAGTGGATTCAATATTCAGAAAATTTGACTAGTGCGAGCCCAATGACGTATTGGATCTATTGGATATTTTGTAGACTAACAGCTAAAGTATCACAATAGACCTCACATTTCCATCTATACACCACTCAAAAATATTTGACAAAACTTTGTCAATGGCCAGGAAATCTCATAGACAAACGAGATACCAGTTATCAAATCGGTAAATACCCACCCTTCATAACACTTTCACTTGCTACACTTCATCTTTTACACTACGTACCATTACCCCAAACCGCTAACTAACCCCAAAATATCCAAACGAAAGTGAAATTGATGTAATAAAAAAAGATATGGAGAAATAATCTTTGAAACTATACAGATACACCCCCACTTCATTATCATTCTTTTTTACAAAAGCGAAAAAACACTTTTTGATAACCCCCACAACCAGATAAGATTGCAATCAGTAAGAACCCTCAATTCTATCACAGCCCTCTAAAAATAAAAATAAATTCAATAATGTTTCTAAATGGCTTATGACAACGCTCTAACAGCTATATTCTAGATCTCTCTACACTGCCATCAGCGTGGCACATCTATACAAATTAATTTCCAAAATATATCTATTTATCAGACTCAGTCAGACTCTCCATCTGCACTTCGTTATTTTCCATCACAATATCTTTTGCAGATGTAGTCAAGAACTTGGTCGTTTTCTCGTCAACGTCAATTTCAGAAATTTTCTCCTTGTCTGATTCTTCCAAAGCTGCGGTTTTGGGTCCTGACGGTTTTTCAGTTGCGGTATTGGGGGCTTGATCTTTAGTAGTCGGCTTTGACTCAGAAGACTCGTCAACTATATCTTTTGTAGCAGAGGGTAGTTTGACGGGGTCCTCTACAGAGATTGGTTTCTCAGTTGGTTTTTTAGCAGTTTCTTTTACTACAGGAGATTCTTCTGTAGGTTCTTCTACGGCTGCAGAGGTTTCAGCAGAGTGTTTGACAAGCTTTTTCAAATTATCTGGCTTTTCGGCAGATTCTTCAGTAAGAGTTTTCACAGCAGTAGACTTTTCATCAGTTTCTTTCGCAATAGAAGTCTTGTCATCTAAATCCTTCGCAACGATAGGCTCTTTTTCTAATACCTTGTCTGGAATGAGTTCTGTAACTGACTCCTTTACCGTAACAGGTTCGTTTACTGACTCCTTTTCTGTAACAGGTTCTTTCACTGGTTCCATTTCTGCGTTAGGTTTTTCCACAAACTCCTCTACTTCAATAGGTTTTTCCACCGGCTCCTTTACATCACTGGGCTCTTTAATAAGTTCTTTTTCAGCAGGAATCGCCTTCTCAACGATTGTCTCATCTACCACTTTTTCTTTCTGAACCTTTTCCCGGGAAACGCTCTTTTTAGATTCAGAAATTAAGGTTTCGTCAGTTTCTGCCTCTTTTTTGGAGGACAATGCCAACTGTTGCTTGTTGTCTTTAGATGCGAGGGAATGCTTCGTTGAATGCTCAAGTTGATCCTTCTCCTTCTTCTCTTCTTCTTTGTCTTTCTTCAATGCACTAGTATCCTTTTCACCGATATCGTCTTCTTCTTTGGTCTTATCGGATTTATTATTCAATGTCTCAGATTTAAGGGCACCTCTTTCATCCTCCAGGGCATGATCCATATGATGAGATTTTTCCCTCTTCTTATTCTCTTTTTCTTTCTTCAAACCGTCATCACTATCATCCAGGTCAGGCTCAAATTCAGACTCAGATTCAACTTTCTTGGGTTTCTTCTCATGCTTTTTGTTCTTCTTATCGGTGGCTTCACTATCGGTGGTCCCTTCTTTTTTGCTGTGCCCCTTATTTTTCAGGGTCTTTTTCCGGTCATCTTCACTTTCCTCAGAATCGGAATCAGAATCAACGTCTTTGCTCTTCTTCGTTTTCCTACTTTCCTTCTTTTCGGTTCCACTGTCGTCTGAGTCAGAATCAGCTTCTTTGCTCTTCTTCTTTTTCTTTTTCAATTTCTTTTCATCCTCACTTTCGTCCTCGCTATCGGAATCTTTACTTTTCTTCTTTTTCTTGTGCTTCTTCTTATCGTCCTTTTCCTTCTTATGCTTTCTGGCCTTGACCTTATCGACCTTGCTCAATCGGTCGTTAGCAAGGTCCAGTTCAGCTTTAAGAATCTCATTTTGTTTTCTCAACAACCTAATCTGCTCCTGTAACTCTATGAACTCTTTCTCAACGTCATGGAAAAGCTCGCCTATCTCGTCTCGTTCCCTGAGGAGGTACTGGTGGACCTTGGTTTTGTTTTCAGTGTCAATTGGCAGGAATCCAATAGTTTTGCCCGTTGTTGCTGTCATAGTTTATTCTAAAAAATAATATTATATTAGGGAAAGAAAAAATAAGGGAAACTAGTGTTGTGAACTAAGCGAAATTTATGGATATTATGAAGCAGGGGAAAATAAAAGGGCATGATTAGATCCGTTTAGGAAATAAGTAAATATACTTTGTCATCTTGGCTTAATAGCTTATTAACAAGGTCAAAAATAGAATCAAGATCAAAACATGGAACATAAACTAAAATATATAGACATGGAAAATGTTAGAAAAATGCTTTCAACGAATAAAGTTTGACAACGAGCAAAAATTATTCTTGGGTGAATTTTTAGAATTAACTCAATACACTACGAAAATAGCGAATAATATCGGTATTATTATCACGACATTATTTAGGCACCCAGCACGCAAAGAAACAATATTGTACACGCTCCAACTTAATTTTCCCTTGACGATATGTAGTTGGCACTATTAAGTTGTGTGGATGCAAATAATGAAAAAAAAAAAAAAAAAATTGTTTTATAACTTGGCCCTGAATTCTCTATCTCACAATAAGGGTCTATATACACTTTCATCAGCATGGGGAGCTCCAAGATAGTAAAGTGTAGTAGGGAACGTCAAAATGCATATTCCAACACAAGATCAAATTCCAAATAAGGGATGATAACAGAAATCAAGAGTCAGATGGTAAAAGTGGAAGACACTTTTATATTGATGATGATGACGATGATGAACAAAAACTTCTATGGGATCTTTGAATAGAAAGCAGTTAGCCTCACCTAAGACACCCCAATGAGCAGTTAACTTTTACTAATAGTATATATTAGTCGTTTATCAAAACTGGAGTAAATACAGCAATGATAGGAGAAGAGAAATATAGAAACGCCCATTGTGTATTGACGGGCAGGAGAGTGGTGGATTTTATCACGAAAAGATATGGAACTTAGAAGTTGGGGGGACGTGATACGAGTTTGATAAAGTACTTATCTTCTGTGCGAAAATCAGTGGGGGTCAAGAATAATAATGCATCTACAGTGTAAATTGAATAAAAAGATTCTATCGATATTAAGAAACTGTTACTTAGCAATTATCGTACGTGGATAAGTGTTACTTCGATACATCGAATCGAAGCTATCCAATTACTCCAGGTGTAGGTAGGAGAAGGATATTTTGCCTTTTCGCCTTTGCCACAGTTTAGTATGCGAAATGGACTCCTATACAAGTTTTGACAACTGAAAAAAGTGGCTCGTAAAAAACGGCGAAAAATTATACTGTCGTGGTTTGGAAGTTATAGGCTATTGTTATTGTTTTTTTAAGCTACGAGATAACAGTGAAAATAATGTTTTTGTAAGATAGCAGGTAGATAGAGAGAAACTGCAAACTAACAATGCGCCAATTTTACAGCAACTGGACTCTTTCTTGGTGCAATAAATGCCCTTTTGAGCCTACGTGCGGTTTAAAAGAGGATTGAAAGGGATCAGGTAACCAAAAATAAACTTGAAAGATTGGTGATAAGTTCAAGTGTACTCGGTGTCATACAAACAAGAGAAGCTAAAGCACGCAACGTTCATATCAAATTTTGCCAATAGTTCATTTCAGATATGTACAAATGTAAGTTTTATGGGGGTGTTTTGTGTTTAATGTTTTTCAGGATTCAATAACCCGGGCAGGTAGTAATTTTTATAGCATCCCAACACATGGTGATCAAATTTAAAGTTATTATGTGGGGAAGTCTTTTTTCTACTACAAATTCTGAGGTAAATTTAGATGGATGTATACTTATCATGATGTCAACATTTCAGTTTTAGTCTGGAAACAAAATATGTAATAGATAATGGAATAATACACTAGCAAATGCATGGTGATAGAATTTATGCTGTTGATCATTAATAGTAATAATAATAATTACACCGTGGCAAAGCTAGCAAGAAGTAAGAGTGTAGATTAGCCACGTTTGGTGGCCGTGATATTTTGCTTCATTAATCAATCGATGGACATAAATTCTGGTGAACTGAGAATGCAATTATGTTTCAATTTATTGTCTTGGGCAATTTTACCTTGCGGAAAACAAAAAAGTGTTGATTTCTTCAATTTTGTGCTCTGTAGAAAAGAACTTGCGAAAGTAGTCGTGAGCAGTATAATCGTGTACTTGATTGGATTGGTAAAGAAGCAAATTACAAACGTCATCCAAATAAGATTGTAAATCTCCAAAGAATTACCCAGCTTAAAAGCTTTAGATATGTTGATACAAATCTATAGACCGTGAGTAAATCTTCTATACTGAAGCATATGGGTATACGAGGGATTCTAGTATGTTATTCAAAACAACTTGGGCCAGTGTGCTTTCAAGATTTATTTGGTTACATTTAGTATATTAAAGTCACGACAGTCTTTAAGCATTACTATATTGGCCTGGAAATTGTTGTTTCAAACAATCTCACTTCAATAAAGATGGTATTCTGAGAATCTGGTCTGCCGTTATTCAATGGAAGTTCTAGAACTCGGGGTAATATTGTTTATAATATAAAACTTGCGGCAACTGGATGACCATCTACTATGCTTGCATCGCCATTCTCTGAATGACAATAGCAACCAACGATATATCTTATTGTGAGTTTTTAAACGCAATTATTCATAGTGAAGCCAATCAATTCAAGAATTTTCGTCTTTCTTGGTTGTGTTTTTAAAAGAGGGAAAGTCACAATGGCCGTCAGTTATGTCCAAATTAAGGTGACCTTTTATAGTTTTTGATTCATTCAACAACTGTTACTAATAATTGTAGCTCATAATTCGCCCACAAATTTTGGAACACAGAAAGTGTAATGCTGTCGCTAATCTAGCGCGCGCCTGTGGATTTGAGTGGCCTGTCAAAGAGAAAGAACTGCTTGGACTCAAAAGAACTAGGCAACTTCCAGTATGGAAATGATGGAATTTTTAAAGAATATTGGGCAAATATTGCTCGTAAGCCACAATATTCGTCATTTAGGTGTAAAATGACAATCGCCTCATATTAAAGGAAATCTTTTTTTTTTCCCTTTTCATTATACGTCCCAATATATAGCCAAAACACTCAACTTTGCACGACAATTTTCTGGAGGAATGAAAATTCCCGCTACAGAAGCATTACTTGAGATTTTATGGCTAATCGATAAACGTCTTAAATGAGTTTAAAATGACACATCTTGCATGCCCATGGTTTTGCCACACCGGCATCTAGCAATTATTGTTGGTTTGGATCGCTTTGTTTTTCTTTTCTCTTGCAAAGCATTGTTGTTGAGTATGAATCTTGTGCATTATGGACAGCTTTTGGCTGGGGAATATTCCCAATCAAGCAATTGTATTGGAAATAAGGGACCAGATTTGCATGTGAAAATGGTGTTGTAGTGAGATTTACTATGTGGAGTTACTTGCGAAGCTACCCAACAAGAAGCAATTCGTTCATATTGTTGGCAGCTGTTATGAAAAATGAGAAAGTGTTGTATTTTATTGGATTTTTATTCTTTTTCTTCTTTTTCGTATAACATGGCAATTTTAGCTTTGAGTTTTTAGACATATTTTGATTTTTTGCTGTTTAGTCAAAAAAAAATATTAGTTTGATGAGCTCATTTCACTAGCAGCATTTATTTATTTCACCGATATAGTTTATATTACTGTACTGTACCATAACTACTGCCTCTACCTGTGTTGTACAGTACGGTATGGAAAGAAAGAAAAAAAGATTTGGTGTTGGGAGCTAAGAAACGCTTAGAAAACTTAGCAACAACGTCAGGAAAAACAAAAAATTCATCTTCTCCCCGATGAAAGAAAGTTTCTACTATAACGAGTACTCAAAAATCCGTGCCAGGCAGCTCTAACGTGAAGGTATCAAAAAGCTAAGACCGCGGGAAAGAAACGCTATTCTGGGCAATGAAATTCGAGCTGTTCTACTCATTTCTCTGTGAACGTGCAGTGCAGTAAAGAAGATAGTAATGAGGATTGCGAGACTGGTGATAGAAGTTGAAATTGGGTCTAGCAAAAAAGGTCTCAAGGTTTGTCTAATTAATTGTTTTGATTGATAGATACACGTACAACGTCACTTTTTATGACAGATATTTTGACAGCCAGACTATAATGATAAAGATGTTCTTCATTAATTGATTTTTCTACCAAAATAGATAATGTCAAGAAATGAGCTAAACAATTTCAGCTAAACTTATATTTGCCTTATTCACTCCAAATGAAAATAACATAATTTCAAGTAGGAAAGAATTAATAAAAAAAATATTTCAACTAACCATATAAATCTACTTTTTTCATACATGTCACAAACTATAGAATTTCTTTTTATTTTCTCTCTTCACATCTTTTTTTTATCTTGATATATAGTTTTACTGCCTTTTTTTTCTTTTCTGTATATAAAACATCTTTAGGATCCTTAATATATAAATGTAGACTGAATTCCTTCTTATTTCCTCTCTTTTTTTCTTTATATCTTTGTTTTCTTTCTCTCTTTTGTCATAGTCCCTGCTATTGTGCAAAATCTTCTATCTTGAATAAACTCTAGATGGCATATATATATCCAGGTTTCTACTGATTATCCTACATCAACCCGATATACTTATTCACAAGATGTCCGAAATAAGTGAAAAAAACAAGCCTTACGTTCTGGAAGAGAATCGTTCCGGTTCTGAAAGTGACGACGCCCTGGAAAGATACTTGGCCCAGCAACGTGAAGAGGAAGAGAATAACGGAATCAAGTATAGAACTTGCAGTTGGCAAAAAACAAGCGCACTTATTTTCTCAGAATACATTTGTCTCGCAATTTTGTCGTTCCCCTGGTCGTACTCGGTCTTAGGGTTGGTTCCTGGTATTATTTTAACCATTGCTACAGCCTGGTCGACGCTTTACACTGGTACAATTATTCACGAATTTTGTCTCAAGAACCCAAGAGTCAGAGATGTGTGCGATATAGGTCAGCATTTGTTTTGGGGTAAGAAATGGGCATGGTATTTCACTGCTTTTTGTTTCCTCGCAAATAACACCATGATTCAAGGTCTCCACGTCCTTGTCGGTGCACGATACCTCAACTCCATTTCAAACCATGCTTTGTGTAGTGTTGTTTTTAAAGTCATTACGGCTATTATCTGCTTCCTTTTCTCAATCCCCAGAACTTTCTCAAGCATGTCCCATTTGGCTACTTTCTCCGCCGCCACCATGTTTATCGCCGTTGTTCTGTGTATGGCTTTTGCCGGCGCCCAAGACTTGCCTGCGGGCTACGATGGAACTCCCATTGTCTGGCACGTTTGGGCACCTAAGGGAACAACGTTTGTCGACGGTACTGCTGCTTTCATGAACATTGTTTATACCTTTGTTGGTCAAATCGCATACCCTTCTTTCATTGCTGAGATGAAAGATCCAAGAGAATTCAAGAAAGTGCTTTACATGGTCACTACAGCCGAAATCGTTGTTTTCACTCTTGCCGGCGCTATCGTTTACGTCTACGTTGGTGGGTACTATGTGACAGCTCCAGCCTTCGGTTCTCTTGAAGACAAATTCATGAAGATTTCATTTTCTTTTGCTATTCCCACGATTATTTTCCTTGGTGTTCTTTACTCCGCCATTAGCTCAAAATTTATCTTCTTCCACCTCTTCAAGAACACCATTCACGTTTCGCAACACTCTGTTGTCGGATGGGCCAGTTGGATTGGTATTGTCTTGCTTACCTGGATCGTTGCCTACATCATTGCCGAAGTCATTCCATTTTTCAGCGATTTGCTTTCCCTGATGTCTTCTCTTTTCGACACTTGGTTCGGATACGTATTCTGGGGTGTTGCATACTTCCAATTGAGGGAACAGGAATTGGGACCCGGCTGGTGGAAGAGGCAAAACCTTTGGGGTACATTCATGATTGGTGTGAATGCGTTCTTGATTGTTTGGGGATTCTTCTTGTTGGGACCTGGTACTTATGCCTCCGTGCAGAGTATCATCAACTCTTACCGAAACGGTGCTGTTTCGGGAGTGTTTAGTTGTGCCAACAACGGATTTGCTTAATAGCTTGATAGATTTGTGTATGCGTGTGTTTTTTTTCTTTCTTTTATGTGATAATATTATTGTTCTATGTGTTATTTTCTCTTTTTGTTTATTATAATAGAAAAAGTTGAGTTTATGGCACTTGTTTTTGATTTTGTCTGGTTCATATTTGAGCATCCTGTGTTTTATGAAATTTTTATTGTAGGACGATGATGTCAACGTTTGTCATTTTTGGGGTCATTGGGTGTTGCTAACCATTCAAATGCCCACAATGACGTCAGTACAGTATACAACTTATGGCCGATTGGTAGTTTACCCGAGAGAAATTCATAAAAGTTAAAAAAAATACCAAAAAAAAAAACGTTCTTGTTGGGAGAAACATAATTACGGATATAAAGAAAAGTGGAAAGGTCATGATTATACAAAAATTTGAGAGTTGAAGTGTAATGGAGAACAAATTGATGATACTATTATGATAGGTGAGACGTGCAGATTAATCCAATCCATATCAGCCCTCGGAAATAATCTATAAACTATCTACCAGTAGTTGCAAATATTCCTCAGTGCTATTACTATCTCTTAGCAGATAGGACCCATCTCCGATCCGCGTTCAATAGTGAAGTGAACATTCGCAATTAACTGCAGATTCACCTTTTCTTTCTCTCTTATAAGCCCAAAAATCCTGCTAGCCTACGCCCTTGCTTACAGTGTACACATACAGGCTAGTTTCGTTTTTCATTGTGTCCCACAAGGTGAGACCTGACTGGGATCCTTTTTTCGTTTAATAAACCTGGATAATTGGTACTCTAGCGGCAAATGTGCATACCATACTGTAACTCAAAAAAGATGATGTCAAATACAAAGTTGAATTCGACGGAAATATTGTGCGTCCCCTTACGAGGGAAGATGGGATAGGTATGGGCGGCCGGTTTTATTTACAGTATACTGATGATGAAGTTGCAGTACGTGTCACACCATTACGATTACTTTTTATATTACAGGACACGTCCTTACGGAGTTTGTACTCGGTACTCGGGTTTTGGAGGGAAAAAAATTTTTCTTTCGAAAGCAACCACGATTCTTTTCCTTTTTCTTTTTATTCATTTTATTCCCATAAAAATTCAATACTGTGGCTGTTGGTAAGACATTGTTCTTTTCAAGTGTACTATTCTCACCGCCTAAAGAAAGTTTAAGAGAATAAAGAGACCGATGGGAAATAAAAAAGCAATTTTCTGACGGGTCTTTTTCCTATATAAATGCGCTTGATATAAGTAAAGAGCAACAGACCTGGATTGGCCATTCCATTGAATGTCATTCTTAAAGGCGCCAGTTTCGAGTTATTACGCTTCCTTTTTGAAATATAAGAAATTTTATCTTGAATAGTAGTTTTGTTCGTTTGACAGTACGGGTTACAAAATATTCAAAAACAAGAAAGAAACCTATCATCTACGTACAGTACTCACAAATGTAAACTACTCAAGCTCAAGCTATGTATGCTTGAAGTTACGCACTTCATATTATAGTGAAGGACCAGCATGCTGTTTATCCGAAACTCAAGAAAAACTGAGTTTAAGGATCATACAAATATAAACGGTTTTGCTAAAAAAACCCCGTCCACTATGTTTGTAGAAACCACTGCTGCATGTACCACCAGACCCGTCTATCGCACTTTCAGCGGGGCCTGATCAGCTTGTGAATCTATGTAGTTCTTGTCTCGGTAAAAGTTGACGTATTTATGGTTGGGTAAAAGCACCTATTGGCTTACTTTAAGGAAGCTATCAATAAATTCTTCATGGAAGTTTATATCAGATAGATGAATATTGTACTGTGCTTCGCACTGCGTGGGGCAATCTATTTAATGCCTACTGGTTTGTTGTATGGGGAAAATATAGTACTTACTGTGGAGGGGATACTTTAGATGTCCGTATTGGTCTTGAAATAATGACAACTGCGATACTTATAACAATCGACAAGAATATTTTTAGTGAGAATTAATGTGTTTTATGAAACATAGGAGTTAAATAATGAAACTCTGACTTTAATTAGTAATGTAATACTTTCACACCCACAACTGTTCAGCTCCTCCCTCCACATTTTTTCCCATGATCTTTAGTTTATCAATCAACAAATATCTTTCTTCGAAAATGCAACTTATCAAAAAATGAACCAAACTGTGCTAGATTCATCTGAAGACTATCATGAACGGCATATTCGGCTCTTCTCTAAACTGTTCAAACTTTTCCCCACCCAAAACGAATCACTCATTCTTCCACCCCGGCCCTTACCTTCAACGGCTACTGCCCTCGCGTCCAAAATTACGCCCATCGACACCGCCAGAAGCACCAACCTGACCACCAAATCCACTCCATTCCACCTAGTTCTGGATCTTTCTAACATTTATCTTGGATTCACCTCCCTCACCATGCGGCACTCGGTGCTCGACCTCTTCGCGCTCGAAATGGTCATTTCGCGAGGCCGCGTTGCCACACGCAAAATCGTCTCAGGCAGCCTCACGACCCACCAGGTCGGCTACAACATCATGTTTCAAATGCTCCGAGAGCGGGGTTACGAGGTCACGATCATGGACCGCGGGTGGGAAGGCAAGGAGCATGGGGTTGACGAGTTGTTGAGTTTCAATATTTTGGAGCTGGTTGCCGATGCTTCCGGCGAGAAAGGTGTTATTGCGCTGGCGACGGGTGACGGGCAGCCGTCGGAGTTGGTGAAGGATATGGGGTTCTTGAAGGCAGTTGAGAGGGCTATCAGGGTGGGATGGACGGTTGAATTGTACTCGTTTGGTAGTAGCTTGAGTAATGGGTGGTGGAATTTGAAAGATGTGTATGACAAAAAGCTAAAAATTGTTTACTTGGACGAATTTCTAGACGAGCTGGATGGTGGAAGAATATGATGAATTTTTAGTATTGATCTGGAAATTTCACTTCTTTTTTAGGTGAACTCTACGGGTTAAACGATGGGCCATTGATCTTTTGGCTCAGAGAACACCCGTCTAAATCAAGATTGGTGAAGCAAACTGAACAGGTTTGATTTTGAAAGAAGCTTTTACTGTTTTGTTCTAACAATTACAGGTTTCAATCTATCGGACATTTGTTGATAACCCTTGAGAAATGCGTTCGATTTGCGCATGTTATAAACTGCACCAGAGACTAAGATCCTCCATTCCAAACCTTTTAAGACCTTGCAACCACAGAAATCGCAGTCGAGCTCATTTTTCTTGTGTAGGATTTTAACCAGACGTTTTATGGGCATCCCACTATTGTCAATTTTAGAAGTCATGCAAACTCCGGGGTATTTGCATTCTCTATCGTCGTTCACTTAATCGTTAATCTTCACGATGTGTATCGGTGCTAAAAATCTGATACCTGGACTCTAGATATTACTACATACTCTACTCCACGCACTGTATATGCTAGTTTTTTTAAGCTACAAGACTTAAATTTTATTTTTTTTCCTTGTTTGTGTAGACCACGCTGCTCAACCAATACTAAGCACCAGTAAATATTTCACTATTCTAAAAAGGGGGCCCTAACCCCTGCCATTTTTCAACTTCATACGAGGCCTAAAGCTGCTACGTGTTTTTTCTAATTTACAGTTGTTAACGAAACTGGATCACCTTCTTTTCCTTCTAATCGGAGAATCAAACTATTCTGTTTTCATTAATTCCCACGCCCTACCCTTCTTTATAAATGGTATGTCAATTGATTGAAAATTTCATGTCCAATTCGGTCTTGTTAACTTGACTTTGTGTCATAGGTCGTTTTAGCTGCTTCGTTGTTCACCCGTGGTGGAAAAGCCTTGGTTACAAGAGAATTTAGAGAAATCTCGAAAGATCGAATTACAGCTTTGTTAGCTGGATTCCCGAAATTGACAAACACTGGTACTCAACATACCACCGTCGAAGACAACGATGTTCGTTACGTGTATCAGCCGATGGAGGAATTTTACTTGGTTTTAATCACCAATCTTCAGTCCAATATTCTACAAGATATTGATACTCTTAGACTTTTAGGACAAGTCGTTACTTCCATTGTGCGTCAAATTGACGAACGTGAAATTATTTCAAATGCCTTTGAAATCTTGTCTGCTTTCGATGAAGTTATCAGTATGGGATATCGAGAAAACCTTTCGCTAAATCAAGTCAAAACATTCTTGCAAATGGATTCACATGAAGAAATTATCCATGACATTATTCAACGAAGTAAAGAACTGGAAGCCGCCGAGGAAAGAAAACGACGTGCCAAAGAATTCGAACTTAAAAACATGGGTCTTAAGAACTTCAACCAACAACAGACAAATTTCTCGTCTTTCAGTTCTAGCAACGCTCCAAGACCTGCTCCCGCTGCCCCCACCACATACGAAGAAGAAAAACAACCCAGGTCATTCACTAGCAATTCCTTCAAAGGTAAAGGTATGCAACTTGGAAAGAAGAAAACTGGTGCTCTGCATGCATTGAGGGGAAGTCTGGGAACTGAACAGGAAATGGCTTCGTTAATGGAAAATGTACCAGAAGTTGGTAAGCCCACTAAGAAGGCACCTGCCCGTAAACAAGCTACAGATATAGACAACGATGGTATTCACATTGCAATTAAGGAAGAAATTAGTGCAGTTGTTGGCAGAATGGGTGAAGTGTCTAGTTCAGAAGTCAAGGGTAGCTTACAACTAAGAGTGGCTGACCCTGATCTTTCACATATCCAAATTGTCGTTACAGCCGACGGCCCTAACTCACAATATAGAACACACCCTAACATTGATAAAGCGTCATTCTTGAAAAACAAAGTTATCAAACTCAAAGATTCAAGCCGTGGATTTCCTCCTAACAACCAAGAACTCAGTGTTGTTCGTTGGCAACTAAGCAACGACCCTTCAGTCATTCCTTTAAATTTCCAGTGCTGGTTCAATGAAGGTGGAGATGGAGACACAGAAGCTATTATCGAATATGAATTAGCTGAGGAATACATTGGTTCGCTAAAGGATGTCATTGTTCGTATTCCTTATGAATCAACAGTTCAAGTCACAAGCGAGGACCAGATACATGAAGTATACGAAGAGTATGTTGAATGGCTGATCCCCGAGATTGTGTCAGGAGAAGATAGTGCAAATGGCTCATTCGAAATGAGAACGCCAGTTCCAGAAGATGCACTGTTCCCTATTGATGTTGAATTCAAGGTTACAAATGTGGTGGGTAGCTTTGGAAAGGTTGACGTTGTGGACGTTGTGTCTTCCACAGATGAAGGTGAGTCGGTGCCGTTTAAGAAGGACTTTATCATTGGATCGGATAAATTTGTTGTTCAGTAATTAGTATGATTTATAATGGTTTATTGATTGGCTGGAAAAATACTTCTTTATTATTATATATATATATATGCGAATATGTGCCTAACGCGAGGGCTATATACGGTATGTAAGCGTGGTGTTTTTTTAACGGGTTATACAGATTGTTTTGATTGTTGCAATTGATTGTGCTGCTGAAGTGGCTGGAGATAGAATCAACTTGAGAAATACAGAAAATGGTTTGGAAGCGTCTATCATTGTGCTGTACGATTGCCTATATATCTAAATACCTACTATTCGATATCAGTTTCCAACAAGATGCAAACTCGATTATTTTGCATTCTACATACTGTACTATATTGATTCAAGTGTATAGATATTGTTGGTTGATAGAATTTCATATATATATCGATATACAAATATCAATTTTTTTTACTCTTTAGACTGTAAAACAGCCTATGCTTCTACAGGGGTAATATTCACAATTTGTTTCGATAATTTCAGACCGCACCTAACGGATATCTGCTTATGGGTTCAGTGGTTGTGGAAAAATGAAGTGATTTAAAGAATCTTGTTTTTTACATAAGTATAAATAAGTGGTATAAAGGATAGAATGGAACTATGTTTGTTGAAATCGTCTATCCCGGTGATTTATACAGCTGTATGACAGGTCCAAAATCTCTTTTTTTCTATATCGGCATGTATATAATATGGCCCGTTTCTTTCACTACTCTCCTAGTTATTTTCATATCCACGATAATCCGTGTTTTCCAACTTAGCCCATACCAAGAAAACCAGTGCATACCATACTCCAATACCGTTTCAAGCACATACTGTACTGTACATAGACACTCTGCCATAAGAAAAAAACAGTAACGCAGGCCCGAGGACCTTGTACAAGTCAGTGACTAGTACAGCTCCAGCACCTATAAGATGAGTGTTCAGTAATACTGCTAGTATCACAGCTCCCGCTGTAGCACACTTGTGAGCTGACGTCGGTATGACCGCAGGCGTAGTAAATAGTGAGAATTATGCACATTTTGGTTCTGGTTGAGAGTCTTGTAAAAAAACGTTTCTTGTGCTGAAAGATCAAGTATATTAGTTATTCAGTTTAATGGGTTGGTTTGTAAAGTTGATGGTCTTCGAGAAGGAAAAATGGTGGGGTATTGAATTGGCTATTTAAACAATTGTCTAAAGATAATTTGAGAGTTCTGGTCAGGTCATGATGGCGTGCACCTGTCACTGTGAGTGTTTCCGTTACATGTGTTGTTGTAACGGCTGCTAAAATCATCAGGCCATCATCGTCTGATCATATTTCATTGACTAAACGAGGATTTCTGAAGTGGTAAAAATAATATGCTTAAAGGAGAGGGGTTGTGATATTAATGAAGTAGAGTCTTTGGATATGGGAATGACGTGCAGTGGTTTGGTTTGGTTTGAAATGTGAAATTTGGAATATTTGGAATATTTGGATCAGAGTTTTGCTATAGGCCATATGAGAAACGGTTAATGAGAGCTGAATGTTTTGCTTGACGAGAGTTGGGGTAGTTGAATCAGAAAGTCCTGATGTCACCAGAAGTGGTTTTTAGATGAAAATAGTTGTATAAGTGCACCTGAGCTATGCTTTGAATATCGAAGATACTGTTTATTTTGATGTTGCATTTTCATGGCAAGTAATTTTAGTAATAGGTTTCGAAAGAATATATTTAACACTGTACATATATTCATTGATCAGTTAATAGCGAGTTTTCGAGATATTCAACTATTGTATACTCTATTTGAACTTGTCAAATTTTGAAAATAAAAAATAGAGCAACTCATAATCGATGTCAATAAATATTCCAATCTCGTCTACTTATTGACATGAGCTGGTAATATCATGAAAATTGTGAAACATTGTGTATATTACGGAGCCAGTTTCAAGTAAATGGAAGAGTGTTTTTCCACGATAATTTGTGTACATGGCATTGTATAATAGCTAAAAATCTCAGTAATATTAAAACAGTAAATAGTGCCAGTTTACACACTATGATCGCCATGTTCCCCATACACTCTCTGTGATACAAACAAAAGAACATGATAATATAATAATTTCCTATTCAATACGTGTACTTATACAAAAACCAAACACCACAATAACAAACACTCCAGCCCCAAAAAGTACCACATTTCAAACCCAGTACAGTATATTTCCAATTCCGTTGACAAAAAGTCCATATTGTGGCCAAAAATCTCAGGTTCTAGGAGCAGCGTCGACATTTCTCGGCTACGCGCACTTTGGTTTGCTTAATATAGCAAACGTCCTTGTCGCAGATTGTAGTTTTCACGCCAGTGTGGCCGCAAGTATAAAAGAAAGTGAAGCTCTCGCACATATTTAGATTGAAGCGATAAAGTTTAGACCAGAGATAGGAGGATAAGAAAGTGTTTATGTTACTGTTGTAGTAGTTTCGTTAGATTTGATAGTTGAGATGTTGGGAAATAATTCTGCATTCATGGTGAATTTGAGTAGTATTTATACATTTCTGGTATTACTACTGGGAACTGTATAAACAGGTTTTATCGCGAGTATTTTCCGATTGGGTTGATAATATACTTTCACCGTCACAACCACAATGTGATGGTTCTGGAAATCACAGGATTGTGTACTATATTTAGCTCTTTAATCGTTACACCAACCAGAATCAGATAGGGCGGGAATGACGTACAACCTTTGTTTGATGTTACTAGAGAAAATCGCATGTTATTTGGAAGCTGTATAGCAGTTAGTAGAGCGAAAATGATTCAAAATGGTTGAAATTTTTATACGAAGTAATTAACTTGATACTGCAAAAGTCATTATATACTACAAATGTATCAGTTTAAAGCTTTAATTTGTTTAAAATTAGCGTAGAGCTCACACAGCTTTAGGACCAAACAAAATAAGTAATTGATTTTGCAAAGGCCGCCAAAGTTAATTGACTGTCCTCAGAGCTGTTTTCCAATCTAGTTGGGGCAATTTTAGGCGCAATAGCAGAAAAACTGAAAATATAAATATGCAACTATTACGTGTATAAATGCTTTCCTGATTCTGGAAGAAAATCTACGAACGCAAGTGTTAATTCTTTTGATAAATATAGGTACTATTCTTCTTGCGACTTAATAAGTATTTCCTTGCTGGTATCATAGAGCTTTTTAGAAGGTACGTGTAGCTTATTTTTTGCTTTTATCTGATGCAATTGATGAATATAAATGCGTTTCAAAAACTGTTCATGTATTCAAAGTGTAGAACATAAAAAAAGCGAAAATATTAACAAGTCCTTTTTTACATTTTACTGTACGTGTTTCATGGATTCATGATTTATTCTTCTTTATAAATTTATTCATTATAAGTTTTGTCGAAGGAATTTAGCAAGTAACAGGGTATATGTATTCAAAAGTTATAGAATCATAGAATAAAGTATAAAATTCAATATAGTTCGGTTGAAACGCTGGCATCCAGTCATTTTAGAGACTTATATTTGGCCCAATTGTTTAATAGGGCTAAGGTAAAGAGGAACCGTGGTGCCCAAAATTGGGAGAACAAATCTCATTGACGTCTGCTACAAGCCCAGCACTTACTAGAAGAGTACGTGGTAGTAGAGTTAACCCTGCATCCAGGTTTTCCGCAAATCGTGGCACTGGTATCTTGATGGCCACAAGCGTAGCGAGTAGTAACGTAGTCGCACATTTTGATTATTAGTTAATTCAATAAAGGTTGTTCAAAGAAATGAAAAGTTGTTTTTGGAGTTGGTGTGTTCGTTTGTTTGTTGTTGGTGAAGAATTTGGAGTGATGAATTGTTTGAACCGGGAGTAATATTGTCATGTTTTTATATGTTTTCGTGTTTGACAACTTTCGTTGACAGTTCCGCTTAAATTAACTGTTAAACTGTGTGCAATAACTATTACAACTACTCTGTGATTGTAATGGTTATTCAAATCACAAGATTGTAAACTGTTATTGTCATTTGGACAATATACCGACAAAATCGTGAAATTGAGGTATTAGTTTTTTGAAATGATTTTTTGAGAGAGAGGCATGATCTCACAGGAGCTGTCAAACCTGGAGAAAATTTGTTGCTCCAATGATCAATATGTGTGTATTTCGCTCGTGTTACTGTTTTTTGTTTCTTGGAGTTTAACGAGGCACAGAGTATTGATCTTGCATAATAAGTTTTTATACAATTGCTCTATCACAAAACTACCCAGTTCACAATCCAGTTCAGCACATAACAAAAATACAACAGAAGGCCATAAAGTTGACAACTAGTGTATATAAAACTTTCCATAGAACAAAGAGAGAAACTTTGTTATGGCTTTCCGTATCATTTCATATGGCAAATCAGTTTCCTCTATGACTTCTTACAATACTTCTACACATTCTAATCACGTTTTGAAGATATATACTGCTTGAATCAGATATGTGAGGTTTTGATTATCTTATAGACACAATCACATTGTTATTGTAGTAATTTATGATACCTGGACTAAACTGTCTAAAATACTTCTTATGCTGATACAATAGAGCAGAAATTCGAAAGGTTCATGGGCTACTTTTAAATCTCAAAAGGATGATATATCGGACAAAGCGTTTTCTAAATATAAACATCATTAGAGCACTTTTCCAGCACTCTGTGATCTCAGCCCTAAATCAAATATTCTAAACCAATTTAATCTTTGTCTCACTTATTTTAGACTTTTCTAACTGGAATGGAGTGCAAACTTGTATATTTGGGGAGAAGCAAAGGATTTTATTATCTGAACTTATCGTACACTTATATTTGCAATTTTTTTATCAAATTTGCCCACATAATGTGCTCTATTTTTCAGATATCACATTCATCTAAACTGTTTATAAGTTTTTTCCTTCTAACGTTAGCCATTCAGGAAGCTATACAACAGTATAATATTATAAGCTGGTGTACCAAATTGGTCAGTGTAACTTGATAAACATTCGAAGTTGATATACTTACAAAAAAATATTGAAGTGCTTTTCCAATCCACCCAGTATATTGTTTCAACTTGTCGTGTATTTATATAGGCTTAGTAGTCATTGAATATCCAGTTACATCTGTATTACATTTCTATACTAATTTTGATGAACACTTTGCAAAGTCCATTCTGTATGCCTGTAAGCAAATTTATCGACGCAAGTACAGTACGATCCTTTGTCAGGGATATTCATCATTCTTGCAAGTGGTTTTCCCCAGATTTTTCAGGGATTGTCTAAGTCTATAGTGAGATTGATGTATAGTACAAAAAAGGATATAAAAAAATATTTTTTCAATAACCTCAAGCTATATGAATAGCTAGTATTGTTTGAAGCTGTAATTTAGCATTTTTTTGAGAATTCCAAGAACGATGCATTGAAAATTATACAAGGTGTAAACTACAACTGGGCTCAACGTTTTTTAATGTCGTAAAATAATTTTTGATGATAGTTTCCCTTTTATTTGTACCGATATGTTGACCAACGTTTGCCTTCTCACAAGTTCTCAGGTATTGGCAACAGTTTCCGAATTTGCTAATTTCAACGACGTCTCTACTTTGAAAATTTGGCTACAGATGGAGTTATGGTAGATTCAATGATTATCATAAATATTTTTGATTCCTCGTACTAGTAGATATGGCACACGAAATGCACTTGTAGCTTGAAGTGGGAAAGAAATATAAACGATCTGAGATGTTCATATTCTAATTATCAATGATCTTCTTTGTAGGTTTTTTCCTCAAATTTACCGATAGCTATTCCAGAGTACACAAAGTTACTTAAAGTCAACTTGAATATAACTGGCGTGTATTTTTGGTGTGTGTCTATTGAATATATCCATTGATAGAAGTTTACTAGTATCGATATACCGGTATATGATTATGTGTTTCTTAATTTGGTTGAATATAAAGTAATCGCTCGCTTATTATCACTGAACAATCTAAATACCAGCAGTTAGTTGTTCGTACCAGTGGTGTACATAGAGAATTTCCTGTTAAAGAATTATTTCCTATTTTGGATAACGCATACACCTGTCACCACCTGAGTTTCCTAACCGTATTTTAATTTGACAGCCGAGTAAACCTGCCTTGTCAACTACGGGTGCATACCAACGTTAACCGGTTTTCTCTTGACCTTTATGGTCGACTACACTTGTGAGCCAAAGCTTGGTGACCCTATTGCCTGGGTAACTTGGGGTGAATTGTGTCTCGTTTGGATATGAAGTCTCTCTTTTGATCAACAAACTCAGGAACTATCAATTTTTTTGTTGTCTCCCGTTTCTTTAAGTTTCTCTCCGTTTTCTGTGCATTTTGGTGTTTGTCCATGTAAGCTGAAAAATTTAAAATGGTACAGGTGATTTCATTGTAAGTCTAGAAAATGAAACTTTTTTTAGGCTTTTTCCGTCTGTTGTCGAGATCTGTATATTGTGAATAAGAATACGTTAAAGTCAAGATACTTATTCCATAAAAGAGGACCTACATCAATTCAATCTACAGTACGTTAATGACAGGTTTGATCCAGACATACGTAGATAATCCGTGATGACAGGTAATGAAAAGAGTTGCCTTCATTCTGCGGTAATAAACTTTGACACCTCAATTAAAGTATTTAACACATGCCGGCCGTTGAAAACTTTCCAAGCTAGGCCATGCCTGAGAAACTGGAGAGGACTGTTATGAATGATAAATAGTCATTAAAACAGTACAAATTAGATCAGAGTCATTTTTCATACAAAATCCGTAGTTACGAGTTTTTAGCATCTCCAGCTCAGCCGGTCCTGAAAATTTTTCTGGACTTCTGGAAAAGTAGCAACCGAACAGCAAATTCAAAAAAATCTTAAAGGATTTTTTCTTTTTTGTAATTTCGTTTAGTTTTAGTACCGATGATACTCAAATCCCGTCCGTAAGCAACGAGACTGAAATACAGTAAAGTTATGTGAACAATGCCAGAACAAACAAACAAAGTAGAACTTATTAGTCTGCACTTAGCTTGAGGGTATAAAACTCGGAACTGAGTGTTTGGGGGGAATATTTATACTGAAATGATTTGTGGGAAATACTTTTTTTTTGTAAATTAAAATCATTTTGGTGGTTAACTTTGCATTACCAAAGTGCAACTTTGCTTGTATTCCAGCAACCTTGAACCTTCCCCAGGCTGAAAGTTTTGGCTGAAAAAGTTCCAGGTGGTTACAAATACTGAGCAGTACAGTACAGTGTGGTACGGTACAAGCAAAAAGTTTTTCAAATCAAACACTTTGAGTCAAACTGAGCTGAGTTGAGGTGACTGCCTCCAATGGAACTTTGCAGGTTTTTAGCACTTGATGGCCTGTCAAATTCGAATTCTACCACACACACACACACATAAACGTCATGATTGATTTTAAGCCGGCTTAAACAAAAATGTCGTTATATTAACTTTCCTGGGTTATTATTTAGTCTGTTGAACTCCTTCAACAACTTATCGCCGAACGACTGCTAATTTTGTGATTCAAAATGACGGGAAATAACTTGTAGCAAAATAAATAAATCGACGTTAAAATCTGGTCAACTAACCGTAGATTGCTGTTTTTAGCGCCAAATTCAGTGATGGGTAACATTGTTTTGTCCCAACCAACAGCTGAAATTGAATGGAAATTATGGTCGGTAACCTGGTTAGCTCAAGTTATAAAATATCAAAATTTTACTCCCAAAAACCTTTATTTTATTCCTCTTCCTCTTCCTCCTTCTTCTTTCTCTTCTCTCTCTCTCTCTCTTCTCTTCTCTTCCTTTCTCTTCCTTCTTCTCTCTCTCTCTCTTTCCTATGTTCTACTATCAAGCACCTTCGTGACTTTCTGAAATCTTCTTCTAGTTATTTGATTAACTCTAACGTTGCAAATCAATCAACAGGAAGATTCACCTGGTCTTGTCCAACTAGCATTCTTCAATCTCACATATATTAGAAAGTATCTTTCTACTATACCTTTGATTCTTTCTCTTGAAAAAGGTTTGTAAACTACATTAACATCCTATGATCCAGTTATGTTCAATTTGCTAATTCCTTGCTAGAACCATCAAAACACAAGCCTTTCATCTTTGTATCGACTTGGTCCTATTTGATACTTTAACTAGTATTTCATATTTATTTATTTCCCGTTTTTTCATCATACAAAGTGAGTCAATCGCATTTTTGAAAATTTTTTTTCTTCACATTCAGCAAATCACCATACTAACCTATCAGATGTCTTCTTTGTCATTGCCTATTTTCCCTCCACTTGACGAGTCTAACAAACTCACCACTTTGGAATTGAAAGATGGAACCGTCGTCCAAGGTTACTCTTTCGGTGCTGATGTGTCCGTCGCCGGTGAACTTGTCTTCCAAACGGGTATGGTCGGTTATCCCGAATCAATCACTGATCCTTCTTACAGAGGTCAAATTCTTGTCATCACTTTCCCTCTCGTCGGCAACTATGGTGTTCCCTCTCGCGAGGAATTGGATGAGCATGTCAAAGGTCTTCCCAAATATTTCGAATCCAACAGAATCCATGTCGCAGGTTTGGTTGTCGCAAGTTATACTGAACAATACTCTCACTACCTCGCAACTTCCTCTCTTGGTGATTGGCTCAAGGAGCAAAACATTCCAGCTATCTACGGTGTTGATACCAGAGCTTTAACTCAACACATCAGAACTAGAGGTTCAACTCTTTCTCGTATTTTGACCCGCAAGGCTGGCGTCACTACTCCTTCTGAAAATTGGAAAGACGATTTTGAATCAATCGAATGGGAAGATCCAAACTTGAGAAACCTTGTTGCGGAAGTTTCTATCTCAAAACCTATCACCTACAGCCCTATTCCCGGCACAGAAAAGCTTGGGCCTGATGGAAAGGTTATCAAGGTTCTAGCTATCGATGTTGGTATGAAATTTAACCAAATCAGATGCTTCGTCAAGAGGGGTATTGAACTCACTGTGGTCCCATGGGATTACGATTTTTCAAATGAGAAGTTTGACGGTCTTTTTGTTTCCAACGGTCCTGGTGATCCCAAAACTATGCAATCTGTTATTGCTCGTTTGAAGGTTGTACTTGAGTCTAAAAAGACCCCCGTTTTTGGTATTTGTTTGGGTCATCAATTGCTTGCCAGTGCTTCAGGTGCATCAACTTTGAAATTGAAGTTTGGTAACCGTGGTCACAATATTCCTGCCACTAATTCTATTAACGGTAGATGTTACATTACTTCTCAAAATCACGGTTATGCCGTCGATGTTTCTACCCTTTCTAATGGTTGGAAAGAACTTTTCGTCAATGCTAATGACGGTTCTAATGAAGGTATCTACCATGACTCTCTTCCATACTTTTCTGTTCAATTCCACCCTGAATCTACCCCAGGTCCTCGCGACACTGAATTCCTCTTTGACGTGTTTATTAACACTATTGTTGAGCACAAGTCCACTGGCGTCTTGAAGCCTGTAACCTTCCCTGGTGGTCTCAAGGCTGACAATGATCGCGCTCATCCTCGTGTTGACGTCAAGAAGGTCCTTGTTCTCGGATCTGGTGGTCTCAGTATCGGCCAAGCTGGTGAATTTGATTACTCTGGTTCTCAAGCCATCAAAGCCTTGAAGGAGGAGGGTATCTATACCATTCTTATTAACCCTAATATTGCTACCATCCAAACTTCAAAGGGTCTTGCTGACAAGGTTTATTTCCTCCCTGTCAACCCTGAATTTGTTCGCAAAGTCATCAAGCACGAAAGGCCTGATGCTATTTACTGTACTTTTGGTGGTCAAACTGCTCTTAATGTCGGTATCCAACTTAAGGACGAATTTGAATCTCTCGGTGTTAAGGTTCTTGGTACTCCTATTGACACTATTATCACTACCGAAGACAGAGAACTTTTTGCTCGTTCAATGGACGAAATTGGTGAGAAATGTGCAAAATCTGCCACTGCTTCCTCGGTCGAAGAAGCATTAGAAGTCGTCAAGGATATTGGATTCCCAGTTATTGTTAGAGCAGCATATGCTCTTGGTGGATTGGGATCTGGGTTTGCCGAGAATGAAGAACAATTGGTTGCTCTTTGTAACAAGGCGTTTGCTACCTCCCCTCAAGTTCTTGTTGAACGTTCAATGAAGGGATGGAAGGAAATTGAATACGAGGTTGTCCGTGATGCTTTTGATAACTGTATTACTGTTTGTAACATGGAAAACTTTGACCCTCTTGGTATCCACACTGGTGACTCAATTGTCGTTGCTCCTTCGCAAACCCTTTCTGATGAAGACTACAATATGCTTAGAACCACTGCTGTAAACGTCATTCGTCATTTGGGTGTTGTTGGTGAATGTAACATTCAATACGCTCTTAATCCTTTCTCCAAGGAATACTGCATTATTGAAGTGAATGCCCGTTTGTCCCGTTCATCTGCTCTTGCTTCCAAGGCCACCGGTTACCCTCTTGCATTCATTGCAGCCAAATTGGGTCTTAACATCCGTCTTGATGAAATTAAGAACTCAGTAACCAAATCTACTTGCTCTTGTTTCGAACCTTCTCTTGATTACGTTGTTGTCAAGATTCCTAGATGGGATTTGAAGAAATTCACTAGAGTTTCGACTTTGCTTTCATCATCCATGAAATCTATTGGTGAAGTTATGAGTATTGGTAGGACTTTCGAGGAAGCTATTCAAAAAGCTATCAGATCTACTGATTATCACAACATTGGTTTCAATGCCACAGAAGCCCTTATGTCTATTGATATTGACACTGAACTTCAAACCCCATCTGACCAACGTCTTTTCGCTATTGCTAACGCTTTGGACAGTGGTTACACTGTTGACAAGGTCTGGAGTATGACTAAGATTGACAAGTGGTTCTTGAACAAATTGAACGGCCTCATTCAATTCTCAAAGGTCCTTTCAAACTACACTATCAATGACCTTACACCAAGCTTGATTCGTGAAGCTAAACAACTTGGTTTTGAAGATAGACAAATTGCCAAATTTGTTGGATCTAACGAGCTCTCCATCCGAAGAGCTCGTGTTGAAGCTGGTATCATTCCTTTTGTCAAGCAAATTGATACCGTTGCCGCAGAGTTCCCTGCTTACACCAACTACCTTTACTTGACATACAATGCTGACACCCATGATGTCACTTTTGAAGATCATGGTGTCATGGTTCTTGGTTCTGGTGTTTACAGAATTGGATCATCGGTTGAATTTGACTGGTGTGCCGTTCGTGCTGTCAGAACTCTCCGTGAGCAGGGTACCAAGACCATCATGTTGAATTACAACCCCGAAACTGTTTCTACAGATTACGATGAAGCCGATCGTCTTTATTTCGAAGTCATTAACCTCGAACGTGTTCTTGATATTTACCAACTTGAGTCTTCCAGTGGAGTTGTTATTTCTATGGGCGGTCAAACCTCTAACAACATTGCATTGCCTCTTCATAGACAAAATGTTAAGATTCTTGGTACTTCTCCTGAAATGATTGATGGTGCTGAGAACAGATACAAGTTCTCTCGTATGTTGGATACCATTGGTGTTGATCAACCTGCTTGGAAGGAATTGACTTCATTTGAAGAAGCTGAAGCTTTTGCCGACAAAGTGTCATATCCTGTCTTGGTTAGACCTTCTTATGTCCTTTCAGGTGCTGCTATGAACACAGTTTACTCCAGGGACGATTTGAAGAGCTACCTCCAACAAGCCGTCGAAGTCTCCAGAGATTACCCTGTTGTTATTACCAAGTATATTGAGAATGCTAAGGAAATTGAAATGGATGCAGTTGCTAAAGATGGTAAGCTTCTCATGCACGTTGTTTCAGAACACGTTGAGAACGCTGGTGTCCATTCCGGTGATGCTACTTTGATTGTTCCTCCTCAAGATTTGGATCCTGAAACTGTTAAACGTATTGTTGTTGCTACTGCCAAGATCGGTAATGCTCTCAACGTTACCGGTCCTTTCAACATTCAATTTATTGCTAAGAATAACGAAATCAAGGTTATTGAGTGTAACGTTCGTGCATCTCGTTCATTCCCCTTCGTATCTAAGGTTCTTGGTGTCGACTTAATTGAAATGGCCACTAAGGCCATTTGTGGTTTCGATGTCACACCTTACCCCATCAAGAAGCTGCCTGAAAACTATGTTGCTATCAAAGTTCCTCAATTCTCTTTCTCTCGTCTTTCCGGTGCTGATCCTATTCTTGGTGTCGAAATGGCATCAACTGGTGAAGTTGCTACATTTGGTCACAACAAGTATGAAGCCTATCTCAAGTCTCTTATTGCCACAGGTTTCACTCTTCCTAAAAAGAACATTTTGCTCTCTGTTGGTTCTTTCAAAGAAAAGCAAGAACTTTTACCTTCTGTTAAGAAGCTTCATGAACTTGGATACAAGCTTTTTGCTACTGCTGGTACCGCGGATTTCATTCAAGAACACGGAATCCCCGTCCAATATCTTGAAGTTCTTCCCGAAGGAGAAGACGAGAAGTCTGAATATTCCCTTTCTCAACATTTGGCCAACAATTTGATTGATTTGTACATCAATTTGCCTTCAAGCAACAGATTCAGAAGACCTGCCAACTACATGAGTAAGGGTTACAGAACTAGAAGAATGGCTGTTGATTACGCTGTGCCCTTGGTTACTAACGTCAAGTGTGCTAAACTTTTGGTTGAAGCTTTGGCTTTGAACATTAGTTTGGATGTTACTCCCATTGATGCCCAAACTAGTCACAACACTGTTACCCTTCCTGGTTTGATCAACATTGCTACCTTCGTTCCCAGTCTGACTACTCCTAACTCTTCCGACTTTGCTGAGATCTCCAAACTTTCACTTGCTTCCGGTTTCACTATCACTAGAGTCTTGCCTTCAGGTGTTGACAGCCACATCACTAATGCACGTGAACTTGCTGCTGCTCAAGAAAACGCCAAAGGCAACGCCTACACCGATTTCAACTTCTCGGTATCTGCAACTGATTCCAATGCTCCTCAACTTTCACAAGTTACTGGAAACGTTGGTTCTTTGTTAATTCCTTTCAACCAACTTTCTAACAATCTTAACAAGGTTACCACTGTTACTTCCCACTTCTCAGTCTGGCCTTCTTACAAGCCCATTGTTACTGATGCATCTTCTACTGATTTGGCATCTATCTTGCTGCTTGCCAGTCTTCACAACAGACCCATTCATATCACCAACGTTATCTCTAAAGAAGACATTTCTTTGATTGCTCTTGCCAAAGAGAAGGGACTTAATGTGTCTTGTGATGTTTCTATCTACGCACTATTCTTCTCTAAGGAAGAATTCCCCAAGTGTGACTTCCTTCCCTCCGTTGCTGACATTACCGCTCTTTGGGAGAACTTGGAAATTATTGACATTTTCTCAGTCGGTGTTTTGCCTGCTCGTATGGCCAAAGCTCTTGGTCAAACTAACCTTGTTGGAGCTGGTCTCTCTGATTCTCTTCCATTATTGTTCTCTGCTATCAAAGACGGACGTTTGACTATTGAAGAGTTTACTCAACGCCTTTACGATAATCCCAAGAGAATCTTTGAGTTACACGATCAACCCGAAACCACCATCGAAATTGACTTGGAAATCGCTATTAAGAAAACCAAGACTTGGAGTCCTGCTGCTAAGGGCCAACTTTGTGGTTCTGTTGAGCGTGTTACATTCTACGGTAGAACTGTTTCTTTGAATGGTGAACTTCTTACCAACGAACCATTTGGACGTGACGTTTCCTCTCTCTTGATTCCTTCCACTGCTTCTCTCGCTTCTGGAAAGGTATCTGTTAACACAGAAGTTGTTCCTACATCTCCTGCTGCTAGAAGAGCCTCTAGAGTCTCTTTCTCTACTACTAGACCCACTCGTGAATCTCTTATTGAAGAAGAATCCCAAGAGGGTGAAGAAACACCTCAAGAAATCATTCTTGCTAGAGAACCTGCTCCTCCTACTGCATTGAGAGAGAGTTTGAGAAACAACCCTTTCTTGCGAAGAAATGTTACCTCTGTTAAGAACTTTACCAGATCTGATCTTCACAGATTGTTTACCTTGGCCCAAGAAATGAGATTGGCTGTGGAAAGAGTTGGTGTTTTGGACCTCCTCAAGGGTAGAGTATTAGCTACTCTATTTTATGAACCTTCTACCAGAACTTGCAGCTCTTTTGATGCTGCTATGCAACGTCTTGGTGGTCGTGTTATCAATGTTCCAACTGGCTCTTCCTCTGTCAAGAAGGGTGAAACTCTTCAAGACACTATTAGAACTATGGCTTCTTATGCAGATGCTATTGTACTCAGACATCCTTCTGAAGATTCTGCTGCTATAGCTGCTAAATACTCACCCGTACCTATCATTAACGGTGGTAACGGATCTTTGGAACATCCCACACAAGCATTTTTGGATCTGTTTACTATCCGTGAAGAATTGGGTAGTGTTAATGGTATCACTGTTACTTTCGTTGGTGACTTGAAATACGGAAGACCTGTTCATTCTCTTTGCAAATTGCTGCAATACTACAATGTCAAGGTTCAACTAGTCAATCCCAAGGAGCTTGCCCTCCCCAGTGAAATTGTCTCTGACCTCAAGGCCAAGGGACTTTTGATTGCTGAAAGTGAGACTCTGACCGATGACATTATTGCTTCATCCGATGTTATCTACTCTACTAGAGTTCAAAAAGAACGATTCGCTAATTTGGACGATTTCGAACGTTTGAAGGACACTTATGTGATTGATAACAGGGTGTTGAGACTTGCTAAGCAACACATGTGCATTATGCACCCATTACCCAGAAACAACGAGATCAGTGAAGAAGTTGATTTCGACAACAGAGCTGCTTACTTCCGACAAATGCGTTATGGTATGTTTGTTAGAATGTCTTTGTTGGCCTTGGTTATTGGTGCTGAGTTGTAGGTTTTGTGAGGGAACCAAAATCTACGCTTGATAATTTCATCCTCACTTTTAATATTTCTAGAGAATTTTATTGTTATTGTAAAAGAAGATAAAAAGTTTATGTTTAATAATTTTGTATATTTTATGACTATTTGTGTTTATTTATACTGTGATGAACAGTTTGTGCACTATGTATATTTCTTATACATGTTTGTGCGTGCATTTTGTATATATATAGTTTTGTATTTAATGATAATTTATTTATTTATTTGTCTACGTTTTTGTTTTTGGCGATTCAAGTTCACGATGGAGTGGTGGTTATCATAAAATTTTGTATGGATAAAAATTAACAATCTATCAAACTAGAGATTCTGTACAAATGTCCCGAATAGGCAATCTGCCTGAGATGAGAGGCATAACTTGATGAGATCGTTGGGAACAAAAAGTAAACATTAGAAAAATGTATGTGTGCCTATGTGGATTTTGATGTTTTCTTTTCTTTCACAACACCAAAAACAAATGCACAAAAGTCAACACAAGGAAAAATAGAAGAAAAGGAAGAAAGACAAAAAATGTATTCGCAGCAGGACCAGCATTTTCGTCATGGATCCACGGCGTCGTCGGCTTCAAGCCTACCTGTCAAAAAAGTAAGAAAGAAAGATAACATAGAAATGCTGCTGTCAAAACCACCCATGATAGTCAAATCGTCCCTCTCGCAGTTACGTTACCTTATCCTTGCGGAGGGCCTGAAATGCTCTGAAGATGTAAGTTGCAACATATCCTCCTTTCACTTTTCCACACACAATTGAGTTAACCATAGCGTCTTCTTTCTTTTCCCGGCTTTTGTACAGGGATCATGCCCGTATCGTCCGTACATATGGTCAATTCTGCTCCGCACCCCACCGACTTCATCAACAACTTACCTCACACTACTCACGCGCGGGCCGTGCCCAGTCTACACCAAAATCCGCAACGACACTTTCCGCACGCTCACCACCGACCATAAGTTCCGCTCCACCGTTTCCGAGAACAGTCTCATCCGCGTGCTCAACTCCTTCGCCTGGCACAACTCAGCCACCACCTCCTCGCCGGACTTCCTCTACGTCCAGGGCATGAACGTTCTGGCCGCCCCGTTCCTCTACGCATGCAAAACGGAGCCCCAGGCTTTCTTCCTCTTTGAATCATTCCTTTCGCGAGACTGCCCGTTGTACATTCGACCGACGCTCGAGGGTGTGCACACCGGGCTCAAGTTGCTGGATTTGTGTCTGGGGTTTATTGACCCGCCACTCTACTCGTTTTTGAGGACGAAGTTTCTGAGCGCTGAGCTGTACGCTTTTGCGTCGGTACTCACGTTCTCGGCATGTACGCCACCGCTGTCCGAAGTGCTGGTGCTGTGGGACTTTCTGTTCGCGTACGGCGCGCACATGAACATCTTCTGCGTCATTGCCCAGCTCAACCTGATACGCGGGAAGCTGCTGGATTGTAAGAGCCCTATGGGCATGCTGCGGACCTTCCCGCCGCTAAGGGCGAAGGAAATTATCAAATTGGCGGTGTCGTTTGTTCCGCTGGTACCGAAAAATGTGTACGAAATGGTGAAGAGACATCCGTTTGATGAGAATGTGGTGGGGATGCTGAAAAAGTATAATATGGGATTTGAGATTATGGGCGAGAAAGGGAAGGGCGTGAGTGATGGAACAAAACGGAGGAGTTAGGCTTGTGTATTCAAAAGCATTGATATTTTATGATGACTATATGATTTGGAATGATTGATTGTTGGATTTGTATATTCTGGTGATATACATAAAGAATTACTGTGTAATTAAATCCATCGATTTAATCAAACCTCTCTGATCTTTCCTAGCCAATTTTTAGTTTGAATCTGTTGACTTTTTGGAATATTCACCTATTGATCTTAAATTACTTAACTAACTAAATGATTTAGAATAAATATATATTGGCCATAAGCTAAATGCATAAAAAATCCAGATCTTCAATCTCTCTTCAATGACCATGCGCTCCTCCCTGTTTAGAATTGCTCCTATTTCAGTTTTATCTGATTAAACTTGAGTTTTTCCTTTTCCATTTCCCCATAATACAATTTAGCTCTCCAGTACCCAAAACCAAAATTTGAGGCATACACAACAGCCATCGCCGTACAAACAATAACCACAGATCTCGTTCCAAACCCCTGCACAAACGTGTCCAGCATTTCGCTTGCAACCTCCGCGACCACCCTCAACGTGCCCACCACTGGTTCCCGGTCCATACACTCTGCCCAGTCGTTACACTTTTGCTCGAGCAGCGGGGCACGGAGATCCACGCGACAGTCGTTCCGGAGGTACTCGCGGGTGCAGCGTTCAGACTCGGCGAGCAGCCGGTTCGTGTGCGTGTTGTGGAGTAGCATGACGTCTGCTTTGAATATGCGGGCGAAATGGGTTAGGCAGTAGATGAGCAGGATGACGTAGATTAGATTGGTTGAGTGATGCAGAAGAGTCGTGGCGTTGTATAATGGTGGCGTTTCGGTGGAAACTGGAGGGAGGTTGTATGTGTGGTGGTGGATGTGGGTGTCGTTAGAACGGTTGATGCTTTTGTCGTTATGCGAGTTTGGTGTTCTGGCGTGCGATTGATCTGGGGAACCATGAGTTTTGCGATGAGATAATGTGGGTGCTGAATGCGATGGTGTTGGAGAGTTGTCTAGTTTTGTGAGTGCCAGTGAGTCCAAATGGTCTGGAGTAACCGTCTTTGCACTGAATATCGGGCTCAATCCGCGTGATTCCTTTTCCATAGGTACAGGTTCCTCCTCCGTGAATGACCTGCTTGCCGTAGCAAGTTCCGCACCGAACTTTGCAGGTTTAAACACATCCCTCCAATCCACTTGCTCAGTATCTGTCATATCCGATTCGTCTATACTCATTTCATCATAACTCTCGTCAGCCATAGACACATCATTGCAATGCGTTTGAGATACTGGCTCACTTTCCAGCGCCGTCTTGAGTTCATCCAGGCCAAAATGGTCCTGGGGTATGACGCTCATCATAGAGTTTATCTCAAAAGGATCCGAATCATGGCGTCGAGGCGACGATATTGAGAGCGATGAAAGATCCATTATTCAAGTATATATTATAGTCAATGCTTGTGTACGGTTAGTGGTGTAGTTCTTAGGAAAGATAATTTGGTGTTGGATAGTTCATAATTTTTTTTGATCCCATGTTGACGCGTGCCAAATGGGAAATACAAAATAGGCTATCATGTGACATAGCCTAATCAAGAAATGCGGAAAGTACCCAAAAATGGAACTGTCAAAAAGGTACGGTAATTTGCGAGCTGCAGCGTGGTAACTGTTGATATTAACGTGTACTGTAGGTTTGTTTACGATTTTTTGTTCAAGTTCGGTCCGCAGTGTTTTGTGTACGAATTCAATAAATTGAAAATCTTGAGAAAGGTTTTGTGGATCCAATGGGGGGTGTTTTTTAATTATCACCATGGATGAAAAACATGAGAATTACAGGTAGCTTCAATTGCAAAGATGAACGTAAGATTATACGTTCAACTGATTGGTTAGATAAACCATGAACGCGCAAAGCTTTAAGAGGGTCCTAAAGGGTCCCAATCACTTTCCCCTCCTTTCGCTGCTTCCCCTTAAAATACAGTTTGTACCATGTTTCTTTCGCGAGAAACCAATTTGTCACTAACTACTTAAACACAGGCCTACGAGGTGCATTATGAATGTATCAAGATCAAGAGATAATATGTGAATTTGTGCGTGTGCGTGTACGTGTTTATCTGGACATGGCCATCTTTGACGGTATGTTGAGTCGTAGAGTGCGCGCTCGTTTAGGGGGGTTGTATTCTCTCGCGATGCGCTAAGTGAAAGGTAAGAGTGAAACTTACCTATATGGGCTTGGGTAGGATTTCAGTGTATATTGGGCAGTTGCTGTTAAAGATTGAATAAATGTATCAACTAAATAATTGATTCGTGTGATTAGAATGCTGAATTAGCCAGGATTATACCGTGAATTTTTGAAATCGTGAAAAACGGACCAGCAAATCATATAAGTAAGTTAATATTGTAATGGTTTTTGGCTAGATGCCTAAGCGCGAAAATATGTACTTTCAGCTGTTTGGGGTGGATGGCGACACACGACGATGTTTATCTAACTGCATATTACCTACCAAACTGATAACAAATTATAAGACACACTGAACGTAGATATACTGAATAGACACGAAGGTTCACGTTCTTGATCGTGTAGCTCATAAAAGTTATAAATTTAAATATGTTCCGACTACAATTCAATGAGTATTATTCATCAACCACATACTTGACGGGTTTTATGACAATGTTGACATTGCCGCCAGTGTATTTGTTTGTATTCACAAAGAGAAATCTCTCAAAAGATACCTAAGTCTGTATAAAAGTGCTAGCAGTTTAGTGGGTTAAACATCCAGCACGTTAGTCGGATTGTGTAAACTAAAAAGTGTAGTAGGTCAGATTCAATTGCTGTGGTGTTGAAATTGGTTGTTTTGACGCGACAACACTGAATAACGCGTAACTTTTATTGTTGTTATATTATTTTTAATTCTAGGTTAACTTTTAATTTTTAATTTTTTTAGGTCCTTTTAGTAATTTTTTTTCCTGTCACCTCTTTTCTCTTTTCTTCGTTTATTTACGCACTCTTTTTTACTACCTTCTTTCTTGAACTAAAAGCTGTTCAGGAATACTTGTTACTCTGATAGATTTCGAGATTCCGGTCGTTTTCTCTAGTAACTAACGCGATATTGTGTTTTTGTCAAAAAAAGGAAAATTGTTTGACTTTCTTTTGCGTCCAGTTCACACAAAAAGGGTTGCTCCATAAGACAAACTTTTTTTCTATAATAATTATTTTGTCCTCTTACAAACATAAAACCTGGTTTACAGCTTTCCAGTGTGCACACATCATCAATAATGGTTGACGCAGCAAATAACCCCCTTGAAACGCCATTGAAAGCAAATGCAATCCCTACACCGCCTACCAGTTTTATATCCTCGACTGCCTCGTCCATTTCTAGTCCACAACTTCAAACACCTCTTAAATCAAAATTACCTACTCCACTTCCAAGCTCAACTGGTTACGCGTTTATTTCCCACTCGCCCTCAACCTTTCCGTTGCAGCTTCCAACTATAGACTACCCGCAACTTGCGCGTCGCAGACGTCGGCGCACAAGTCCAGCCGAGCTCAACATCCTCGAAACAGAATTCAACAAAAACCCCAAGCCGAGCCACGAAACACGCGTCGAAATCGCTGGAAGAGTCAACATGGACGAAAAATCGGTCCAAATATGGTTCCAGAATAGACGCCAAGCATTACGCAAAACCAACGGATTCTCAGTCTACCAGGACGTGGAACGAAAACCAAAGTCTAACAACTCAAATAACGCTACCCACACTGTGGTGCACAAAAGAAAATTGGGGTTGGGCCTTTCTGAAGATGGTAAGGCGGAATTGATCATTGTACAGACTCCTATATTGGTCAACGGTGCACCCAACGAAAACATGGAGCACAAACACGGACAAAAACGCGTCAGGTCTCTCAGTGAATCATCCCCTAAAAAAGTGGTGAAGACATGTGGACAAAAACGCGTCAAAGACTCTCTAGTGCCGTCACCATCCCCTAAAAGAATTCCCTTGTCACCAACCAAACGAAACGGAATCAACAAATTGCCCAATTCACAATCTTTCTCCTCGGCAATACTATCTAAACGTTCAAACCCTCTGGCGAATTCAGCTACGACGAAATCGTCTAGGAGAGACTCAAACTCATCATCGTCAGACGGGACAGGTACCAAAATTTTAACGACATTAAGCAAACACCGATTCGAAATTGCAGTTGCCAATAAACAGAAAGTGATAAGGAAGAATGCAGGGCTCAGTAGTACAAGCAGCTCCAGCTCATCGGACACTGAAAGCGAAGTCGGGAATGATTCAAAGGTGGAGACTAGAGAAGCGGAGTGTATTAACAATTTATTATCTTTACGATCCGGCGATTGGGCGTGATATATTGCCATGTTGAGAAGTACCATTTGATGAGATGGCATTCATCTGCATTGTTATATAGCGTTCCTTAAACAAGAAAACACTTTTGAAACGTTTGTGCAAAATACCTACTTATGGCCCCTTATAATTGTGCTTTTCATCTCAATGTCGCCTAATGATACAAGCTTTACATTTAACTAACAAAGAAACTAAATCAGTATTTAAATTGATTACCACTCGTTTATCCATGATTTATATACCAGCATGGAATTTACTTTTAAAATGTGTATTTATTTTATTCAAATAGAAAAGTTTTAAGCTTCCAATATTTACAACAAACAAGAATGATTAATAAACAGTTTTGATAGGTGGTTTAGGAGCATACACCTCTGCTAGAGCCTTCAATGCACTGAATTCAATAATGACTCTGTGAGCCTTTAGTAAATCCCTAACTTCCAATCCTTCTTTATCAATGATATCGACCCTATCGCTAACACTTTGGGTCGCATCGAGTAAGTTTTGACGAGTTTTGTTCACAATGAACAACACATTAGTGCCATCCAAATTGTGTTTCTTGATGAACATCTCTCCAGCCTTGGGGTGACTTGACGTAAGATCCGCGACACCTTTAACAATGAACAAGTTGCCCTCTCTGTAAAGATGTGACAGGGCAGTTCTAACAGCCTTCCCGTATATGTCATTTGGCAAATCCGTGGACCAGTCAAAATGACCCGTTCTACCAAACGCTCTACCACCATCGTGTCTGATTGGAGTACCACGGTCACCCACACGGGCCTTACCCGAACCCTTCTGTTTCATTAGTTTCCTCCTACTGTAACCCTTATCCGAACGACCGATAATTTGATTAGATCCAACACGGGCTGCATCCGCTTCAAACACCACAGCGCGCCACAAGAGGTCACGGCGAATTGGCAACCCCAAGATATCAGAGCTGACTGGTTGGATGCTCTGAGGCTCAAGCGAAGGAAACGATCGGAGCGTTGTTAGTTGATAGGCGGGCTTGGCTGCGATGTGTTTCTGGATAAGTGATGCGGGTTCAGCGGTGGCGGCACCAGCTGCCGTACTTGGCGGTGGAACTGCCGTTGAAAGACTACGCTTGGCAGCGTTGAAGACTGTGCGGAACATTGCTGGTCGTTAGCGTGGGACTTGGTGATCTGATTGGAGAAGTGAAGAGGGCTTGATGGATCATTTTGGCTGATGAAATTTTTCGAAAGTTGGGATGCAATATGTGACGGTCTGAAATATACATACAATATTTTCTAATGTCTAAGCACCAAACACTAAATATTACACTCGAATGTGCACAACTGAATATTCTTTGCGAGACTCTTTCTCTAATTGTCATTCTTAGACAGTTGACTTATGATGCGAAATAGAAACAAGAAAAGAGTGACAGCTTTTGAAGTCCCGGTGCAATTACTTATAATAGAATTTCATAACCATATTTTGTAGCCTGGAAAACTTCATGAAGGGCTAGCAGAATGTCGATAAAATTTAGGGTTATCATATTATTTAGTAGGAAATCATAGACAAACAATGTGAGACGCTATAATATTATCATAAAGATAATATTGTATTGAAATTTGACATGCGCTAGTATCAAATCTATTGATGAATTATAGTTCAAATATTAAAGGGATCGTACAACATCGTCGAGGTACTTAGACACCCTGTCAATCATAAGTCCGGTACATACATGCCCAACATCGTTTTGGATGAAGACCGATTCGTCCTTGATTCCACCATGGCCTTCAATCCAAGGATCACTGAATCTACAAGGTACCAAAGGATCATCTCTCGAGTTTATAACCAGAACGTTTCCTTTAATCTCGTAGACTTTCTTATCCATTTCAGAAACGATTTTGTGTAAAGATTCAGGCCAAAAACTGTTCAACTGTTCTGCATTTATGTGGTCTTTGATCTGCGATTTTAGCTCATTGTAGGATAAGTCATAGATTTGGAGAGGAAATTTAGCAAGAACGGAGTCAGCCTCGGATGAGGATAAATTGAAGATTTGAACCAGTCGTCTGTGAATCAGTAAATAAGACAGATACGGGCAACCAATTATCGGTATAACTGCATCAAACTTCCCAGATGTACCAGCTTGCCATGATACATGGCCACCTTGGGAAACACCAGAGACAACGTTAACGACTGTTTCCACCTGGTTGCCAAGAGACTGTAAATAAACAGGCAAGAATTCCCTGACCAATTCGACATCTTGAGCAGAACCCACAATTCCTGAGATCATGTCCAAAGCGTGAGTCGAGTTCCCTTTGTTCCATGATGAATTTTTGAAGTCGTCCACAATCCTCTCGCCATGGTTTCGTAGGTCCATTGTTACTGCAATCATTTTCGAAGCTGGTTTTTCGGATCTGTACCAATCGGTCAAAAGCAAATGAGCAATAGTCTCAGTATAAGTATGGTCTCGAGTACGAGGATGAACAAGATGAAGAATGGTCCATTTTGTAGGGTTGTCAGTTGCTAAGGTTGTCGCTTCTTCTAACCCGTAAACGTAAACTTTGAGACCGCCAATGATGGCAATGGTAGAGCTGAATATTTTAGTATCTCCCCTAAGGTCCACTTGACTTATCTCTGGGGCTGACATGATGTGTACGTTGAAATTTTTGGAATTTATTGTTGAGCGTGATCGAACAACTGGTTGCTTGAGAAATTTAAAGATGGGGAAAAAGAAAAATCATGGTCGAAAGAAGGTTGTGGATAGTTTAGCAAGAGAGCCCAAAGCAAAGTCTAAATTTCGACGTACTGTACTCATCGGCTAACTAGATTTGTAGGGGTGAGTGGTATGTAGCGATTTATATCAACGATAGCTGAACATTTGTGGAAAGAATAGGTTCTTGTCGGCGAACAATGTGTAAGGCACCCGCAAAGGTGAAAGGACTAGAAAAAATCGAAAGTACCGGCACTTCGTACTGGCTGACATGATAGGATACAAGATGCTTTTTTCATCAAGATTCATGATGGCTAGATGAATTTGATAAATCCTTGGAAAAGTGAAAAAACTTGAAGTTTGGTACATAAGATATGGTATATAAATGTATATGCTCTTCTTTGTTGTCTTTTACCATAAGCTAGGTCACAAAAGGGTATATCCAGTCGGACCATCTTGATGGTAAGGTTGTAAAGGAAAGAAGGACTGTTTTGATCGAGAGAAAATGTCTTGCGGAATAAATTTCTTAAGTCTCCATTGATAGCGGCGTTTTATAATGCCAAAATATTCATATGAAAAAAAAGAAACATATTCTTCGGAACTAACGCTTTACTTAAGAGACGACATGATTTCAGTTCCCCAATTAGACTCAATTTTGAAGGTAAATTTTCTAGAACTTCCTTCGTCTTTTCAAACTTCCGTATTGAAGGGGTTTGCTACGCTGAATCAATGGACCGATCACCATTCATAACGTTTATCGCATCAAATTGCCGAAGTTATGAAGCACCCCAAGTCATGGTTCTTAAAACCCCAACCCAGACAAATTACACGTGACTGGATGATTAAATACGCGTCATGATTTTTATTTTTTATTTTTTTTTGTTTTTTCTTACCATTATTTTTTTTTGTTTTCTTCCTTGGGACTACGCGTTTATCTTTTTGTGCTCGTTTCCACATCAATTACTTTTGTTTTACTTCTTTGAACCATACACTGCAGGTGAACTAATATCAAGTATTTTGACGAACAAAGACTGAATTCGGCACTCTTACGAATGCTCCAATATTGTTAAAATCAAAGCTAAGTATATAATCTATTTCTCGCATCTGTATATAGTATAAGCTGCTGCTAGTCTCTTAATTATAAAAAAGGTTAAATCTTTCGAGTCTCAATCGCGTACACAACCCCAAATACAAAATGAGTAACGAAGAAGGTCACGCTAGTGACAAGGTATTGGCAGAGTCTATGCCTATGCCTGCGTCGCAATCAAATGAATTCTCATCACCTTCAGAGCAACCTGCAGAAGAACTGAGAGCACCTCAACCCTTGCCTGCCCCCACCGAGCTTTCGATTGCTTCACCAAGAGAGGACGTGCCTTCATCAATACCCACAATTCCTGCTGACGACCCAAGAAATCCACCGGAAGGCGCACCAAAAGAACTCCCGAAACATCAGTTTAAATATGCACTAGCTGCACTTAGATCTGCAAGAAAAATGAAGAATGCTCGCCCTTTCTTGAGCCCGGTTGATCCAGTTAAATTGAATATACCTAAATACTTTGATATTGTGAAGGAACCTATGGATTTGGGAACTATGGAGAAGAAACTAAACAATGGAGAATACGCATCAGTATCAGATTTTGTGATGGATATGAATAGGATAGTTTACAATTGTGAGCTATTCAATGGGAAGGATTCAGAAATTTCCGATATGGTTAGGTCGCTAAAAGCTTCTTTTGAACGACAGATGAGGAATATGCCTCCATATGAATTGAAACCCAAAAATTCGCTTCTCAATCAAATTCAACAACAACAACAGATCAAAGATGAAGTATTAACAGACTTATCACCACGACCGAAACGTGAGATTCATCCGCCGAAGCCAAGAGATCTTTCTCATTATGATGACAGCTCGTATAGAAGGAAACGCCGTAAAACAACCCTGGATCAAGATTTAAGGTACTGTGGCGCGATACTAAAAGAGATGTTTTTAAAGAAAAATGAATCCTTCACATATCCTTTCCTTGAACCAGTCGACCCGGTTGCTCAAGGACTTCCAACGTATACATCGATAGTTACACACCCAATGGATCTTAGCACAATCTCGAAGAAATACGAAAATGACTTGTATGAAACCGCAGAAGAATTCAAAGCTGATATGATGTTGATGATAGATAATTGCTATAAATTCAACCCTGAAGGAACTGTGGTCAACATACTTGGGAAACAACTACAAAAACTTTTCGAATCAAAATGGAACGATCGGCCAAGTATTCGAGAAACCACCCCGACACCCACACCTTCTAGAACACGAACCCCGACACCTGCACCTGCACCTGCTCCTGTATCACGTAAAAGGAATGTACTAAAAGAAGAATTTACTGAAGAAGAATTGAAGTTTTTAGCCAAGTATCCTGGAATCAAGTTTTTAGAGAAACAAGTGGAGCGCATGGCGAAGGAGGTGAAGCAAATGAAAAAAGATCTCATCAAAGCGAAACATGTGGCTATTGGTAACCAAGGATCACGTTCGAAAAAGAAGAGAACCCCCAAGTCACGTCCTAATACCTTAACTGCTGAACGAACACTTTCATTTGAAGAAGCCAATGAATTTTTACGTTTTTCGGAAGATTTTACACGGGAAGAATCTGAGACACTATTAAGTACTGCTAGGGAGCATGGTCAGACCGATCCAGAAGCTATTGAGATACAGTCCCTTCCTCCCTCAGTGGCTATGGAACTGTACGAGACTCTAGTAGTCCCACGAAAAGAGGCATTAGCTAAGAAAGAAGAAGAAGAAAGGGTTAGAGCAGAAGCTGCAGCACAAGAAAGTGATGATGATGATGACGAAGGTGTTGACGAAGACGACAATGTCGATGATGATAGCTCATCGGAAGAAGACTAGATTTTCTGACAAATTTAAGCTGTAAATAAAACACGATAAGCGCGCGACATGATTTTGCGCGTAATGCCACTTGCTCGCGTGTGCAAGAAAACAAACATTTATAGGTATCGTGCAAATGATGCTTTTGATACTAATGTGACGATGGAGTTCAACAGTTCTATGTATGTATGTACGTATCCAATTAATTTTAATGCTAATGATGATAATGACGGTAATTAGAATTTCCACTTTGTTAAAGTCTCAATGAGAGAACAAAACCCTGTAAGCTGTTTTGACTTCCGAGCGCGTAAATTAGGTCACCCAACAAAATAAAACGCATCGCTTTTAAACAGTCGCGTTTCAGGGGAGATGGCCAACTTTCAATTAAGAAAAGAGCCATTTGGCAGGACTGTACAGAGATCTGTTCAGTTTAGTTCAACAACCGAAACGTGGTTACAAGTATGATTGTAATTAGAATGCTGAATGTTATATGGCATTAGGGTTAGATTATGATTTAGTCAGAACATTATTCTCCATCACTACTTTCCGCGTTACGTGTAGTGACGTTGCTTAATTTAGAAGGACTCCTAGTCGTTAAGTCTTGTCCTTCAATATCAGTTTCCTCATCTTCGGGTTTTATATGACCTCTTAATGGCATGTTTTCATCGTTGATCACTCCGTTTTCATGCTCATTTTCGTTTTCACTCTCATTATACCTCCTTCTGACATTTGCAGAGCGTGTCTCAATTCTGTTTTCATCGTTTTCTGGCTCTTCCTCTCGATAGATCTCATAGCTTCTATGCTGTTCCCTATGAGACGGTACTTGCTCTTCTTCTTCGTCCTCCTCCTCTTCTTCAACTTGGGGCCCAATCTGCTCGTTTATAAATCTCAACAGTTCGGATACATGCATTTCTAATCGTTGCACTCTCTGCCTTAGCATCAGCTGCTCCCCTTCCAGTTCTCTCACTCGTGCTTCCATCATAGTTCCTGCTTTCGGCCGCTTAGCAGACCATATCGGAGTTTTAACAGGTAATCTTTCACTAGCTCGTCGCCGTTTGTACGCTTTTGTCTCTAGCGTGGGGGAGTTCTCGTTAGTTATGCTAGGCCCCATTCCATAACTGAGCCTAAGGTCTCGATGATTAGGAGCCTTCGGCGTGCTATTTACAACACCTGATTTAGGCGCATTTTCTTCTTCTGAGGAAGAGACATAGTTGATTGGTGATTTCATCGGGAATCTTTTTCTTAGATATTGTGGAGAATGTGGACTGGTGCGAAGTTATGAATTTCTGAGATGACGTTAAGAAAAGGGCTCAGCCGTATCGCGTAAACCAGCATAGATACATAGTGGTACCATACACTGGTATATAAGCTAATAGGATGCTACTAAGAATTACGCGTTTTGTTCGTGGCAAAAGTAGGGCTTTAGGGCTGAGTAAAACAGTCTAGCTCTTATCCGTACCTAGATATACGCATGTGTATATGTATGTCCGATGTGAGTTGTTTGAATGGTTGCCTATCAACTCTTCATTCTGATTGAAAACTTCCCACGTGATCAGACTACTTTCCAGTAGTTGATTACATGTATTTGAGTATTACTATAAACGCTGGATATATTTCTTTATATCGATAATTGATAGGTAATACACTATGTGAAAAATTATATAAGAATATTAGCACTAATTTCTTGTAGGGTAATCGACTATTTTCAGTAGTGATATTTTTCAGGACTTTTTTTGGTAGGGCAAAAATTTTTCTCAAAAATTTCCTCTCTCTTTTCTCTCTTCTTTTTTCGCTTCTAGTCTATTACGTTGTTTGAACCACCGCTGGATTTATTTTCAACTATATCAATATATCGAAAATGAGCTACAACAAAGGAAAGGAAGTTGAGGAACAACCCGAGTTCCGTGATATCAGAATCACTTTGACATCTAGCAAGTTGAAAGAACTTGAAAGTGGTAAGTAGCTTTGAATACTATCAATGTTTGGAATTGGGATTGTCAAGTGAAGAGAGGGTTTTTGATGAATGATTTGTATTCGAATTTGATGCAGGAATAAGGGAGCTGTGTTGGAAAATGGTTGCGGAATCTGCGGAGAAAATGTGTTTCGGAGTCTAGTATCTTGACAATCAACTTTGAACCCCAGTTTATGAGAGTACTTAGGTATTAACATGACGATTTTTAGTTTCTTCCACTCTTATCAACAACGTCCGTGGTTACAACCAAAACAACTCAAGCAAGGCTGCTTCCATCAAGGGACCTGTCAGACTTCCTACCAAGGTTCTTAAGATCACCACCAGAAAGACCCCCAATGGTGAAGGTTCCAAGACCTGGGACACTTACGAGCTCCGTATCCACAAGCGTGTTATTGACTTGACCTCCCCCACTGATGTTGTTAGAAACCTCACCTCCGTTGCCATTCCCCCCGGTGTTGATCTTGAAATCTCTTTGGCTAGCCACTAAGTTGATTTTTGAATAACAATTCCTTAATACATATTATTCGAAAAAAACAACTTTGAGAAAACAAAAAACGAGTGATGGAAAAGTGATGTGTTGATATTTGGTGTTTATTTATCGTGTTTATGAGTTTCTTTATCATGTAGTAATAAAGTGATGTTGAATTACATGGTCTATCTGTAGCGGTGCTGTCAAGTTTGCTGAAATGATCAGAAAGAAACTAGTTTGATAGTGTCCAAATAATTTATTTCTGAAGTTGGAAGAATATTAGATCTCGCCTGGATCCACAGAAATTCATTTTGTAACGTAGTGAATTTATTACTATGAGTCGGTTGGATAATTTTCAGAGATTGACATCACTTTCGTAGTTGACTTTATCCTTTTTAAATTATACCCACTGGTCTCAAAGAACTTTTCCGTTGATTGTATATTTTTTCGCGGTTCCTTCGTGTGCAAGAATCTTGTGTTCTTAATTGGAGGTTTTATTTTACCTTAACTTCATGAGGGTACCAAATATCTATAATATTATAGTGAAAGATATATCTTATCTTGAAACATAAATGTACCAGATCAGATCCATACATCTATCACAATAACTTTCAAATAAAAACAATAGTTTCATTACCAGAATGTAAACTGTTTAAAGCCTTTTTCTTGTTTAACAGAACTTTTCACTTGACTAACGCTTTGCTTTTAGTTCATGAAAAGCATTTCTCTAGATTTAAACATACAAAATAAAAACAATATGATCACTATACACCGGCCTCAGGTCACTGAACTATATACAAAAATAAAACAACCTCTACTTTCATCTAAGGCACAACTTCCACACCCACACTTTTCGCGGTTCCGAGAATATTAGTAACAATTGACTTCAACTCTGCATTTTTATGTCTTTCATCTGTCTTTTTGATCTTAGCGATTTCGTACACCTCCTTGAGCGAGATTCGGCCCACCTTAGGATCTTTGCTCGACGCCCATCCTTTCTTCGCTCCGGCGGCCTGTAACAGTAGCCATGCTGTGGGTGGACTTTTCACTTCGAAGTTGAACGTACGGTCAGGGTTCACGTTGATCACACAGGGAATGGGAACTCCTGGGTTGTATTGTGAGGTTCGTGCATTGAACTCTTTGCAAAAATCAATGGCTTTGACACCTTTGGAACCAAGAGCAGGTCCGACTGGTGGAGAAGGAGTAGCTTGTCCGGCCCCGACAATAAGCTTAATTAAAGATGCTTTGGCTCCTCCGGTTCTAGACATTATGCTTGTATATGATTCGATTAGGTTGAAGGGACTTCAATGGAGGGTTTTGGGTGGTAGGAAATTTTTCCTAGCGTAGGTCTTCACTAGAACTCTGTTAAACCCATCAGCCATTAATAATCATTATATAATCATTCTTATTTGAAATTGTCTAATTTTTGCTGATATTGAGTTACACCCATTTTCATTAATTTGAGAGTGATATTTCAATGATATAGATTTCATAGATTTGATATTGATTGATGGCAAAGTTTTACGAGTGGCAAAAAAGCCTTTATATCCCCATTTCTAAGATGACGCTTACAATATGAAAATTAAATAAAAAATGGACATAACATAATATTACTCAATCTAAATAAATAGCTTAAGAAATGTAAGTAAGACCGCAACGACCACAGTATTGACGTTCAACGTTGGTTTCGTTCTTCTTCATGTTGGCCATGAAGACACCGGCACCACAGTTGGTACATTCACGTCTAAGTCTGGTGACGGAACCGTCATCAGAAACTTGGTAGTAAGAAAGAACAGCAAGTTTGACCTTTCTGTGCTTGTGCTTAATCTTCTTGGGGGTGGTGTAGACTTTCTTCTTTCTCTTCTTACCACCACCTCTCAATCTGAGGACCAAGTGGAGGGTGGATTCCTTTTGGATGTTGTAGTCAGAAAGGGTTCTTCCGTCTTCAAGTTGCTTACCGGCGAAGATAAGACGTTGTTGATCAGGAGGAATTCCTTCCTTGTCTTGGATCTTGGACTTGACATTGTCAATGGTGTCGGAGGATTCGACCTCGAGGGTGATGGTCTTACCCGTGAGGGTCTTGACGAAAATCTGCATATTGAAGGTGTAAAGTTCGTCGGCAGTCGAAAGTGCTTCTTCCTTACTTCTCAGGCTTGAAGAAAGAAGAAAAAGAGAAAATGGGTATAGATGAATTTTTCTATTTCAATAAACACTCGCAAAATTTTCGAATTATGAAACCCTATATTCGTGACTGTGTTTCCATTTTGGGATACTACAGTATAGCGCAGGTATTTTGGTACTTGTTCCCTAAATTCTTTTGGGAATGCTATTGTATTAAGTTACATGTCGTTATGCGTTACTATATTTTTTATTTGATATACTAGGTTTTAAATCTCATCTTTAAATTTTGTACGCTGCTGCGCATATCGAGACCATCACAAGTCAGGGTATTTCTGGAACCAATAAGCTATATTGAAGGCATAATGATCAATTGTATACTAAGAGCAAGTATTGACTTCAATACAAGCATCTTTTCATAGAGCAAGAGATGGACGATACCTATATTGTATTAAGAATAATTGTACATTTTAAGCCCAAGAGTTGAGAAGGATATTTTGAAAAATCCTCAGCTGCATTAACTTTGTGGTAAATCGATGTTTTTCGGAAAAGATCTTTCTGGACTATCGATAAAAATGTTTTATATGAAATACGAGTTGATGTGCCTCAGCCTGTTGAGAGGGAGATGAAAAAGCATATAGACACTCTAAGGAGGGATACATTTATTGTTCCACTTAGTGCTAGTTCAATATGGACTTTAGAGAATCTGATATGACACACTAGCTAGTAACTTATAACTGATGGTCTGGTAAAATCGATGCGTCTAGTGGAGATGTATAGAATACAGAAGATTATTCAAACTAATAGCATTTAAAAAGAATTTTTGAGTAATTCTTTACACATTTTCGAGCTTCTCAACTTTGAAAGTAATTGACGGAGCAATAAAAATTTCACGCTACAGCCTCAGTATTTAATGAATACACAAATCATTCATCCTCTACAGTTAAACAACCTTTAGATGACTCTCTTGAATTCTAATCCCATGTTTGGCACCAGCTTCCAAAACTATGCTGGAGCTTCCATCCAGCTTTGGTTCATAATCGACTTTACAAGCTACATATATTTATCTATATATACATCAACAGATCACTGACTTTTTGAATTTTCGTTTTAATGCCCATAATGCAATTCTTAAATTAATAATAAATAGCGGGTTTATTCATTCAGTTTTACACTTAAACTATGGCATAACGTACTGATTCTTATAACTTGCCTTTTTTGTTATCCGGCCAAGCGACCGGGGAAATATTTTCATTTTCCAGGCGAAAGATTTTTTTAGAATGAATATGAAATGCAGTTTTAATTGAGTTCAAAATCTTGGTGAATATTTATCGACTGATTAACCGAATAACTGTAGCTGCTCGTTGATTATACATAACCTGTAGACATCTTTCAGATTTAATTTTATTTTCTATAATGAAATAGCTTCAGCATATAAATACTTTTCAATGTCTATAAAACAAAAGACTAACTAATTTTTCGTTAAAATACATTGCTAAATCTCGCTTTCTACACCTGCTTCTTAATATAGTATCTTTGTTAATAAACGTGTTTCGTTATGTCGACTATCCAGGATTTTCAACTCTCAATGGATGATGAAGACATCCGAGCGTCCATGAATCTTTATTCTTTGCTCAACAAAGAGTTCGGACTTGCTAGTTCAAGTCGTCTAGAATCACTTTCTCTGAAGTCTTTTAGTCAAATAAATTTGGTCGATGTTGACGAACACAAAGTCGACACCGGTTCCGACGAATCCAGTGTAGCTTTCTCCAATAATGGCTCATATTCGCAAGGATCACTCACCCTTTCCTCCTCGGAGTCTCGCAGAGATAGTGAAAAAACTACAGACTCATTTTCGAACCAATCAGCTCATAATATGATTACTGAAAGCTCTATTAATACCAATACCAGCGAAGAGATGGCCCATGAAGAAGATGACGAAACCGATGAAGAAGAGCGGGAATATGTGTCTAGAATGAATGAACACGCCAAACGTCAAATGAATGAACGCGACAGTTCTCCAGGCTCATCCTCTTCTACAGAACACCACCAAAGAAAAAAATCACAAACCAATGGAACTCAACCGCAGCTTACCCAAATCCAAATTGATCCTCCTTTGACTCCTCAATTAATCTCCAATCAAAATATGGTGCCTATGTATACTAGTCCTAAACAAGTTCAATTGCACAAATCGATAGAGGATATGTACTTTGAACAAGCCAAAAACAAACAAATGGAAAGGCAACGTATGATTGAGGAGGAATTGGACCGACTGGGACCCCTAGAGCATAAAGTCAAGGTCGAAAGAATGATGGAACGCAAGCGGGCTGATGAGAAAGAAAAACAACTTGAGAAACACCGAGCCATGGAACAGTTGCGCTTGAAAGAGGAATATTTTATGATTCAGCAGCATATGAAGGAACAGCTGGGCCTGCAGCAACAGCTTCACAAACACCAACATTCCCCAAAGTCACAGGCCAACCCAGACTCTCAATCAAAACAGAATTCTATGCAACCAGAAAAGTACCAACTGGGCATGGCACAGCAACCACTCCAACAGCCTCAAAGTTCTTCACCAAAAACCGTACAATTTCAACAAAACCACTCTCCTCCGTCTTTATTCCAGCCTCTTACGTCTCCTAAAAAATTCGCTAATGGCTCTCAGAAGCTTAGTCCCAATGGTACCTACAATTACCAGCATCAGAACTCTGTAAGCCCCGATAACGCTCAGTCAGAAATGAATTCGATATCCAAGCATGAAGACGATAAATCCCGTAACCAATGGCCCAGTGATGGTGACTTGACCTACATCAAGGAGTTAGAGGAAAAGCAGAAGGTTGACTTCCAAAAGCGCCAGGAACAAAAACTTGAGGAAATCCAAAACAACCAGCAAGAACTCCAAATGCAACTTGACAGGCAGATCCAACAACAAGTCAATGAACCTCCGTTTGATATGGAAAAAGAGCACCAGCTGAACCAGTTGAACCAGATCCAGGCGACCCAACATCACGTTAACGACCAAATTCAGCAGCTACAGCAATTACAAGCAGAAACCCAAGAAGAGCAACAAAATCATCATTTGGGCGAGGAACTGCAACAGCTTCACCAGTTACAGCAGATCAATCAGCGTCAGATTGAAGCTCAGCAACGCCAGATCAACCTACAACTCCAACAGCTTCAAGAACAATACATGCTTAATCACCCAACTCACAACTTCCAGTTTGATACCAAAGGCCTCAAGGATATGAATGCTTCTGACAACCACTCTTTCCCATTTGCAACTAAACCTTCAATATTCAATCACCACCATTTTGATTTCCAGAAACTGCGAGAAAATCAAGACGAGGGCAATAATAACAACAATAATAATAATACTAATAATTATAATACACCTACACCTACAGCTACTGCCATTACTACCAATAATAATGATACCACTGATTCTGATACTAGCAACAATAACAATAATAATAATAATAATAATAATAATAATAATAATAATAATCCCAATGGTAACAATACTTATAATAACAATAACACTGATGATAATAATAATGATAACTCTTATACTAATGAAGATAACGTGTATTTGAAGATGGGTAATGGCAAGGCTGACAAGAACAATGCGGGCGAGGCTAGAAAACAGAACGATAACAGCAGAGATACTGAGGACAGTAGCAGGAACAAATTACAAGTCCAACAACCCAAATTCGAGCACCATCACCAAGCCCATGTCAACGATCAACTCCAGCAGCTCTCTCGACTCCAAATCGACAACCATCTTAGCAACCTCCAACAGCAACTACAGGAGCAACGTCCCCTCATGGCCAGTAACAACGGTGGCTCCAACATAGGAATGACCCCCGGGATGAGTCTTGGTGGTGGAGGCGCCAGGCTGAACAATGACGGAATGAATCACCATGTAGATAACCTTAACTATGGCGACGGTTTACAATACGGGGCAAACACAAATCATGGTATGAGCTTGGACGACAGCATTCGCCAAATGCTGAATTCGGGAGACCCAGAAATGCCCGCTGGGCCCATGCAAGATGACATGGACGATGAGATGGGAATGGAAATGGAAGACGATGCCGCGGCGGCGGCGGCGGAAAATGATCCGATACAACAACAAGAAGTGCCTGTATCTCCTCACCCTAACAAGGCTGAACCCACTTCCCCACGTCAGCCGTTCCCTAAGCGATTGCAGTTCAAAATGCGAGGTGCCTTGCGACAGCTCAAAATTGTCCCTTCCAATCTTCCCGCGCCTCCGCAGACTTCGACTGGAGTTACCAGCAGATTTGGAAACATATTGCCCAGGTTTAGGAAAAACTTGCATAGAGCGACGGCTAGTGATGGTGAAATTGCGAACGAACAACAGCAGCAGAATTTGAACTCAGATGGATGGGGTGAAGAAGGTGAGATCAATGATACTCGACGGATTTCGTTCACGGGCGGACAAGCTTACATGGTTGGAAGTAACCCAGAGTCTCCTCAGGACCTGCAACAGCATCAATTTCAATCACAACATCAACCGCATCATCAACATCAATCATCGCTGCCCCTTCCTGACCACAAAGACACAGATTTGCCCACAGTGCTCCCTGCCATCCCGCAACAGCTCTCCCACAAAAAAGCCCAAAGCCTTAACGTCACTGCCAAATCCCACCCAGGTCCCACTCATGGCACCTCTATGAGCATTTCAATTCCCTCGCTCGGCCAGTCTCACCCTCCCCACCCCGATTCCTTCCCCAGTCCCAAATACGGTCCCGGTTCTCACAGCCACACCAATTCCCACGCCACCACCGCCAGCAGCACCAACTCCCACGCACCCAGCGGTTCCGTTTCCACCACCATCTCCACCTCTCCCTCGACCACCACTCACACCCCATCCCACTCCGTTTCTTCCTCCGGCGGCGGTGGTGCGCCACCTTCCCAAACCATAACCGTTCCGCACCACAAGACCAGCCATTCGGTCGCGCTCTCGCCCCATACTAAACTCCCCAATGTCCAGAAACCGCTGCCGGTTCTGCAGACAGCGAGGGTACAGGAACAGCAGATAGTGACGTTGGACCCGCGCGCGAGAGGTGATACTGACGAGAACTGGTTGGAGAAATGGTCGGTTTTGCTGTCGAAGGATATTGAGAGGTTTCAGGATAATAAGAGAGAACAGGAAAAGTTGTATAGAGAGAGACAGATGGATATGTATGAACAGAGGAAACAACGGGAGTTCATGGAGTTACAACATCAGTGAATTGAATAGTTGATGATATATTTATAAAATGTTAATATTAGCTGAATTACATGTTTTTTTATAAGTACTTTGTTTTTTGTATCCTAGTATTTTTACATGAGTAATAAATTGATTAATACAAGTCTATTCAGTATTTATCAGTATATTTTTCAAATAGTACGTATATCATGATGAAGTGTTCTCGAAAATAAGATTAGAAAACAGTTCCATCACTAATGATGTTAATAGGAGGACCCTTAGTATCGGGTCTCTTCTCAGCAGCTATTTCTCTTCCAGCTTTCCAAGTACCAGCCTCCAACAATTGAGCCAAAATTAATTCGTCCTTAGTCCCCTTTACGCCCAAGGCCTCATTAACCAAAGGCAGCAAATAATCCAAGAATCCGACTGTAGCAGCTCTCCACTCAATAACCACATCTTCATCTGGTCTAAACTGGGGAATTCCTTCACCTTTCCAAACACCTTCTTTTAATTTCAAGACGCCAAAGTCTACAAGTAAACCACCGTTTCTGTATTCGGGCAGCCCGGTTTGGAGCTCTTCACCCTCGAAAGTGATGCCCATGTACTTTTTCATAGGAACTAGAAGTGAGTAACAAAGCCATTGTGTGAGTTTGTGGAAAGGTACAATTGATGTAGCAAGGGAATCTTGGGGCATGGAAGATAATGGCCATGCATCACCTAAAGATACACCGTCAAGTTTAGTTCTTCCAGCAGGCCAGATGGGGCCCAATCCTTCCATTAATGCGTCCCAAAGGGTAGTCAGTAAAACAGTTTTACCCTTGGTTGAATCATGAGATAAGAGATAATCAAGAAGGTTTCCTGGTCGTCCATCAGTTCCGAAATAGGTATCATTTTTCAACGCCTTTCCCAGATTAGCCAGTAATCCAGATCGGCCCTCGAGACCTTCCAAAGGGTTTTCTTCTGACACCTGCATTCCTTTAGCCAACAGACCAGATGTAAACGATTGTAGCTTTGCGGAGTTGACTTGGTGTGGTTGATCCGGGTAATTTGAGAATGTACCTTGTTTGAACAAATCTAAACTTGCAACGGCGAGACCTTCGCTTCTGTTATACACGTTTCCAGATTCAACCTCTTTGTAGGTCCACTTGTCGCCAGCGCCAGCATCCAGCAATACCGAAATCACAAACAGATCGAGCAGCCTTTTTGTGATTTCAGAGTCGGAGACACCGGACCATGATTCAACTAGAGTTTCTACTCTTGGAACCCCACCAACATTAAAGTGCTGCCATCTGCCGTGGGGAGGAATTGAGCTGTAATTAGTGCCATAGTCTCTATTGATTAGTTTGACGATATAGTTGACGACTTCAGGCACCTTTTCGATATCTACATCGAAGTTTGTCAAACTGTTATCGAGGACTTTTTTGAACACCAATTGAGTGCGATCGCGCACCGAGGGGATTGAGAGCAGATATTTGGGTGTGATTTCAGACATTTGAGCAGAAACAGCAGCGGCGGGGAATTTCTGAAATAGAACAACACAGGAAAAGAGATAAGTAATAAATAAAAAAAGTGAAGAATTAGAGGAAAGAAATGAAGTTTTTATAAAGATCAATGATAAAAACCCGCGATAAAATCTATGCTGATAACCGGAGATGAAAGAAACAATGTGGGAACTAAATAAAGTAGAGAAATCAAGGTCGAAGGATACAAAATAACGGGCCATAGGCCGCAGATCTAATCTAAATTTTTTTGCCGTGGCAGTATAACCAAAATATAATCAGCAACAAAAAGCACTGTAAGTTTAATAGCGAAAACTCTCAGCTCAGCGTGGGGGATACGCATAATAATAAAAAACAAAACAAAAAAAACAACGCTTATCACTAGATATACATTTTGTATTAGCCGTGCATATTGCCTATCTGGAACTCATATGGGCAGGCATTCTCGAATCACAAAACCACAAAAAAAAGTATAAAAGAACAAAATAAACCACGTTTCTATTAGTAAATTCATCTTCTTTTCTCTACATCTTTTATTACATTTTCATTTTTTCATTTTCATTTTCAATTCCATTACTGTTTTGTCAATTATATTCTCACTTTTTTTCCGCTTGTTGACTATACATCCCAAAAAACCAAAACACTAAAGAAAGAAAGAATAATGACCGTTACCGTTTCTGATCACTCAATCTTCCAATCCAAACTCTCTGAGCTCCGCACTCACAAGAGCGCTAAGGAGACCCGACAGCTCATGTCCGAACTTTCCACCATCCTCTCCGTCTGGGTTTCCGGCTCCGTTTTCAGCACCACCACATCCAGCACCACACAAACCTCTGCCGCCGGCGCCAGCTACAACCCTGTCACTGCCACTCCAAGTTCCTACGCTCTAATTCCCATTCTTAGATCCGGACTGACCATGGTTGATCCATTCCTTACCTTCCTGCCCACTTCTGAAGCTCCCATCTACCACCTTGGACTGTTCCGGGAAAAGCTTAGCTTGCAGCCAGTGGAGTACTACAATAAATTGCCTACTAAAGAAAAGCCTTACGATTTGGCATTTGTGTTGGATCCAATCATTGCAACTGGTGGAACTGCAGAAGCTGCTATCCAGACCTTGAAGGATTGGGGAGTGAAGAAGGTTATCATGGTTTCTCTTTTGGCTAGTCAGCAAGGCATGGAAAGACTTGAGAGTGACTTCCCAGAGGTGGACTTCTTTGTGGGTAAGATTGATGACAAGCTTTCTGATTCAGGATTCATCTTGCCTGGTGTTGGTGATTTGGGTGACAGAATTCACAGCACTCATTTGGATTAGAGGGAAGAGGTGTTGTTTTTTTATAAAATTGAAGAATGGATTGATATGTGTACATATAAATATAGGGTAGTATATCAATGAAGATTATATTATGCGGTTATATATGTATTGAAGTGCTAATGCTGGTTGTTGATAGCCAAGACAAGTGGTGGTTATGATAACCTCCAACTTTGTTCATGTATTGTACTGTAGACGAAATGTTGGTGTAGTACAACGGTCAGTTTTTTATCAGTGGCATCTTCATAAAAATGTATGTTTTGGCTTAGTTTAGAGTGGTTGTCGTTCAGTTCATTGCTAGTTCCGGCTAGGTAATCTAGATGTTTAGTTTCTCTCATGTTCCAGTTGACTTCATTTATACAGTATCTGTCTTGCTGGTTGAGTTTATGAATGTTTGGATTGGTAGAAATTGTAAAAAGTTAGGTAATCCCCCTGCTAAATATAATGATAAGGAGTGTCAGCAGCAAATACCTTCGTGCGAAACATAGATGGGTTGGGAACTGAGATTACTAGAACTTGAATTTGAATCAGGATTGTAATTAGATGAGGAGTTTGGACAGCTGGACGAGATGAAGACCTCTTTACGCATGACGATGGCATTACACCCTCCTCCGTAGTACATTCGTTTAAATTCGCCCTGCATAAACCCATTTCTTTCATAAAACCTCTTCGCTCTAGTATTTCTTTCCTTAACCTCCAGCCACACGTCCACCACTTCCCCACCCGGCGTCGATTTTGCGTGGTCCCTGGCCATATCCTCCACTGCCTTAATCAGCAACGATCCTATTCCCTTACTCCTGTGCGCTTCGTCGACGACGAGTATGAAGATGTGAAACGAGGCCGTGGGTTTCGTGTTGATGCAACCGGCGACAGATCCAATAATTTCGGTTGTTTCCGGGTCATGGTAGACGAGGCAAAAGTGATTTGGCTTGTAGAGGAATTGTAGGAAGAAGCTGAGGCCATAGGTGGAGCCCAGGTTGTGGTTGGTGAACTTGTGGAGCTGGGTTATGTGTTTTGATTTGAGGGTTGAAAGGGTGTAGAAGGTGGACAATTTTGTCGGGAGGAGTTGGAGTGCGGAAGAGACCGGGTCGATGATATCCAAGCTCATTTTTTTTTATTTTGTTCGTACAAGATGGAGAAATCAATGAATTGAACTGAGCGGATCGGAATGGAATGGAATTAGTGTCTATATAAAGTTTTAGTTTTACCCCACAAAAAGAAAATGAAAAGCAATGTGGAGAGAAAGAAAGAGAGAAAGATAGAGATAAGTCGAATACAAATTATTATGGTGGTGGGAGATGGGAAATGTGGAGAAACAAAAATCTGGGGAAGGGAAATCCAAGTCCCTTTATATAACTGCTACGTACATAGAGTATACACCCGATTTTTGCTATTTTGCTAATAATTCAATTCCTTATCTCTAGAACTTTTATTTTATTTTATTTTATTTATTATCATTATTATTGTAGTTCTCTGATTACCGGCAAGTGATTAACTTGGACGGTAGGAAATAAGAAAGAAAAGAAACAAAAATGTTTCACTTTTGTGTTGTGGAATCATCAGGTTAATTTCCTCCTTGGTTTGACATTTTGTCTATAAAGGAAAGGAAAGAAAAGGAACATGCCATAAACTTATATCCGATATTAACACGCGCACAGTTTAGGGAATCTGATGATGACGGAGGGTTTCCTTTTCAACGTATTGAGTTGTTATACCAGTATTGGTGTCGTCATGCATTTGGTGATTGCTCAGGATCTCGGGGCTGGATTAGATTTTGATTTTGACTTTGGTTTAGACTTTGGCTTTGGCTTGTGAAGGTGATTTGCGTCTTTGAGGTCACAGTTGACGTCGATATCATCGTATAGTACTACCATAATATGGGACCTAATATTGTGCAAATAATAATCCACGAGCACATTACACATTTCAAACTGAACCTTCTTTTATCCTCTATCCAAATTTTGCTGTTTCTAAAATCATTCCACTCATCTTTTCAATATTATTATTACTGGATATTATAGTTCAGTTCTGATTCAGTTCCAAATAGTTTCATTTCAACAATATTACATTACACACACCAATTGTTCTCTCAGCTTAATACTATTATGATCTCTTACAGGTAATGTCGGGATTGTCATTTCTCTAAAGTTATACGTATCTACTAACAAAAGTGATTCAAAATTGCTATGTTCGTAAGTTGGTTTAGGACAATCACCGAGTTGCCATTGTTGTAGTACCCCGAGTCACGTCAAAAGTTAAACCCGAATTGTTAAATTTTGAATAATTATTGTGCTAGTAAGTTGCTTGCTTTACAAATTCGATTCTAGTCTCGAATACTATAAAACGCTTGTTCTTTTTGCAAATGCCTCCGACTGTCGGAGCTTAATTAGATAAACAAACTGTTCATTATCAGTAGATTTGTCCCCATTTAACTGAAATTTAACTGCTCTACAACTTACATGAACTCATCTTCAGTTATCTTGAACGATAATATGAAATATGCGCTAGTTAATATGCAGCCAGATACACAAATGGGGATGCGTTACATAATCAAATCTGATTTACATCATGTCGTAGTTCACAGTCAAATAAGGGAAAATACTCACCGTCGGTTCACACTTAAGTCGTTATGTCGATGGTTGATCGTTGTTGAACTACAATTACTATCCTTAATCAAAGTCTATTCAATATCGTAAACTAATAAAGGCAATTATAAATGATTGTGGTTCGCGCTAGTAATCTTCTTTCTGTTCTTCACACATGTAACAGGACAACTTCCAATGGGGGTTTGAACTCTTTTCCCATTCGCGCTTATCTTATATAATAGATTAGTAATCCAGTTAAGCCCTTTCACTTAGGACTTGCTTTATTGTCATTAGTTACACGCGATCTGGGTGTGACCATGACACATCATCATACAAATAAGCTTACTTCAGCTAAATATTCTGACTAAGAATATAAAGCAAGAGTCTCAAGATTTTAGTGTAATAGTTCAACTGCTAAATTATATTTAGCACCAGTTTATCACTTTGTTTTTTACTTGTCCTAATCAGGGAAAAAGAATAAAAAATTACTACTTACGGCAAATAACTCTAACAACGCTTCAAATCTAGCTTTACACGTTGTACCGGCGTACACTACTCTTGTTTGTTTATTTTAGTCGTTCATCTGTTTACTCCCACTCGTCTATTGTGAAAGCCCAGCACGTTTTTTCTTATCGTTCCATTTGTTTTGACAGTATCGAACTCGAGTAGATTCCATACTCTAAGGCACATTAATCCATTCCAGGAATTTACCAGCTGTTTTTTTTTCTTGTAACAGAAAAGATCAAAAATTTCTGATTCTTCCAGTTGCTTGTCTTTGGGTTTGTTTTTGAAATCCAAAGTTGAAATCGGAACCAAACTAAACAATAATGCAGCTAGATTATTCGGATTACTTGTTGTTAACAATTATAGCGGCTTACGCTATTTTTGTTCCGTTCACAAAAGTTGAAGAGTCTTTCAATCTCCAGGCCATTCACGATATCGTTTATCATGGGTTTGACATTTCTCAGGTACGTACAGACTGATTCTTTTTTTGATTTCTTTTTTGAGTCCGATATCTTGTTTTCCTTGCTTCTTGTCCAATTCCACCAAAAACTTTTAGATCTTGATCTGTTAATCTAACTCATCTCTTTTCCAGTATGATCATGTTGAATTTCCTGGTGTAGTACCAAGGACTTTTGTCGGCGCATTGTACGTCGCTCTACCGCTAAAACTCGTTCTTCGATACTTCCCGACGCAAGACGACAAATTCCTCGTTCAAATCCTCGCCCGTGGCTTTCTTGGCCTTATAAACGGGTTCGCCTTAATCTATCTCAAAAACACAATATCTTGGACTTGCGTTTGTGTGGGGAACTCGGGCTTGCCTAAAGACAGGCCTGAGTCCTCTTATCTCACAAAGTGGTTTTACGCTTTAATAATGGTGCAATTCCATATTATGTATTACTTCTCAAGACCGCTGCCGAACTTCTTTGCTACGCCCTTCACAACTGTGGCGATAGCTTGTGTCCTGAAAGCTAGTTACCGATCGGCTTTGGGACTTCTAGCCTTCAGTGCTATCGTTTTCAGATCGGAGATTGCAGGGCTGCTGGCAACACTGACTTTGTCATTGCTTCTATTCAAGAAAATCTCGCTGATCTCAGCTATCAGAACCATTACCATCGCAGGATCTGTTGGAGCACTGCTATCTTTGGTGGTCGATTCGTATTTCTGGCAGACCGCCATCATTCCCGAAATTAAAGGGTTTATCTACAATGTGTTGGAAGGAAAGTCAGCGAATTGGGGTGTGTTACCATTCGACGCATATTTTGTTGATCTGGGGCCTAAGTTGCTTGGAGCTGTAGCCTACCCAACAGGCTATACTGTATCAGGACTGGCATTATTAGGATTCCTCAAAGACCCTACCGGAAAGCTGAATCATTTGAGAATTTTGGGTTTGGCCAGTTTGTTGTTTGTTGCAGCTTACTCTGCTCTGCCTCACAAAGAGTGGAGGTTTATTGTATACGTTGTGCCTGTGTTTATTCTAATGGCTGCAAACACGATTGTACATATATCTTACATTTTACAGCAGAAAGTTGGCGAAGTTGTCAAATTAGCATTCCAATTGCTTATGATTACACTTATTCTGGCAATTGCAGGATTGACAGGTATGAAAACTTTAGCTTCAGTGTATAACTACCCAGGTGGCAATGCTCTTGCAAGATTTCATGATATAGTGCCTTTCGTTATTTCTGATGAGCCTGTGGTGGTACATATGGATGTACCCGTTTGCATGTCCGGTGCTTCAAGATTTGGGCAATTATACTATCCCAGAGCCAATAACACACCTTGGATTATTTACGACAAAACTGAGGATGAATACGAGCTTAGTGAAATTGTTGATTCGTTTGACTACCTTATTACAGCCTCTAAACCCTCCAATGTGCAAAATGATTTCCCTCTTCCTTACGAATTCAAGTGGAATCTTAGGGACACAATTCAGAGTTTCGACCATGTTGATATGAAATTAGGCTTTAACGCTTTACTGCATATCAAAGAAGATCCAAAGCTGCATTGGGAGAAAGCGATTGAGCTCGATGAACAATTTTGGGAAGAAAAGATTTTTGAACTGGTCAAATTAAAAGACTCAGTGTACATATATGAAAGAGTTGAAAATGATAAGCCATATCCATGGCCCGAGAACGTTGACGATGATGAAGACTCTGAGGAATAAAAGTCTAGCTTGAAAAAATTTAAATGTTATGTCTTATGAGTATAAACCTATGTACGATTATATAATTTTGAACACGTAAAAATGCTCCTTTCCTTGGTTTCTGGTTTGCCTTTTTTTTCTTGGTTTCCGCTAAGCCTATTGCCTTTTTCATTGTATTTCAATTTATTTTCAATTTTCACGATTTGTACCTCTTTCCAAAACTTGTCACTCTGTCACTCCGTCAAACTACAAATTGTTAATCAAAATGGTCGCTACAAGTCCCGCCATTCCTGAGTATGTATCACCCACAATTTGTATTGAAGTATATCTGAAGTTAAATCTTATATCATGCTGACACTTATCTTTCGATCTTTAGATTACTGGAAAATGAAGTAGGTGAATCAATTCAAGCCAGAACAGCTGCTCTTGCAACGTTTAAAGAATTGGGCCCTCCCGACATGGTCCACCTTGCGAAAACCAGTCCAAAGTCAAGCAAAACGAGCGGAACCTATCACTACGTTACCGGCGTCGACACTTCCTCTTCGGCTGCAGTCGCCGTGCACCTCAACACCCTAATGTTTTCACTTGGGGAAAATCAATTGTGGTTTGGAAAGCATGCACAGTGGAAAGTTCATACTGGTATTTACTGCTGCTATAATATGTTCTCAAAAGTGGATGTGAGAGTGTCAGTGAAAATTCCAGGATCGGTTGAAGCATACGCTGTTGATGACAAGGGAGAGGTTAGACCTGCAACTGAAAGCTATTGGACCGAAGCGCTGCTCTCTGCAGTCATCAGAGCACTTGTGTTTGCAGACGACGAATCTTATAACTTTTTAGCTTACTGGACGAAATTCAACATGTTTGGAAATACTGAATTAAATTCAAGAATTTTTGCAGCGTTTGAGAAATTGTTCTTCAAAGGTGCTCTTACTGGTGCAAGGAGTGAGGTTCAATACATTGGAATCACTAATAATAATCTGGTGGATGCTTTGCTGAAATTTGTCAAATTGACGGGGACACTTACACAAGCTGTGCCTATTTTGGAGAGACTAGCTAAAACCGATTCAGATGTATTGAGTATCTTGGCAAAGGTATACGTGCAAAATAATGAGGAGGTGAAAGCCGTCCAGACAATGTATAATGGAGTCACACTGAATCCAAGAGACACAGAGCTTCTTCAATTACAAGCGGAATACTGTTTGAAGAAGAACAAGCCAGAATGGGCATTGGATATTGCTGTCCGTGCTGTGAATAGTTCGCCTGCAGAGTTCTCATCATGGGCCATATTAGTCAAAATCTACACTCAAATGGGTAACTATGAGCAAGCGTTACTAACGTTGAATTCGTGCCCTATGTCGACTTCGAAAGAAATGGAATTGCCTAAAATCCCGAATGCGGCTAAAATGCATCTCCCAATGCCTACGGATGGTGTTTTAAACGAGGTTTGGGAAGTGTCAATGGCGCCAGATAATAACACAGACCCGGCATTGTTGAGACTACCGGCGCCAACTCTGAAGGGAACTTTCAAAAAGGCATACGAGTTGTTGACGGTGATTGTGAAAAATATTGGATGGGATGCATTGTTAAGATATAGATCGAATGTGTTTTTGATGGAAGGTGAATACCGTAAGGAAAAACAGAACGGACAGCTTGCGAAACCTGAAGCTGCAACAGAAACGGTTACGGATGAAATCGATGATGATAAAATGAAATCAAAGAGGCTATGTGAGCGTTGGTTGGATAATCTGTTTATGGTGTTGTATGACGATCTCAGAGTGTATACGGTGTGGCAAGCGGAGTATCTTCACTACAAATCTCAACAGCTTCCATACTACAAATCGGCGCTCGAGTGGGAGATACTGGGTATGGTATCTCTCCGTCTACGTCATGAAGCAGAAGCAATTGAAGCGCTGAACAAATCGCTTGCGCTAAAGTTCTCGCCTCGTGTCGAATGGAAGTTACTGGAACACTACAGCAAACTGCCACCCGGACAGAACAATGGGCAACTGATTGACATATTGGTAAAACTTACGGCGTGGAATCATAGATGGTACATTGACTTCTCGCCGACTATACTGATGGCTTTGAGAGAGCTAGTAGATAGAGAAGGAGGAACGAAGGTGAACAGTTGGATTGAGGCCAAGTATGACCAGCAGGGCATTGTCAAGCTGATGGAATCGGAACTAGAATATTTGAAGTCTTGGGGATCTATTGGAATGGAATCTTGAGTTGGGAGAAGAGTTATACGTATATGAGATAATTCTTGGAATAACGTGATTGTATAGATAGAACGACGTATGGTATTGTAATGTACACAACGTGCGTGCGTGGTTTTTTTTACTCATTTTTTATTCTTTATACTTTTCGGTAATCGTGGGTTTCAAAAAGAGGTATAAAAATATTCACATTACAGCACATCAATCTTTTTTTTTTTATTTATTTAATGTGTAAAAGAACTTGTCCTGTAGATATATGAAAATTAATTAGTTTCGTTCTATGAAACGTATAGATTGAATTCTGGTATACCGTACAATATAAAAAGTCGTGGTCCCAAATAAAGAAGTTAAGTGCAAGCACTTAATTTGCTCGCTTTAGAAGCCTTCGGTTCCATTAAACGACGTGAATCCCGAAATCAGAAAGATTTTCTAATAAGCACAAACTAAGTTAGCACATTATCACAATCCAACTCGCTCAGACAAAATAACAAAAACGAAAATAAGGGTGTGAGTGTAGGGAGGGGCAATGGGGATCACTTACGTAGTAGGGTTTTTTGGAAATGTCGTTTGCCCATGACCAGGCACTGGTTAGTCGTCCGTCAATACAGGACCCTGCATCGTAGAAGTTGTCTGCGCCAGATCCGTCAAAAGCGTGTTTGAAAAAGTCAGACAAGATAGCTACATTTAAAACAGCATTAGTTAGTTCAAAATCCAAAAAATAATGATAAAGTCACTTCAAAGAAGAAAAAAACAAAAAACGTACTCTTCTTAAGTCCTTCTGCATCTCCAAACTGCTTTTCAATATACTGGATCAGATACGGGTCCTCGGCCATCTGGTCAATTTTCTTAATAACCAAAAACACCGGGTTCAGGATTCGCGGGACCTGCGTGTACTTGTCCAAAAAGAACAGTGCGTTCGGGACCGCTCTATCACCCAGATGCACCACCGACGACCCGATCCACTGGCCTGTTCTGTCCATCGTTTTCTTAATCACATTATGCATTTCCCTCGCCACCGTCGGGCACGTTTTGATACGGTTAAATCCTTGACCCGTGTCTTCAAGTTCGTATCTTGTGCGGTCGGAAAGTAGGTCGGTGTCCGAGAATGTCCATAGCTTGAACATGTCACGCATCAGCTCGGACCAGAGGGTGAGTGACTGATGCACGTAGTGGAATTGCTTGGTGTGCGAGTGTGACAGCCGTGCACCAAAACTACCCGACGTGATTCCCAGTGAATAGTCACCTTCGGGGGTTTCGGGGTCGAAATATTGGTTCAAAAGTTTGATTATACTCTCAACAGGGTATCTATTTGAACGGAGGTAGGCGTGGTAGTCACCTATAGAATACAAACACTGCTGCACCAGGTCCACTGTCATTTTTCCTTTAGAGGACATACCAAAAGTGGGGGTCGAAGAGTATTTCTTTGACAACACTTTGATTGCGTTTTCTTTTCGTTTAATTTCCGATTGAATGGTCGGCCTTGATTTTCCCTCGGGCACGATTTCGGTCACAGCTTGTAAAATCAGCGGATCATCCAGGAGCGCCGTTGCCCCCTTCTCTTCCAGCACTTGGTATACCGTTTTGATTGGTTTGTAGAAGTCGAATTCCATCACACTTTTAATTTCGGGCAATCTTGAGTCCATAATCATGTACATGAGTTTCCCGAAACCGTCACGCATTTTTTCAGGGTTCATAATTTTGTACCTTCTTCCGATTTCGAAAACGGATCTGAACCATTCGGCGTGTTTTGAAAAGTCGTCGTCTTGGTTGGCAAACATTGTTTTGGCAAGAACCGGGTCAGTGGCGACGACTAACCCAGCAAGTATTGAGCATATTTCTTTGAGTTGAGCAACGATACGTTTTGGTTTCGAGGAATAGGAAGCGTCGACTTTGGATGTGTACTCGCTGACATTTAGGGCGGCTTCGATTAGGCGAAGCAGCTTGCGTTCTTCGAGCGTTAGTCTCATTGGGATGAAATGCGTTTGTGCTTTTATTTTATTTATAATGTCTGACTGTGTAATTTCGTTCGGCTTGGAGGCTGATTTTGGAATCAAATTTTCGTCCTCGAGAGGCTTGTCGGTATCATCTTCGGCTGTTTTGTCCGACTTCTTTTCAGATTCATCTTGGGGCTGACCGTCCTTAGAGATAACTTCCTTCTCATGCAGTTTCCTTTTCCCCGTTCTATGTAAATAATCAAAACAAACTTCGCAGAACAAGTCGTTGCATTTCAAGCATTTATACGCTGCCAAAACGTCTCCGCATTCAATACAAGTACCATCTTCCACAGGTTTTTGCTCGATTGTTTCTTCTTTGAGTTCATCCTCTAGGATTGCGTCTGGATCAATATTCAAAAGTTCTCTTAATGGCCGTTTCATATTGGGCTGAATGGGGGATTTTTCTTGCTATATTATTATGCTGGGTCTTGAAATACAACAACGGGAGAAAACAACACTCAAAAAAGGAAAGAAAAAAAAGCCGAAAAACGAAAACAAATTTTTTTTGGAAAAATTCTTAAAACTTAAAGTCAATATCATGTGATAGTCCCAAGTTGGATTCGTGATTCATTTATCTTAAAATGGTAATTGTAGAGTATTGTACAGTAGAGCCTGGTAAATTTAACATTTTGCAAGATAATAATGACCTAACTTTTTAAAATCGAAAGCCTTCAGTTTATACAGGAAAACACTATTTGAAAATTTACATATATGGAATGATTATATCTGAAGCAACAAAAATAGAGTATGGAAAAGTTTGGAGTTATACGACAATATTGCATTATAAACAATGAGCACATCCCGTACATGAGTTATACAGTGCTATGAGCAGAGCATGGCACTGTGGTAGAAGACTGTATAATGGAACCATCTTCATTGAAATAGTTGGATCAGTAAGAACCAGAGAAAAATCTGATTAGAAAAAACAGCAAACAAACCAAACTCACTTCTACAAGATTCATAACCACAAAAAAGTAGAAGACTACATTTGCAACAAGAAAAGTATACCATATCCAACTGACAATATCAAGCCAAAGCACAACAGACTAGCAGGTACCCCATATTTAACAAAGAGGCCAACAGATATGTAGTTTTTTCCATTTCTGTCAAGTAGAGATATTGCTGTGATATTTGGAAATCCTGACGTGGGTAAGCCCATACTTATAGAGCAAACGAAAGTGACCAGAAGTATGATCAGGTTTGCGTGCGAAGGCATAATTTTCATAGAAACGTTATGAAACAAAGGAAGAAGGACCAGAGCAGCAACAGTATGGGAAATAAACGTGGATAGAAGAAGCATAACGAAACAGAACAAAACACAGACAAAATAGATGTTAATGTCTTTAAGGGCTAAATCCAAGCTGTTAGACATTGAGGAGAGAAGCCCACATGAGTTCACAGATTTAGCTAAAGCAAGGCCTCCCATAGCCAGCGCAACAATAGACCACATAAAAGAGTTGAAGTCATCCGTTGTTAAAACACCGGTACCAAAAAATATTACAATTGGAATAAGCGCAAGAATGCCCATGTCACCAACTGAGTTTTCTAGCTGATGACCAAAGCACCATATTATAATTGTACCTATAGTAGCAATGCATATCAAGAGATGTGTTTTAGTAAATTTGTGCTCAGGAGGGAAAACGCCTTTCAGATTTTTAGGCAAACGTTCAAAAGGGCCCATGCTTATGATCAAAAAAAGCCATAGGAAAACGACGGAAATAACACAAATCGGAACCGAAGCTGCAAACCATTGGAGCCAATTAGGAGCAGGACTCATTATCTCTAACGCAATAAAATTCTGAGGACTTGCAACAGGCGATGATAGACCACCAATATTACCAGCAAGAGCAATGCCCAAAACCAAAGCTTTTTTGAAATTATCTCGCGACCGGAGCTTGCTCAATATTGGGTCGGCGATGGAGTAACAAAGAACTGGAGCAGCTATATTACTGACCCACATACTAAGGAAAGTAGCGACTCCCATGAACGATAGTAGCATGTATTTGGGGTTGTTACCAGCATGCTTGAGAGCTTTTGTCGCAAACATTTTTGCCAAATTGTGTTTCTTCAAAACAGCCGCTACAGTAAAACCTCCCAATAAAAGAGTAATCACTGAAGACCACATTTGCGAAAGCACAAATCTTGATGCATCCAAGGGCACCATAGGTATCCCGTGAGAATCACAGGGTACTCTGAACACTACCAACATGATAGGTATTAGTAATGAAGTGACAAACAGTGGTACGATTTCAAACCCCCACATCAAAGACGCTGTCACGACAATTGCAAGACACCTATTTTGAGCTTCTTCCTTGAGAGGTTTGATGTACATCATTATGCCAAATACCAGTGCCACGACGAGTGTTTTCAGTACAAACTGATGTAAAAAAAAGTTTAATATTTTTTCATGGAACGGTACTTTTGGTGGCATTATTAGGTCTCTCAAAGCTCTGAATGTAGGATACTTCATGGTTTGCTTAGGGCCCGTACTAACATTCATATTCTTCCAAACCTCGTTTCTCTCCCATGCCATTTCTTCAGTTTTAATCTTTTCAAGCTCTTTCCAAGCTTCTTCAAAATCACTCCCTGGAACAAAACTGGAGTATATGTTAATCAAGTCTTTTAGCCGGTCGTTTAGTTCAAACTTGCTTATTGGAGAGAACACAGATTTAGAATTCTCCAAATCAGCCAGGAACTCTTCTTTGAATGAGCAGTTGATGCAAGACTCAATGTGAGCTGACAACTTTTCTATTCCAATATGATTTACTTCGACATATGCGCGAAGCTCAGAAAATTTAACATAGAGCCATGCAGTTCTTTTTTTGATTGAAATTCCCACATCATTGATGACCATTTGTATATCAACAGATGATTCTTCATCGTCACTGTTGCCCGTGTCTTCTTCAGTAGACTCATTTATGAGAGCTGCGTTTTCTGAAAAATCAGCGTAATTGTAAGCTAGCTCTCGAAGATTTTCGAAAAGCTCTTCTTCAATCTTGCTATAATGATCATTGAGTTTTACAACTTCGCATGCCAATTTTTTTTCGAGCAATGTGACAGCTTCTAGCAGAGTCTCATCGCTCTCGTCATTTTCATTCTTCAAAGCTTTTCCTACATCATCGATAAATGCTTTGACAGCATAATAGTCTAGGTAGTTTTTTGACCAGCGAGGAACGCTTCTGTAACGAAGTAAAGATGAAAATTTCATGATAGTGTAATAAGTTTTGAATCTTTGAATAAACGAGTCTTGAATATACGAGAAAAAATAGACAAAAATTGATGACATTATGGGCAGCTCCATACATTTATATGAAAAATTTGTAGATTTAGTGCAGTATCAATTTCATGCCATGGGAGAGAAAACATTATATACCTTTCAGGATCTAAGATCATAATAGGCAAGTGAAATACTATGCAATCAGCCTAGTGCGCACTAATATATTCAAACGAAATCAAAATAAAATGAAACAAAATTGCTAAGACCTATACAAAGAGAATATAAAGTAGCAGTGCATACAAATAAATTGAGAGCTAACAGTTGGTACACAAGCGTGGAAACTTCAAAGCTATATTTTTACATACAGTAAAGATAAAAGTTATTAGTTTTTTACTTGAACCTTTTAGGTAAATAGTGATTTTAGGTAGAGAGAACCTTACAAACGTGAAATATCACTCCTATATAACAAATGACTGCACGTAGAATTTTTTCCAAAACATCAGTTTATATTCAAAAAATGCAACTGTGTGTCGCTGACCTACTATGAGCGCAAGGTATATACCATTGAAAACCTCTGAAGAAAATATTTCTAGACTTTTTATTGGAACATGCATTGAAGTATAGGTACAACTCCTCGTAAATTGTATGTTTTGAAATTACCGGTTAACAATACTTGTTTTTTCGAGGTAGTGGATAGGACGATTAAATTTCAATAATTATAATCATTAGCTCGTAAAAGATACTGATAGTCAAAGGTATACACACCAGTACTATGAGGGACACATACTGTACTGTGCATTCGCAAATTGCAAGGCAAAGCGCACAGACATTTTTGTAATCAGTGCCAGCTATATCATTTACTAAAAGGTTTGAATTTGAGGATTAAACATCAGAAGTTTTGAGAGTAATCCGGACTCGAAAATTTATTACAACTGAGTGTTGCAGCATGTTTTTTTGCAAGCAGCCCTGGAACGAATGGTTATACCTTTTCTTGTACTGTACTTTGCAGTTACCCGCTAATAGAGAATTTCAATAACATTAAGGCCGTATGAAATTGAAGGAATGATCAAGGGGAGTTGATAGTGCAAAATTACCTAGGCCTGTTATATTTTCATAATTACCGGTATATGGTATTGCAAAGCTTTTGACAATAACTGTTGTTCTTTAGAGACTCGTACATGAAGCATGGAAACTAGGTCAATGTACGGACTGTGAGACAAATTGTGAAGAATTCTTTTTCCTAAAGAGGTTCCAGCTCAATCCACGTATAGTACTATGCCTCTCTTATATATATACTTGCTAGGTGTGGACCACACATTCACTTAGAAAAGTAGCGTTTTGAAAATTCTCTGAAATTTTCAAGTATTAACATACAGTACAGTGTAAATTATACATTTAGACATTTGAACGGAAAGATACGATTGAAATGCAAAGAACATTGTAGAGCCCATTAATATCATTTCTTCAAATCAAACCGACCTTTGTTCAAGAAATACTTGTTTGTTTGATATTGAACCATAATGTAGTTCACACGTTTTACAACAAGTGACTTTTCAAACGATTAAGCATAAGCCATTTTCTAAGGATTGCTTTTGTTAGAATTGCTTCTGGTAAATAATTACTTAGTACCAAAGGGCCAATTCATGGAAATTGTATAATAAATTCTAATAGATAAATAGTACTTCTATCGCTAACTTGAAAATCCATCAACAAATATTGAGTATCATTATGCAGGTTGCAAGTTCCGGATGCCAAATATCAAAATCAGCTAGCAAATGAAATCCAATATGTTTTACGGTAGAGGCTACAGCTGGATAGACTAGATATGCCCTCGTTCGATCATTCCGAGCTGAAATACTTTGAAGTACACATATTTTTGCAAGATTTCAAGGTTAAATAAAAAATTCGATTCGTTGATTGTTCTTCGCACGTAGCACATACTGTATATCAGACTCTGTTTAGTGAAACACCTGTTTTTCAAACAAAAGTTTCAATGCATAACGCCCAGGTATTCACACTGTTAAATGCGCCAGTCACGATAGATACCTAAACATAGCTTTATATATATAAATCCTTAAAAACATCCAGGTCGCAGTTGTATATAGGTCAAACTTTTACAATAATCGGGATGACATCGTTTATAAAATTCGGGTTTCCCCCTTTCCATCGCATTTTCTCTCCACACGTACTGTATAGTAGGGTACCCCAACCCTACGAAATTTTGAAGCTGGTCATTTTTGTTGTTACATTCCTGCTACCTCGCACATTCTTTATCTACCCGTCCGTTCTCCATTTCTTCACTGACGTAAATAGGTGGAAAGATAGTCATTGAATTGCACTGCTACCATAAAATGTCAGAGACTTCTTCCCCCGCGAATGACCGCGAAATCAACAAGAAGGTGATTCACGTCAGTAATCTTAACCCCAATGTCAGTTCTGCCAATCTCGAAGAACTCTTTAAAGTTGCAGGTCCCGTCACCAGTATCAAAATTTTCCCTTCCAAGACTAATGGAACCAACTACGCTTTCGTTGAGTACGAAAACGAGAGCGCTGCTACTTTGGCCTTCAACACCTTGAACGGGCGAGTCGTCAATGAGTCTCAAATGAACCTCAATTGGGCATTTATAAGTCAAAATGAGAACGCTGTGTTTAATATCTTTGTTGGTGATTTGGCTCCTGAAGTGGATGACGAACAGCTGGTCAAGAGTTTTGAGAAATTTGGAAACTTTAAAGATGGTAAAGTCATGTGGGACTCAAACACTGGCAGAAGCAGAGGATTTGGATTTGTTCGATTCAGTGACCGTGATAGCGCTGTTCAGGCTATCCAAGGTATGAATGGAGAATGGCTTGGAGGTCGGATTATTAGATGTAATTGGGCTTCACATCGCGCTCAACAACAAAGCAACAATTTTCAACAACCAAAGTTCTACCAACAACGAAACTATGGCAATGACAGTTATGACCACCATAACCATCATCATCACCATCAACAACATCCTATCAACAGTTACGACAACGGCAGCTACGAAGACCGACAAACTTATGAGAATATTTTGAATCAAGCTCCTCAAACTCAGACTACTGTCTATGTTGGAAACTTACCTCATTATGCCCCTGATTTGATTGAACTTTTGCATAGCTTTGGAAATGTCGTTGATCTGAAGATTAGACAAGATAAGGGTTATGCTTTTGTTTCTTATGAGAACCACGAAAGAGCTGCCATGGCTATTACACACTTGGGAAAGGTTCAAATTATGGGAAGAAGAGTTAAGGCTGGGTGGGGAAAGAACTAGATGTCGTTCTTTGCCAGTTATATCAGGTAACATGTTTTGTGTCTTCATTGGAAAGACTTGTGCTATTATATTGTCTATTATCATAGAAGTTTTATATATCTAAGGGAGAAAGGGTATACTAGGGTGCTTTCTTTTTTTATGTGTACAGTGCATAGTTTTCTTTAATTATTTCTGGGGATAGATTTGTATGATTTGGTTTATTTTTATGTACATTGGTGTTGTTTTTTCTTTCAATGTTTTTATTAATGTCATATCGATAGATTTATATTTGGCGAGTAACTAAATGCACCTTATTGTTTGGCGATTCTAATACTTCGAGGATTTTTTTCCTCTTTTTCTTCAGTTTTTGTGGTGTGAACTTTATGTGGGTTGTGTTCCATGCTATCAAATTACACCTGGTAGTACAGAATCTGATGATGTCATTAAAAAAACTTAGAGATACTGTACTATTTATGTCTGTTTCCTAGATCATCGAAAATAATTCTGAAGAGGAGTATCAGCAATCTGACAAATTACATCTTTATTGCAAAGGAAAATGACCGAGATGTACAAAGTGAAGTAATGAAGGCATAGCTGAATGTATGAAGATGCTCTACTAAGTCGACGTTATGGCGCCACTCAAGTACAGTTATGTGTATATGGATATCGGATACTCGATTGTCGAAAAAATAAGGAATAATCACACTTTGATTGACATTCTTTATACTTTAGGAGTAAAACGTGTTGAGCATGATAACTATTTTTCAAAATCAACCTGGCCCGTCATGACCTAGAACTGGACTAAAGGTTGATTTCGAGAATCAGAATTGAAGTTTTTTAATGATTATTCAGCTCCTATCATCTAGCACAATAAATTTATGAATATATCATATCTATATAAATACAGCTCTTACTGTGTACAAAATGACCAGCAGTGAATTAGCCATAATTCAAAAGCACACATACATACGCTGAGTGGCTAGTATGTCTAAAAGATATAGAAAGGCCGTCAACGATACTATTCTGCATCTTTAAGATATTTCCAACAAGACTATAAAATAAGTAACTGCGGTAATAAGAAGGCTTTAAATTTTCCACGACATGATCCATAAAACATGTCTGTTTAAATTAATGTCATCCTTACTTGACTACTGATTTAATCTACGACAATTATCTCAGCTGTGTAATTGTCTACTATATGAAAGTCTTAGCCCTGCTGCTTTCTGATATGAGTCCTGAATATGTTGGCCGCCTCAATCTATTGTATCATTATATATTAAGAGTATTCAAAGAGTATATCATTTTCACTACCCCGGCACAAAGTAATCAAAATCTGGATCCAATTGATCAGCCAAGATTATCTGTTAAGTTCTGATATCTTGAACACATCTGTTCAACAATTCTTGATAGTCTGCACCGGGGTGAAAATTGCTTCTGTACTTATCTACATCTCCCAATTAATCTTGATAGTATTGTACATGGCAAACCAAAAGAAAAGGTGAGTTTACTATTCAGAATTTGCTTTACAAAAACACCTTTTCCCAAATTTCGGTAATGATTCTTTGGCGATAATAAATCAATATTGACGGAGTTTACAATGATTGTACATTATAACACGCGCACATGCCAGAAAAGGACAAGACTCAGAAACTGCACTACTTGATTGATCCTAACAAGAGTTACCAGTATATCATTTTAGCACCTTGGTGAAATTTTTACATTTTTGAAATAGTATTTAGCTTGAGATGATTTACTATCGACATAGCTATAAATATTAGAAATCTGTACAGCTAGTTTCGTGCTTCACGATGTGTGCACACGAATAGGAATCCTTGTATAGCATACAAATTAAAACTTCAAATCTATCCAGGCTTGTTTCAATACGAATTATAAATTTACTGTATATTTAAGATAACCGAGTGTAGTATCTATACTTTTTGACAATCAGATCTTTCAATTACAAACTCTTTTGACTCTAGAAAGTGCATTCCTACAGCTCCGTAATCAGTAGGCGATATACAACTATCCGGATATATGCTTGGCCTATGAAATGCTCTAAGGTCACAATTTTATTAGCTGTGCCAATACTAGGCCTGAGTTGTTACAGCAAGACACGTTAACAATGCTGTCAACAAATCGTAAAAATTCACAGCATTCAATACTAGCAAAATACCTGACTCTGGTCCTTCCTGATAATGCCCAAGTAACCAATCTTAACTCTGTCTAACGAAACAACATGACTGCAACTATTTCAGAAATACACACGAAAAAGACATTGTCATAACCATTATCAAGAGATTACATCAATATATAGACACATACTTGAAATATACACCATCCTTCCTTACTTGCGAATAGTCATTCTCTTCATCTTGGGCTTTGCAGGAACAGCACCCGCTCCTCCTGCTGCCGCAGGCATTCCTGGAATCTGTCCCATTCCACCCAATCCTCCTGGAGCTCCGCCACCCATCATACCAGGGAACATCTGTTCACTCATTTTCTTCATCATGTCCTCCTGTCCCTTGCCTCCAGAAAGAGCTGGACTCAGCACAGGCAAAATGTCATCAACTTTCCATCCTCTAGGCTTGCCAATAGGCTCACAAATCTTTTCTCCGTTGAACCCAGGCGTTTTAGCTATCTGTTCAAACACTGCACTCTGGAAAGGCGTCTCTTTCGTGGTGGGATGCTGTTGAAGGTATTTGGCAATCTCGATGAAAAGGTGCCGCTTGTTCTTAATGTCTTTTAAGCCTTCCTGTCGTCGAATAGCTTGTAGTTCTTCATCGTCAAGAAGATATCGTACACGACCAGGGTTAGCCCAGTCTTTGGGATGTGTTTTTGTAGCTTCATATATAGCAGGAATACCGAGCACCCTCAATCCTTGTAGAATCGTTTGTGTTTGAGGGTTAGCTACTGCCAACGATTTCTTGACACGGCGTCCTTCTGCATGCGAAAGAGCAGAATTGAAATAGCACGGATAAAGAAGTTGCCATGTTTTAAATTGTTCAAGATCTTTTTCGTCACTTATAATCTGATTCTGAGTCTGACCTGGCTGTGGTAACGGCTGAATAAAAGAGGGTCTTGGGGCGGATGATTTAGACTCTGCGCTATTAGGGATCAACCGCGCTGGCCCTTTTGCGCTATCGTATTCACTTGATCCTATCACATTTTTGGGATCAAAGTCAGATGGATCAAAATCCATGTTATCGATATCATCGTCATTAATTTCTTCAATCATTGTTACTCAATTTGGCTTCACTGTAATGGACAAAAATGAATAACAATATATTCACTGACAAGTGAAAAATCCTAAACGCTGTGAACCAAATTCGAGTGATATGTCCAAATCAATTCGAGGGTTAGGTTTCTTCATACTCCCAAATCTACTTCTTGGAAAGGGAAAATTAATTTTTTCATCTATTCATTTTTCAGTAAATCAACTAATCTCGAGTAGTAAAATAAACGACTTAATTCATTATGGTGTCTGCAAAAAAGAAGAAAGAAAAAAAGAAGGATTTTGTTAAGACAAAATTGAAGGTTGGTAAATCTAAACCAAAGGCAAGCAACCATACAGACACATCTTTTGTCGCAAAAGCGATACATCTACCTACCCAATCTTTAACCTCCCATTCAGGTGGGTCTTCATCTTCGACTTTAACGTCTGAAAAATTATCGCATTACTTATCATTGTTCAAGCACCACTCGAATTCAACGAGGAAAGAGGCTATTTTATTTATTCAGAATGCTCTTCCAACGACCCCTAATCCGAATTATAAATTAATTATACAGTCAGCTGCTCCGCTGCTTACAGATCAGTCTAAATCAGTCAGGACGGCAATTCAAGATCTGATATGTTCATTCCCAGCTTCAGCACTTACTTCAAATGCAGAAATTTTGGTGCTGTATTTAAATTCTTCAATGACCAGTATTGACCCTGCCGTGCGTGCTAAATCAACAGTTGTACTAGACACTCTCTTAAATGCAGCTTGCGCAACCGTTCTTCGCCTAGGTTTCAAATCACTACTCAATTCTTTTCTAACCCTTCTAGGTTGGAATTCGGAAAGTTCTACAAGCTCTATCGTTGTAACTACAAATATCGATCTTGGGTCTTCCGGTGCCAAAGTCACAACTGCACAATTGAACAGTCTAGTAAAACTATTGAAGCTTGGACTCGAACAGAAGGAAGACACTGCTCTTAATCAGTTTATGGTACCGACCACCTCATTACCTTATCTGTCGCTGCACTTGTTTAGTTCTTCTCAAGGTGTTTCTGAAGATCAGGATTCTAGACTTACTATTGTGAAATCCGTTAAACCTGTTCTTGATAATGGGATTGAACGAAGTATCAAGGAAGGTGGAGAAGTCGGAAGAGTTGGCACACAGCTGCGTTCTTTATTATCTATATATTTTTAAAGAAAAAGAAAAACAATTTCAAAACAAAGCATTCATGTTCTCGTTTAGTTTTTTGCTCGACAAAATTACACACACAGACACACACACACAAGTAAAAAACGAAAATAATCCAAAGCAGATATATTCAAAACATCCTCATATTAATCTCGGACGCAGACTCTTGAGAAAAACACAAGTTTCCAGAACTGACATATTTGAAGTACAAAGGTATGACCAAGATAATAATGGCAACCGAAACAAGTTGGCCTAACAACCCTTGTTGCATCAACTGAGATAGCAGCTGAGCCAACATATCCATCAACGGCTGTTGTGGAGTTTCTGTAGACTGCATAATATCTTGAGGAGCAGACGAAGAAGACACCATCTGCGTTTGCTGCTGTTGCTCGTTTTCATCTGCATGTAATAGGTGCTGTGTTTCACCATTGAATTCAGGGTGGGGTTGAGTGCCGTCATTGACGCTTTCGACTGGATGAGCTTGAGACTGTATCAAGATATCTGAACCATCGGAGTCGGAGGAATCCGTCGAGTCCGGGAACGACACATTGGACAGAGGCGATGGGTTGTGAGTCGAAGGATTCATTATCGATTAAAAGAAAATATATCTATGTAAGTTGAAAAAGCAAGAAACAAGTGTATATATCTTTTTTATTTGTTGTTAAAGCCTGATAGGTAAATAAAGAATGAGCGGACACTTCAAATCTGATATGTGTAGGTTTTATAAAAATTACTTCTGAGATAAAGTAGTATAATGGAAAAAAAGCGGATACAAAACGGTTTCTTTCAAAAAATTCTTTTATATACGGATGAACCAACTTTGAATATCGAGGGACTAGATATCTGTTGTTATCGCGTGTCTTGTGCGTACCTTATGAATGTGATATTTATAGGCAATATAGATGCTACAAAGAATGTAGCAGCTAAAACATTTTTCAGAGCACTTTGGGGTTATACAGATCTGATAAACAATATCCTAGAACAAGTTTGAAGTAAATAAATACAATATTATCTATACTTTTTTGTATATGTAAATTATATAGATCAGGATAAGATAATATATATTGAGTATATCTACGAGTTCGGCCAAAGTCAATCATGAAAAACTGAACCAAGAAGTTAAATCTATAAATTTAATAACACTTTGTCTATTTTTTAATGTGAAGAACCCGTTGACCGCAGAATTATCAATCATTTCAATCAGTACCCTTTTATATATAAATACATAATAGAACGATCATTCATATTGTAAAAGCTATTTTAACTCATTTTTCACCTCAGCTCTTCGCTCCTACACCCCAACTCAACTCCCACCCTCTCCCCTATTCTACTCCAACCCCCTCTCTCTCCTATACTCTCTCTGCAACTTAACCAATCCAAACCACGTCTGCTCCAAAAACTTGTCCAGCAAACTCGGCACCTGCCCTTCCAACCTTGCCAGCTGATACCGCAGCTCACGCACAGTCTGTCTCGTATACTCCGTTCTCGCCGCGCTCTCAATCGTGTCCAAACTCTGCGCCATCACACCAGGGATATTCCCCAGCTTGATCTGCGGCGAGTGTTGCTGCTGCTGCGGCGGCGGCTGGAAATGCATTGCAGGGTTAGATAGGGGACCGCCTGGCGGAGCATAGTTGCATGGATGTGGCGGTGGGATATGTTGATTGACGTGGTTGTTGTCGCGGTGGGTGAAGGTTCGGTACTCGGAAGCTTCAGAATTAAAATCAGAATCAAATTCCCAATCTTCGCCTTCAGCTTCGCTCACCAAGTTGGATGTCTGATGACTTTGTTCGCTTTCATTATTACTGTCGTTGTTTTCCCTAGCTCTTCCATTCTCTCCAGGCCTTGCTCCTGCACCGTCCCCTCCCATACTTGGACTACTTTCCTGCTGAGTCTTCAAGTTCTTCACACGTAAATACTCAGTCCGTACTCTATCCTTTCTTCTCACAAACTCCTCCAAAATATTCCGTCTCGACCCTTTCAAAAACCTCAGGCCCAGCAACTCATTAACAGCCATCCTCGATTCCGGTGCCTTTTGCAAGCACGCATTCAAAAACGTACGGAAATCTTCACTAAACACTTTCCCAGACTCGTCAGGTACTTTTACTCGGTCGCATATATTCTTGAGTGCCGGGCGCCGCTTATTCTGGCTTCTGGGCAAAACCGGCGCCGGCTGCCGCACTATATGCAAAATCGCCTTCGCTGGGTGCATATCAGCCAGTGGCGGCTCGCCCATCGCCAGCTCCCACGCCGTTATACCAACCGACCAAACGTCTGCTTTTTGCCCGTACCCGTCTTTTCGTCGAATCACCTCTGGTGCCATCCAGAACGGTGTGCCCACGAACGTCCGCCTGCGCGTCAAGCTTAGACTGAGCTGTCCGCTCACGCCAAAATCACTAAGCTTGACGCAGTCGGCTATGAGCAGGTTGGCGGCCTTGATGTCGCGGTGGATCTTGAGGTCGTTGTGGAGGTAGGACAGACCGAACAGGGTGTCGCGAAGGATGACGGAGATGAGGGACTCGGGGAGCGGGCCGAGGTACTTGAGGAGATCAGAACAGGAACAGTTGCAGAGCTCCATGACGATCCACATTTGGGGGCCGCTCAGAAAGGAACTGTAAATACGGGTGATGTAAGGGGAGCGAAGGTGGTTGAGAATGGTTATTTCTTGAAGGAGGTCGGGGAGATCATCGGGTGTGTCGTCTAGGTTTATGATCTTTATTGCGACCTGCTGGGTAGTAGCTCTGTCTATTCTGTCATATAACGGAAAAGATAATATCAATTAAAATCATGTTAGCAAAAAACAAAAATGTATATTCTTTTTTTATACGCAAGAATGAACAAGAAGATAAACGAGTATAAAGACGAACTCCATTCTTACCCTCGATAAACCGATCCAAAGGACCCTTTCCCGATCAATTCTAATTTCTGATACGCTGAAGCGTCCATTGTCCAAAATATCAATTATCAGCGACAGACACTTAAATAAACAAACAAACAAACAAACAAACGTTCCAACTATAATGAAAAGAAAGCTATGGAGCGTGTGTAAGGAATAAACACAAAAACGCCGAACAATATTTTATACAATGAAATCATGGATGACTCTGGGGGACAACAGGACGGGTGATGGTGGACATGTTGCTCTTTGTGGAAGTGGCGGATATGGTTGGTACATCTAGAATGTTATCATATCTATGGGTCGTTAGGCAAGTGAAATAGAAAATACGGAGTGAATGAACTACCGAATTGATCACAGCTGGCAAAAATACCAGAAACATAGCTAACGGTATTATAACACCTCTATCTTTATTTTCTATAACTGCGATAAAAAATTAATATAAGTTATTATTAAAATCAGATAAGTTATATTCCTTGAAAAGAAAACAAGTTCAAGCCATCAAGCAAATTCTTAACTTCACAGTACAAACATAAAAAGCATAATCTAAAACTCCGACTCCCCCACATCTCTATCGACTTCCACCTCAACCCCAGCCGCCGCTGCGACCAGTCCTAACACAGGCTTCGCCGGATCCAACACTCTCGACAAGTACTCCGGATGATACTGCGTTCCCACATAATACCTATTCTCCTTCACCTCAAACGCTTCCATTCTCTCCCCCAAATCCCCGTCTCTCGCCACAAACGCCAATCCTCCTTTCTCCAGCTCTTCAATATACTCCGGGTTCACTTCATACCTATGCCTGTGTCGCTCGTTAATCCGTGTCTCCCCGTACAAACTGCCCAGCTTGGACCACGCGTACGTGTCCTGGAACACGGCGGACCGCAGGCCCAGCCGCATCGTACCGCCCATATGGGTCTTGGAAACTTCCGGCATGTAGAAAACGACGGGCGCCGGGGTATCCGGGTTCAGCTCAGTTGAGTTCGCATCTTCGAGGTGCAGCACGTGGCGCGCGTACTCGATCACGCCAATCTGGAAGCCGAGACAAATCCCGAGGAAAGGAACGTCTTTTTCACGTGCCCACCGGGCGGCGGATATCATGCCTTCGGTGCCGCGTGAACCGAACCCGCCAGGGACGAGGATACCGTCGGCAGAACAGAGGTTTGACCAGGCCTGATGGTATTTTACTTTACTGGTGAGCTCGGATTCGAGATCGGTGGATTCAACCCACGCTATGACGAGCTTCTTTTGACACTTTAGTGCAGCATGCTCGAGCGCTTTGACAACGGACAGGTAACTGTCTTGGAACTTGGTGTACTTGCCAACAATGGCAATTGTAACTGACTCGAAACTTCGGTCGTGGGAGTTTGTGATTTTAAGCCATTTATTCCACAACTGTTTGCCTTTAGACTTTTTCTTGTCGCTAACAGTTAGGGAGTTGAGGTTGAGGACCTCCGACAGGGACCCTACAAGTTTTTGATTTTTCAGCAACAGGGGTACATGGTACGTCGAGTTGACCTCATGCACGGCCCACACCCGCTCCTGTTTGACATGGCAGAACATTGCTATTTTCTCAACTGTTTTATACTCCAGCTCGTTTTCACACCTGCAAGCGATGACGTCTGGGGTGAGCCCCAAGCTTCGTAGATCCTTAATAGCGGCCTGGGTAGGTTTCGTTTTCTGCTCGCCGTGAATAACCGGGACCAACGAGACATGGATAAGTGCAAAGTTGTCTTTCCCGACTCTGAACTGGAACTGTCTCAAGGCCTCTACGAACGGCGCCGACTCAATATCCCCAACTGTCCCGCCCAGTTCAATAATACAGACATCAGGCGCATCGCCGGAACTTCCCACCGGGATCTTCGCCACCTCCTCGATCCAGTCCTGAATCTCATTAGTCAAATGCGGCACAATCTGCACAGTCTTACCCAAATAATCGCCCCTTCTCTCCTTCTCAATGACCCGCTGGTACACCTTCCCGGTGGTAATGTTGTGCTTGTTGGTGAGCCTGACGCCTAGATACCGCTCGTAGTTGCCCAGGTCGAGATCGACCTCAGCGCCGTCATCGAGGGTGAAGACTTCGCCGTGCTCCAGCGGAGACATGGTACCAGCGTCGATGTTCATGTAGGGATCAATTTTGATGGAGGTTATTGAGAGGCCTTCTGTTTTGAGGAGGAGACCGGTGCTGGAGGCAATAACGCCCTTGCCGATGCCGCTGATGACACCGCCGGTTACCACTACGTACTTTGTTTGTTTGGACATTTGGTGTGAGGAGTGATAGAGTGTGTGTGCGCGTGCGTAGTTAGAGTAAAGTGGAGTAGAGTAGCTGATTAGTTGTGATAGAAATGGGGTTTGTGAAATCACTTAGAATCAGGGAATGTTGCCGGTTGAGGGAAAAGAGAAAGTAATTGGAGCTTATGGCTTAGAATAACAACTTTCTTGTAAATTTATAAGTAGCCAAATGACAATAATAATATTATGGTGATTGGACTACTCCAAAATAGACAATGTGAACTAACCTAAGGACTACAAGCAGTTAGCCGAAATAACTAACCAAACCGTTCGCACGTTGGCGATTACCAAGAGCAATCTCTATAAACGGACAAATAAACAAAAGCCTCTACAATTTTCCCCATCCAACGACTTCTTATTAATACTGGAGGGTCTAAAAATTTAGAATCTTGCCAAAGAAGGCTTTGTTTGTCATGCTCCGTGCCATGTTTATAATCGTAAAGCTCGTAGGTTTACTGTTACCCGAACTGGTATTGTTACGTATGATAATCTATATCAGCATTAGAATTATTAGTGCGTTGAACTAGTTTATTGAGTTAAGCAATTGCTCAAAGCTTGATGGATCTTGAACCATTTAGTCTAATTTACTATCGATACGTGAATCCAGATCATCACATTATTACATGTAACTGAATTAATGTGTGATACTAACATTGTACACATTCACGCATCATGATATATCGAAACGAGCACAGATATCTCCATTAATTTATTTCGGTATGGCGAATAACTAAAGATACCGCTAAACCGTTTTAGTATAAAACCTCAACTTCTACCCGAAAACAGGTTCAAAACACAATGCCATTATACCAGCATCACCACTTCTTAAACAAGAATGATACAAACATATGCGTTGAAATATATATTTATGAATATATGCATAACTTTTTGAATATATATAAACGGATGAATAAATTCTATGGAAAACAAAAACGACATATAATAACAAATGGAAAAAACAAACAAACAAACACATTTTTCAAACTAGACTCGACTAAACTGTGGATAAACAGAGAGTTTAGTTCTTTTTTCTTTTTCTCTAAAAGTTTGCAGCAGTGTTTGGCTTAGGAGCATGATACTGATCAATGTTTGCTCTAAATGCATCTGAGTTTTCATCGACAGAATTATGCTTATCTGAAGAAAGTCTACCAGAAAAGCTTGACTTTCTCTTCATTCTGAAAACGACAAATGCAATTCCAAGAAGAAGCAAGGAACCACCTACACCAACAACCACACCAATAATAATGTTTCTATTTTTGGTAGACAATCCGCTACTTGTTTCATCCTCTTTGCTATTGGCAAGCGTGCCAGTTTCCGTACTAGAGTTTGCGTCTGCAGTACCAGTTGGGGCTTGAGAATTCGACGCGTTATGTGTTGATGACGAAGCACCTTCAGATTCGGAAGTTTGAGTAGGGAATGCAAAAGAGGTTGAAGTTATGTTTACAATGACAGTTGCAGTTTCTCTTTCTGTTTGACCTGGATCCTGGGTTGTACCTTGGTTGTTGTCACCAATGACAGTTGTAGTTACGTCTGGTTGTTGCGATGTGCCAGTAGGAGTGGGATCTTCTCCAGGGGGTGTTGTAGTTGACGGTTGCTGTTGGTTATCAGTTTGTGATGGCGATTCAGTTGACTGGTTGTTTGGCGCTTCAGATGTTGGTTGTTGTGTGGTTTGTGCAGGTGGAGAACTTGTAGCTTGCTGTTGGTCGGTCTGAGATGTCTGAACATTTCCATCCGTGGTGGTTGTAGGCTGAGCATCGGATGAGGTAGCAGCATCTGCTGCAGAAGATGTTGTTTCAACAGCTGAGCTTATATCAGTTTGCAATACCGAACTTGTTGTTGCTACGGCGGCCGAACTGAAACTTGTGTTGGCAGGGTTTTCTTGTCTGGCGAAAATGGCCACAGCAACGTCGTGTAGTTCTTGTCGAATGTTTAATAGCGGATCATTTTCGGTTTGTGCTTCTTGAGTGGGGTTGGCGGTAGTAACGGCAGCTTCGGAGTTGGAGGTAGTAGCGGTTGTGGTGATGACGTTAATGTCAGTGGGAGCAGCAGTAGCATAGATTGGAGCTATTGCCAGTAAAAAAGGGAGTAACGAGACTAAATTTGCCTTCATTGTTGGGGGATGGTTTTGGGCGAATAAATAATTAAGGGCGATTAACAGATTAAGCACCGAATGAATGTAAAAACGAGCGAAAAGAAGAAGAATTAAAAGAACAAACGGTGATGTGTTGAATTTCTGAATTTCTTGAAATAAAAATTAAAAAAAATTAGAAGGAAGAAAGAAAAAAATAAAGAAAAAGGGAAAATATCAGGAAAAAAAGGTTTTTTCTCTCTCTTCTTTCTTTCTTTTCCCTTTTCGTTCATCCCATGAAAAAAAAAAAAAAGAAAAACACTCTGAATCAGGTTTTGTATAAATGATGTCACTGTCAAACACCAACACTGACACTCAGATCAAGTAAACACATAAGAATCGTAGAATCGTAAAAACGCCAAATACTGAGATCCATGATTTGATTTGGTTTAATTTAATTTAGTATGGTTCATTTGATTTGGTTTGGCGTAGGTTTTGTTAATGGTGCCAGTACTGGAGCTAAAACCCTTCGGGGGAAAGAAACAAAAAAAGTTTTCTAAGCCCCTTAAAGGTTAAAGGCAAATGGCAATTTACAAAACCCGATCCAGCGCAGTTGGGAACCCTCAAAGTCACCCTTCCCGCACTATTCATTATGAACAAAATGGATTTAACGTGATGTGTTTATTTAAATTTAGTTGATAATTTATCGAAGACGGGATTGAATATCCACCAACAGTTGTGGACGAGGTTGATTATAAGTTAGCTGCGGGTTGTGTTTATTTTTAGTTCAACCAGTGTCAGGCTGTCAGTCATGGGAAAATGTCTGTGCTTTCACTTAAAACATAAAACTATCGATATAGAACATATGACATAGAAATGTAAATTTACGTACCATAATTTTTTAGCTCTTCGGAATAAACAACTGCATGCTATGTGTTGTCAGTGGCCCTCCCCCTTTCCCCTTGATGAAAAATTATGGAAATCTCGCACAGGCTGTGAATTGACAATGCAATGCACTCACGTACCGTACACTGCAAAGTAGACAAATCTTTAAAAAATTGTACGATAGAAAGATATGCACCTATATAATGCAGCAGCCACCTCTGAGTCATGAACCTTACGTGTATGAAATGAATCAATGGTATCACAGCAATCGATTGTGATGAGAACGAGAATGGATACGGATATAATGAGTCTGGCTGGCTGATCGCCAGGACAGGACCTACGTCAACTCATGACAACTCAACATTTTTTTAAGAGAATCTTGATTTTCTTGTGATTTTGGTCGTTGGACCAATGTTTATTCATCTCCACTGAAGTTATATTTAGACCGTAGCGCACAGTATATATAGTAAATATATGATAAAAGTTACATGGCATGACCTCGAAACCTTCCATGAATAAAAAAAAGTGTCTCATGCTTAATTTTATTTTATTTTATTCACCACTTGATCCACAGTCCTCTGCCCGCTCAGCGGATAACGGATACACTGACATACTGTATAATACAATCTGTCAGCATTGTTCGCGGCCAGCAAAAATGTTGTTAATACCAACATAAAAAAAAGATGAAGAAGGAGAAGAGAAAAAAACAACTCATCGCACTCCTTTCCTCGTCCTCCCTTACTTGACAGCTCGGTAGTAGGTGGATCATCGGAATCGGAAGGAAATCCTGTCGGCCGTCAATCACCTGTAAGTAGTACGTACCCTACCGAGTGTCTAGCCATATAACCGCTCAGACACTGAGAAGTAAAACTTATTAACATTGCGCACAGCACTGGATGACTTTAGAAAATTCAATTCAAAAGTCGAACCAAAGTCTGGTAGAGCTTGGTTCATGAACTTATCTAGTACTTAATATTGAAACATGTTTCATCTCTAAACCCCAAGCGACACTTATTATAATAAATCGTATAAATTTTGTCATGCCAAAAAGCCCTCTCTTCTTGAATAATCATAAAATATAAAACCCGTGAATCAATGGTACCCCAAGACGGGAAACAAGATGACCAAAGAACATGATTTTTCATTCGATAGATATATTTGGACTTGCATGATGGTCTGTTTTTTTGCGCTTTGGATGTTCTGATGGTCCTATTCTCTGTCGAAGTTATTCAAAGAAACGATGCTTGTATACTATTCAACTAGCTGTGACCTGAGTTGGTTCGTAAAAATTCAGAGCAAAATTTGTTTCATTCAACAAGAGTGTTAAGCATATTATCCAGCTGATAATATGCTTCACAAATTACAATCACTTATAGAAACATTGTATATTCTAACACAAATTAGTATACCAAGATGTTTCTATGGTTTTGTATACCAGATCTTTACTAGATACTGCCCATATTTCTAAAAGGTTCTGTCACACTGAGAGAATCTCAAATTACGGTGCTTGTGCCTTTTTAACCGGGCAACTTGTCGGATATTCAAGCCCACTTGTCACCATTATTTTCATCATGCTGCTAGCCAAACAACCCATAGCCAACCCTATGTCTCGAGATGATTGCGGCCAAAAAGAACACTGTAAATCGCAACTGAGAACCTGAACCTTTTACTACAGCACAGCAGCATGTACCAAAGCTGGCCCCAGGAAACCATCCGGTTCTGGCAGTTTGACCAGCACAAACTCGAACGAAATTAACCTACAGAAAAGCTCAAATTAGTAACTAACCAGCCCCACTAAACTCCCCACCTTCCACGATCGGGACCCAGAACGATACCCACCTACCACTTGTAAATCTAGTATCCTTAACTTCGTAAGCCCTCCACATGGACTACTTTTATACTTCATCACCTCTCTCCCACCTTCTTAAACCTCTGTAATGTTGTCATAACTATAGGCAATGTGCCCACGATAGTGTTTCGGGATAGAACTCAGTAAGCAGCCCGTACTGCAATTTGGACCACGTTTACAGTTGAGCATCATGCAATTTATCCCAAGCGAAAATGTAGTGTTTATCCCGTTTGTAGCTCCAGGCGTTGATAGTCGTTTTATCAATCTGGCCAGTCAGAAGGTTCTACCAAACATCATTCATAACTACAACTACAGCAGGATAGAGATAAGCGGCTTGAAAAGTAGCTTATGCTGGAAATGGCTTGTGATGCAAGAAATTCTGCGTATGGCACGTGCTGACTGTATTGACTGGAAAAGGGGAACAAGAATGGGTAAGAAAGGGTGTTAGTTAGGTATTACGTGGTATTTAGACAGAGGAAAACAGGTAACAGAAAGATAGCAAGGATGTTAGAGGTTGAGTTGTTGAAGGCATTGTATATAGCTTTGGTTAGATGAGATAGAATGATGTGGACTTGAAGCGATATTAATCAAATTTACTTAAAAAGAAGTGTAAGAATTGAGCCAAAATGGACGCTGGAATGAAACACCAGATCTTCTATATGGACCTTAAATGTATCACGGATTTGATACTAGGAGTAAATAAAATAAGCACTTGAATCCACAAAATTCAGTTCGCTAGGTCCTCAACACTCAATAACAAGATTTTACACTTAGATACTTTTATTTAAGTTTTTTAATCGTCGAGCAAAACCTGGCGCATATCGACTCACTCACAACCTTTTGTTGCCGTGCTGGCTTGGTGTACTATCCTACAAAGTGAGTTGATGGTTTATTTGGCTTTCTAGTATAATCACTCAGCAACCATGCTGAACCCGAGTTGGGTTACAAAATATACTTTTAATACGCACATAGAAATAAATCAATCACTGTGTGCATTAATAGTTCGAATTGATATGACTACATAATAATTGAAAGTTTTGAGCACTGGATATCAAACATTACGCTTACTCTTTCAATAATTATCTGATTTAAAGTGGTGAATAAATCAATTCTTAGGCTATATACAAACAGACCTAATACGTGTGTATTGATAAATAAAAATGTTGATGTTGGTTTGGTAGATGGCGAGAGTACTGATTAGGACAATGTATAATTTCAGGGCAACACCACCTTAGACCAATGGTTTACAAAATTGTATTTGATTATGGATATTCAATGAAGATATTCCTCTGTTAGATAGTTTTATCTTAATAAATGAATTTTGTTTCCATTTTTATAAAGCTTCTACATACATTTCAAATTGACTGCTATTACATTGGAAACAAATAAAATCAGAAAACTAAATATTACCAAAAGTATTGGGAGGTAAATCGCAAAAAAAATTAGCAAATACTTCAGTTATTTTGTTCAATATAGACAACAAAGCCGTAGTAGTGTTTTTTACAGGCTAGATTATGTGCAGTATATACAGAACAAATTGAAATGATTTTATGAGGTTTAGAATTATTGGATAGCTTCTTGAATTTAAGAAATGGTAACAGTAAAGCTTCAGATAATACTACAATATAGTGTACAAAAAGTAAGCTATGCATATCATACAGTGCAAGGTGGTAAATACAACTTTTCAAACATAAGGGTGGATTTCAAAATTTTGATCTTTGGAAGCTTGAAAGCTAGTGTAGAAACAAAAACCAACAAAAAACTAATGATACATCAAAAGCCTTTAGAAGAGCGGATTTAGTATTGACTTTTTCAAAAAAATCTTTTGGCGTGTACACATAGTGCTGTAAGTTATGGTGCAAGGTTGACATTAGCAGATGGATTTTAATATTTTACAGCTCAAAAAACTGTATTAGTCTGTTAAATGTTTGTTTAGTGTAATCTGCGTATTGTACAATATACAAAACATATTAGTATTGACTTTATTGAAAAGTTTTTTGGTCCGTATGCACATAGTGAATTATAACGTAAGGTGGTAAAATCAAATTTTTGAATGAACTTATAATATTCGGTGACTTTGCAAGCTTTTTTTTTTTTTTTTTTTTTTTTTTTTTTTTTTTTTTTTTTTTTTTTTTTTTTTTTTTTTTTTTTTTTTTTTTTTTTTTTTTTTTTTTTTTTTTTTTTTTTTTTTTTTTTTTTTTGAATCTTCAGAAACAATAAAGCAGGTAAGGTATTTAATAGATTTTCAAAAGAGTTTGTATAATACTGATTATTCCGAAAAGTTTTTTGGTGCGTGCACATAGTAAGCTATAGTAGAAGGCAGTAAAAATAATTTTTGGTATTAAGCCAAGTTCCGGAATGATGTATGAATTTGTCTTCTAATCTATCGATATATTGATAGGCACTTGGCTTTGACTGCTACCAGCAGTTTTTAGAGACTTGGAGTTGGGCTAAAGAGGAATTTGATATTAAATACTATGCTGTTATCAAATTGAATTACTCGATCTTCTATCAATCAGCAGAATAGTAACTGACAATACGCTCCAAGACACCCGTATGAAACGCTATCAAAAAATTACAACAACATGTATCTTCGATTCAAATACTCTTTAAGAGCTTTATAATATATTATCAAGTTCTAATTTTGGAGATAATGATCGAGTTTGTTTTTAGTATGCAAGTATTTCACTTTATAAATATTAATCATAGAATCAAAATATAATATCTTGAATCACTTTCTTCTTTTACTTGAATTATATCTGTAAGTAGACATTGATGCTATTTTTACTTTTATTTGTTAAGAATTTCAATTCTACGGCAAATATTTAAGGGCAAAGAAGTTGTACTAACACACTCTATATCTACACAATCACAGAAGACTTATCTATATTCATTACCTGTATAATTTCTGAGTGTACATACTGTTCAACACAGGCAAGTATTGCAGTGCTTTTGAAGACAGAACACTTCAATAATTTTAAGTGGTAAATTTAGAGGTTTAAGCAGACATTTGTGTCCTTTTTGATGCTTGGTGCTTATTCAATCTACTAACAATGAGCGGGATTCGTTCAAACAAACAAACTGAACAAACTAAACAAATGTATTATACTGTACGTACTATAAATGCTAAATGATAAACCTGAGCTAGATCCGTCATCCAACCAATTTATTAAATCATATCTGTTTAGCACTAAATAAATCCTAATAAGCTAATTTTTTTAAAATCTTAGTATGTACTATAAGTTAATATGATCGTGCTACTTTACACGAATATAAGTTATTTGATATAGGACAATAAACTGATTATGAATGAACGAATATAAAGTATCGATATGGTAAATTAATACGTTAGTATACATACTAAAATAGGTTGTTTTTTGTCTCTCGAGTATTGATATCCCACATAACGAAATGACTTTATCTTATCCACATCATTTCCATTGAATACAATTTCTCTAAGACGATTCGAAGCCTTCACAAATATGGATGTTACCGTACGAACGATTATCATTCAAACTTAACTTTTCCATGCTTTGCGCAACTTCAATCTTTTTTCGTTGTAGGTAGTTCTCAGTCTCCTTTCTCATAATATCTACTTTTCCCACGACTATTTTTGGATCTTCGTTTAGTTTACTCACGATTTCTTCTCATTCATCTTCCTCCGTTGGAAATCGTTTATACAGGCATTCAAAAGTAGATTTGAGAGCATTAGTTTGACTTCTGGAAAAGTTCCAATGATACTGTTGTAGCCAATTCAGGTTTTTTATCAACTGCCTAAGCTTAATCAATAAGTCTGTTCCGGTTTTCAGAAAGGAGTGGATTTTGAAGGTCAACGCTGTGAGCCATCAAGAGCCCCATCCCCGTATACTTTCAACTTTTTCGTAAAGCCAAACCTTTAGATCAACCGTTATGGATATATCTATATAGACTTCACTTTATCGGTCAAACTAGTCGCTTTTTCAAGTCACTAATTAAAGATTTTAACATTTAGTTCATTATAATAGCTCTTTCCTTTAACAGTCTGGTACCTTTCAATTGACTATTCGTCGCTTGTACCCCTGTCGTTCCTTCCAACTTCCTAGCTACATCTTATCTATATAGGCCATAAAAGACCATATTTGAAAATTGCTTTTTCAAACATGTCTTCTCTCCTTGTTATGGCGCTAAATCGTGTATACATATATACATTTAGGCTCCACGGAGCTAAGTCTTCTTTCATACGACAATTTCATGAACAGTGCTAAAACCAACAGCGCCGTTTTTCTATTGCTTTATCTAGAACAAGATTGGAAAAGAACTTAAAGAAGGAAAAAGAATATACTGCTGACTAAGCCAATTTACTCTACTACGCTACACCATACTACAGTTTTTTGACAAGTTGCACTTCTCTTTTACTCCAACCACCTTAAATTAATTGATTTTAATTTTTCTTATTATTAGTTTTATCTCCAATTACTTCCATATACGCTAATAACGTTATTGTCGATTGGAAATAATACCGAATCCTTCATTGACGATCATTAAACTCATCTGCCTAAAAGACATCTTGGAGTCAAACAAACACCTACGAATATATTAAATATTTGAAATACTAAATCACAATGGGATCCATTTTGTAAGTTTTTTGTACTAATCTATTCGAGGTCTGCTTCACTGAATACCAATTTACTCCAGCATTGGTTTTCTTTTATTTTGATATTGAAATCTGCAGCTATATACTAATCATTTGAATCATTTTCTTCTTGTTTTCATCAAGAGTTTACATTCTTGTAGTGTTCGCCAATGCTGTCAATCTGTTTCTACAAGTGTTCTTCTCGGTCATGTACAGTGATCTTGAATCAGATTACATCAACCCTGTTGATCTTTGCAACAAACTCAACAAATTCCTTCCAGCGGAAGCTATTCTTCAAGCCGTCATTTCATTGATCCTATTGTTGATTGGCGATTGGTTTTCTTTCTTCCTCAATTTGCCCATTTTGGCTTACAACATCAGAAAGTACATCACCAAAACCCATCTACTTGATGCCACCGAAATTTTCAGAACTGTTAACACTTACAAGAACGAAGCTTACATTAAACTTGGTGCTCATTTGCTATTGTTCTTCTGGTACTTGTACTGCTTGATCATGGCTATCGTTCTTGACGAAAGCGCTTAAAGCAAGATATGTATATACTGTACATATGTTGTAGATCTAGCTTCACCTCTTTGCTGTCTGTTATTTGGGTGATGATTACAATCAATTAACAGAAGGAAAGATTGGAAGCTACAATTATACTGGAGATAGATGAATCTGAGTTGGAAAATTAATGATACAATGAGTTTCATACTACATGCCCACAGTTTGTATTATACAATTATCGCTTAAAGGTCAGTGTTATAGGTATCTGATTGATGCGACTATGTATATATATAATCAGATTGGAATACAAAGAGTGAAACATTTTCTTTTATCTTTGACAAAGCTTGCTGATATATTTCTAATGTTTGTTTTTGTGGGCACTTGAGGCTTCCCGTATTAGTTGCTGCGGCAGTATCGATATCTACTGTGTGCGATAATACAGTATCTATATACATAAACCTTGTGTATGTAGCGGCATCACTGAAGAAGCTGGATTCTTTGATCTCCAATCCCAAAGAATTTATCTTGTATCGTGCTCACGCTAGGACGACTTTTAATCTAACGCTGATAGATTTGTTTGCCTACTTATTAGAATCCGTCAATTGCAACAGATGGTATGTTTCACTACAAGATTTAGCGAATTTTCAATTCATCACAGCCGTATAAAGATTTAAGCCGGGAAAGAAGTCATAAAGTAAAGATAGCTGATTGTATGGAACGGAATAGTTCATTTATGTTTTTCTGTCTTTTGTATGGTGTAGATCTCTTACTTTGTACAATATGTTAAAGGTGTTATATTGCCATCATGACTCTACTTGTTGCGAAGTAATCAAGAAATTAGGAATACTTATTAGTAAAGAATCTCGCCTCAAGCTATGGTATTTGTGATTCAAAAGTGGTGCCTTTTAGTTTTATGATGAGCGGCACGTCAGCACTATCGGCAGATAGTTTATACGTCCTTATGTTAGTTTATCTGCTCTTTCTTTATTCATTGATTCCGTCAATTATTCGTGAGCTGATAGATTCAGTCATTTATTCCTCATTGAAGATTTGTTGAGAGGCGGACTTTATCTGCTCAAACCAAACAGACATTAAACTGCTTTTATAGTCTCTAAAGAATCAAGAAGTGCCTGACGTCAATGGACTTAGGCCTATTCCATCGTGAGTTTTATTATAGGCAGTGTTGCCGTTGATTGATATGCCCACGGGTGCATGGTCTTCTGTGTATTGAATGAAAGGTGAAAGCCCCATGGCCATACTGAAACCTACACATAGTATGACAACTTTTACCCTAGAGAGTAGCGACTCTCCCCCACACAAAATTCAAAATTCAGTGCGTTCGATCGTCTAAATAGCGGCGATTCAGCATGACATGAGCCACTCATTTTTAAACACATGCCGAATTTATATACCGGGTCTATATACCACAAACGACGTTGGTCGGTTATTTCTATAACTACGGCGGGTTTCCCTCAGTTTGACACATATTCACTTACACACATATCATGATCAAATTGAAATAACCTGCCTTTGAACACTGAACAAAATCGAGTCTTCATACATACAGTACGTTGTTCAGTCAGTTGGCCAAAATAAGACCGAGGTAAGTCCGAGCACCGAAAAAAATCCGCATTTTTTTTTTCCACTTACCCCAGATTTACATATATCGCCCACGCTTCCTCCGACAGTTTTCAAAATTACTGAAAGATATTTCGAATTTCCCATTTCTATTAAATATAAATCTTTCGCTGTATTTTTTCAATTTTTTTTGTTTTCTTCTTTTCACATTTTTTTTATCTCCAACAATCACATCGACAACGAGCATTTAGTGCCAACCTTTTGATACTTCTTATTAATTTTCGCAAGGTACTGGCCCCAATCCAATTTAAACATTCAACTTGAAAGAAAAAATCAGACACATTATCAAAAATGGCAACCAGATTCATCAGAAACTTCCACGTATCAGCTAGATCATTCAAACTCAACAATGCCTACATTGTGGCAGCTGCAAGAACGCCAATTGGTGCCTTCAACGGAACCCTGAAGCCTCTTACTGGTGCGGAACTAGGCTCAGTTGTCGTTAAAGCAGTTGTTGAAAGAGCTGGTATCAAGAATTCAGACGTCGAGAACGCTTATTTCGGTCAAGTGCTGCAAGGTGGTGTTGGTCAAGCCCCCGCTAGACAAGTTATCAAATTAGCTGGCCTCCCTGATGAAACAGAATCAACCACCATCAACAAGGTTTGTGCTTCTGGTTTGAAAGCAGTTTCACTTGCCACTCAAGCTATTCAGGTTGGCGACAACAGCTTGGTTTTGGCTGGTGGTACCGAATCAATGTCAAATTCACCTTACTATCTTCCCAGAAATCTCGGATTTGGTGATCAAACTGCCAAAGATTCAATCATTACCGATGGTCTTACCGACGTTTATGACAAGATTCACATGGGTCTCTGCTGTGAAAACACCAATAAGAGAGATGGAATTACAAGAGAAGACCAAGATAACTTTAGTATTGAATCATACAAGAGGGCTCTTGAAACTATCAAAAATGGCGGATTCAAGGAAGAAATTGTTCCTGTAACTATCAAAACCAGAAAAGGAGAAGTCGTTTTCGAAGAAGATGAAAGTCCAAAGAGTGTAAAGCTCGACAGAATCCCAACCCTGAGACCCGCTTTTGCCAAAGATGGTACCGTTACTGCTGCCAACGCTTCGTCTTTAAATGATGGTGCCGCCGCCCTTTTGGTCGCTTCAGCTGATAAGGTCAAGGAATTGAAGACGCCAGTCTTGGCTAAGGTCATTGCCTATGCTGATGCCGCTACTGCTCCAATTGATTTTACAATTGCCCCATCACTTGCCGTTCCCAAGCTTCTCAGCCGTGCTGGATTGACCGTTGACGATATTGCCAAATGGGAACTTAACGAGGCTTTCGCTGGTGTATCCATTACTAATAATAAAAGATTAGGACTGGACCCCGCCAAGGTTAACGTTAAGGGTGGTGCTGTCGCTCTTGGTCACCCCATTGGTGCCTCCGGTGCCAGAATTTTGGTCACTTTGATCTACAACTTGAAGGAAGGTGAATATGGTGTTGCTGGTATCTGTAACGGTGGTGGTGGTGCCACTGCTGTCTTGATCAAGAGAGTTTCATCTCTTGAAGAGTAATTGGGTTGTAGTTGGTGATATATTGATATATCTTTGTACAGTTGATATAGATTAACCACAGGGGATGATATTTTTTATCATTTGTTTCAACTACACAATTGTGTAGCTAAATAGAAAAAGCCTTAAAATTAATATTGTAATCCAGCTCAACGCCCAAGAATATGAAAATGAATGAGGAGTTTAATTTTTTTGATTATCAAAGGTCCAATATACTTTTGCTACTATCTAAACTCGTATGTTCTCTATTTTTGTAAAGGAAAAATACTGTTCGATAGCTCGAACAATGTTCTATACAATTATCATATAGACGTGGACAAATAATTATTGGTAACAACTTGTAGATAAAAAGGCTATAAAAAGAGTGAACAAAACTGCTATTTGAACTTGGAGTAGAGCTGGTAACTTTAACACAACAAAAATAAAAATTTCAATATCTATCGATAGATATAACTGTTACCAACGAGTGTTTCGAGACGGGCTTATTGGTATCAAGAATAAAATCTGATCCGCAAAATGTAGAACCACACCAAATGAAAAAATCTGTAATAAAACAGAAAGATAACTTAACAGAGCTGGTGGTCGGTAAAATTCCTTTCTCAGCTATAGGGGTAGTTCTAGCGAGCAAATTTGTGACTGAATACCGACTATATTATAACCTGGGAAAAGATGGAGTACTGGCGTATCAGCTACAGTGTTAACGGGGATCAGGAAAATACTGTAAACATATAAAAATAAGAGAGAAATGTGTCTAGTTTCTATAACTTGACGGTGATGTGCTTTCAACCAATCTTTTTTGTGTAGCGTGAAGAAGGGTTCTTTACAGTGCATCAATTGATAACTTTTGGACAGTCAGGTACTAAAGCGAGTAAACAATTGACTGTACAAAAGTAGTAAAGTTTCTATATCGTTCTTCTTATTTCATTCATAATACGGAACTCTTTGCACTCAAGCAGTATTCGGCACATCTATAGCCCTGTACAGACTGTGTATAGAGAACATATCATGTTGTCCCCATAAAAAAATTTCTGCAACAAAATCTTTTTAGGAGATTCAACTAAACATAGAAGTTTCATAAAAATTTGAAAAAAGCATTCAATTAGGCCAGAATACGACTAGAATGTGGATCACAATTGTTCTCACGCCTGTAAATAATCAATTTGTTGCACTTTAAAAACTGCAAAAATGTGCTGTTCGCGAGTACTTTGGACCAATCAGCCTTCCAATTGAATCATCAATAAGTCATCATCAGATTGAAATTGTCGTTTAAACGCTTCAAAATGAAGGAATGCATCTTTTTAATTTGTAATTATTGTTATTCTCTACTTGACTAAACAAACCTATATCAACTCATACAAAAGAAATATACCAACTTTTTTTTGTTTTTGATAATTCTGCCTTTTCCGTTAGTAATTGCACATAAAAAACAATAACTACCTCAGCTTTTAACTCCATAATGTCACATATATCAAATACATATATTCGAAAATTGGAAAGGGCATGCTAGAGTTTACGTTGAAGATTTGAGATATCATCATATATTGTTGTCATATTTCACTCTACTTTGAATATTTTTTCTAACACATCGCGAGTGTGTGCTTTGTTTCAGTTACGCTTTCGGGTTGATGTGCTATAATTGTTTTTAAACTGGAATATTTTGGAAAGCATCTGACTTTTAAAGGAAGCATAAAAACAATCATATTCTTTGAATTACGAAATTTTCTTACTTTAAACATCATAAAGTATAGAACACCTTTCACGATGCTTTACTGAGTTATCACATATTATTATGATAAAGGCAGTAGGAACAACAGTGTACGTATGACAAAATCTTATGGCAGTTTTACACGCATCATACGACGAATTATTCTGAAATTATCCTTTCATATCAAGGCCCATAAGGTAGCAATTACGGTATTACACATACAGCATATCTCAGTTTTTTTGTATTGCTTCAGGTTGTGACAAGTTACAGATCCGGCAATTTTGTTATATATAGGTTGAGTTAGCAACAAATGTGAAAAAACCTTTCGGTAAAAAGTAAGCGAAAGAATAGAAAGGAATACAGATATTAATGATATGCCCAAATTTGCTGAATAAAAGTCCTACTTAAGAAATTTCGTAATACCAATGTGCATAGCTAAAAGTAAAAATTCACGGTGCTTCATTTCAAGCTATAAATTAGGCTGTGGTTTCGTATTTATAATTTAAATTTATATTCACCAAACAGTCCTTTTTTTTGGGCTATGGTATGCTCGGTAAAAGTCACCAGAGAGGCTAAGATTGGACAATTCTGAGGATATGGGAGTATCTAAAGATAAGTGAAAAGAGACTGGTTGAAAATTGTAGATTTTAATGAAAGCTATAAATTACAATTGGATTGATTTCTAATGAAGATTGCAGAAAAAGTGGTGATGTAACCTATTTTTTAAGCTGCCGCTTTTGATTAATTACATAATAAATACTTTATTAGTCATGCTTCACCCACCCCACTTCATGCCAAAAACAGCAAAAAAACAACCAATTGACAGAGAGACAAGTCAACCCTCCTCTTTAAATATAAAAATCCGCTGCGGAAGATACGAGTAAAACGTAGATTGAGACGCTTCTAATAAAGGGAGCTAGTGCGGCTATGTGCTGGATAAGTTTTCTTCGAAGATCAAGCCCCCATCTTAAACTCACAGTAGCCGTGGGGTGGTCTGACGCTTATAAGAGTATCATAGTGTAAGCACGCATAGCCGTCAATTGAGGAATTAACAGAGATGATGAACCTTCTCAGTTTATCCATCAATACCGCGCACAGGGGAATTTAGTACTGCATCATCATCACACAATGGTTTTTGTCCTAGCACTTTGGTTACAACCTATCACAAATATTTGCGAGAGCAGTAGGTTAAGTTAAAAATACGTACGGTACAACTGTTGGAAAGTATAAATACCTAAAAGAATTTCCCTCTTTATTTTTACTTTCTTCTTCTTTTCCTTCTTTTTTCTTCCATCCGTAAGTCTTTAAAAAGTTCTTCCTGATTCTCTATTTACAAAATAATACACACAATGGTTCACAAACTTATCTTGGTTCGTCACGGTCAATCTGACTGGAATGAGAAGAACTTGTTCACTGGTTGGGTCGACGTTCGCTTGTCTGCTGTTGGTGAAAAAGAAGCTGCTAGAGCTGGTGAGCTCCTTGTCGAAAACAACATCAGACCCGATGTTCTTTACACCTCAAAGCTTTCTCGTGCTATCCAAACTGCCAACATTGCTTTAGACAAGGCTGATCTTTTGTACCTCGACACTAAGCGTTCCTGGAGACTCAATGAACGTCACTACGGTGCCCTTCAAGGAAAGGATAAGGCTCAAACCTTAGCTGAGTACGGACATGAGCAATTCATGACCTGGAGAAGATCTTTCGATGTACCTCCTCCTCCTATCGCTGATGATGATCAATACTCTCAAATCAACGATCCTCGTTATGCTGACTTGCCTAAAGATCTTATTCCCAAGACAGAATCTTTGAAGATTGTCATTGACAGATTACTTCCTTACTGGGAATCAGATATTTCCAAGGACCTTTTGGACAACAAGACTGTCATCATCTTTGCTCATGGTAACTCTCTCCGTGCCTTGGTTAAGCACCTCGATGGTATTTCCGATGCTGATATTGCTGGACTTAACATCCCTACTGGTATTCCTTTGGTTTACGAACTTGATGACAACCTCAAGCCTACCAAGAAGGCTGAATACCTGGACCCTGAAGCTGCTGCTGCCGGTGCTGCTGCCGTTGCCGCTCAAGGTGAAAAGAAATAATGATCTCACGATATCTAAACAAAATATATACTTGTCAGGAAATTTAACGATTCAATTGACTTTGACTAATTGTACTCGGCGGGTTTCGTGGAACATTGTTCCCAATTCTTTACGATGATTTGATGATTTATCGGTAACTCAATTGATCTGATTTGAGCCAGGAACCATTGTTGAACCAGTATAATATCTTGTCCCGTTTATTTTCGTTTCCTTTGCTCCACGTTCCGAGTATTATTCGTAGATTCATAACAGTCTTTATTCTTCCATTTCACGTGATACTAAAGACAATCACCAACGTTCTAAAATCCTACTAAAAGCTCTATATATTATATTAATTGGTCTTCAATTGGATAGATGTGCTGTAGATTTTGAAGTTTGGAGTTTATTTAAGTCTATTAAATTGAATGGCTGCTGGTGATTTGGTTATTCCTGCATTACAGGTGCCGGTACCGTTGTAACTATAATCGATTGGTTACTCGAATAATGAAGATAAGTTCACATATAGGTTAGTTCGTATGGTGCAGACATTGTTTAGTTAAAAAGGACGCTGTCATATAACTCTTTTAGGCGTGAAATATTATGGCTACTGATGTGAGATAAATTTGTACTAAAACTATTCTAGATCTTATAGTAATTTAGTAGTTGCTCGCAGAAGCTAGGCCATCTTGAATGGCATCTTCGAAGAACTTTGATTGATAATATTGGCGAATGGTACAGTACAATTGTTCATATACATAAACCATTGTACAGATATCTCTCAATAAATACAATAATATATAATACACACAGATTTGATAATGCATATGTCCAATAAAGATAAAGATGAAATTATTCTAATAGGAAGTTTTTTAAGCTAAAATTTAATAAACTTACCCATCCTAAAACAATCATCACAAGATTATCAACATTACAATGAAGCTCACGTCCAGCTCCTGAATAACAGAGAAGGCTTTCAAATTTAAGTAGTCATCTTTGTTATTCAATGCAGAATATTTCAAAAAAATCATATTTACAACGACTATATGCCACTTTTATTTATTTTGAGTAGCCATGTACCTCTCTGCTTTCTTTCTAAGACGCTCCTCCTTAACCATCTTCGCTCTTTCCTTCTTGTTGGGTTTAACCTTCAAAGTTCTATCTCCAAAGAATTGGTATTCGGCAAAGTACTTTCTACTGAGAGAGAACTCGCTAACAACAGCGTTGTCGTTCAAACCAAGCTTCTCTATAGCCCAGTAATATCGTTCTGGGACACTTCGTCTCAAATAAATCAGGTTACCTCTTCTGTCTTGAACTAGCTGGTTAAGTTTTCGTAGACTGAAATTATCCTTTTTGTGTTCCTTAAGGTGTTGTGCAAGGAAATGAATCTGAACAGTCAATACCGCAGCCTGAACTTCACTCGAACCGGTATCTCCTTCAAATCGAGCAAATTCCTTTACTGCCAAAGCTCTAGCCATCTTCTTTTTCTCAGCAAGACCAAAGTTTTGTAAAGCCATAATTCTCTTCGTTGCCTCACGTTTATTTGCTTCGGCATCGGATATCATTTTGTAAACACTTGGATCCTCAGACCTTAACAACAACGCATGCTCAGCACCGTACATCAACTTTTCTGCTTCCTCCTCGTTGATACCAAAGGCCAAATTGGTGGGTTCGGCAATCATCGCCTTCAGACGTTCCATGAAAGGAACAACAGGACGACCGAGAACTGGATCAACGATTTCGGGCTTAGGCTTCGAAAGTTTTAATGCGTAATGTTTTTGTATCCTTCGAGTGGAAGCGAGCTTTTTCGCAGCAGATGTCGCAAGACTTATACTGGTTGTGTGGAAGTTTGAGACTTGAGTAAAGAACGATGGGGTAGCCTTAAGCCACCCTGTGGTGTTGGGAATGGCCTTACTCATTGTGTCCTGATGAAGACGGTGACTGGAGTGAAATTTTTTATTGAAATTATTTGTCGATACAATTGGATAATATACGAAGGAGGGTAAATTTTTCAGTATACAAAATTAGACTTAGAGTTATAGACTATAAAACCTGTACTTTGAGCGATAAAAGTTAAACACTAAAACATCTAATCCACAGGGTTCTAGGTACTGTTCTCTATTTCCGTAGAGCGTTATTTTACCAGCCGTCCTTACATTTTGCACCGAGGTTAATTGACTGACAAAAAATCCTTAATGTGGAGAAAGTTAGAGATGAGTTCCTTCGGTTTTTTAATCATTTATAAAGAATGTTATTGTCAAGATAGAAGTCGACATTATCTTCAACCTAGACAAAACTATAGAAGAACAGAATCACTGTTATTCAAATTGCAATCCACACCTTTATCTTTTTCACTCATTTGGTCATAGGCTCGGAAACTCATAATAATGACAGCTTTCACTTTTACTGAATCAGAAATCAGAATTCCGTTTCGACATCCGTTTTCCATGGCAAACACAGTTGACCAGGGATCGATAGGGATTGTTGGAACCTTAGTAACACCTAGTGCAGCATGTGCTAAAAACCCATTTAAACATCGCCAAAACCGTGTTGTTGTTCTTTTTCACGGGCAGGGCGGGAACAGAAACTATGTATACCAAAAGATTCTTTCTCATAGACTTGCAACTGAGCATGGCCTTCATGTATTTCGAGTTGATTTAAGAAGTAATGGTTACTCACAAGACACCGACAGTGTTAATGGCTATACGGCTCAATGTGAACTCGCAGACGTCACTGTGATCGTGGAGTACTTGATCTATGAACTGAAATTCATTCTGGCAGCTCTTGTTGGCCATTCTAGAATTGTACAGGCTTTATTCTTATGGGCACTCCACGAGCAGACAAAGGAAAATGGAATATTTGTACCCGCAATAGTCAATTGCTCAGGACGAATTAGAACCAACATGGTATTGGACTATTTCAAAGCCACCCCTGATAATTGGAGGGATATGAAACTCGATGTCCTCAGCAAAAGATTTGGCGAGAAAAAAATTATTCCAACTTCTGCTAATGAATTTGTTACAATAGCTGGCTATGATACTGATTCGCTCAAATACCTACGTCCCGAGGTTACAGTTTTGAGTATTCACGGCGACAAGGATGCTGTAGTACCAGTTGAAGATGCCTACATTTATGGCAAAATATTGGGACGACGTCATACACTCAAGATTATTGAAGGTGTTGATCATAATTATCTGGTACCCGGAAGCAACTCATCCCAGTCAGGCAGACCTTTAAATAAGGTGGATGAAGTTGTGGAGACAATTACGAATTATTTGTCAGTAGAGAATTCTAACAAACGGTTCTGGGAATTTCAGCAAAATTTACCTACCGGTCAACCTCGATTCAAAATGATATCAGGTATTCCAAACTTTAGAGATTGCGGAGGGTTTGCTACAGGTATAAAGATAAACGGAAAACGCCAATGGGTCAAGCCTGGAATAATTTACAGATGTGGAAACATGGAAAATGCTGCTGACTTTGATCAAATAAAAAAACTTGGAATAAAGCAAATCTATGATATGAGATCTTCAGTTGAATTAAATACAGATAGCCCTTCTAAGGGTCTTTTTGCAAGCGACTTCTCTTCTACTACGCATGCACCTTTGTTCTCAGACAAAAACTATTCGCCTGAAGCGCTCGCAAAGCGTTTCCAGAAGTATGCTAATAATGGATTTTCTAAAACTTACTCTGAAATCCTTGAAGCTGGTGCCATGAAATGGTTTAGAGAAATGTTTTTGTGGCTCAGGGACAATCCTAATGATGGAATGGTTTTCCATTGTACTGCCGGGAAAGACAGGACTGGTATATTTGCAGCTCTACTGTTGCTAATGTTGAAAGTCCCTGAAGACTTGGTATGTCATGAATATGAACTTAGCACTATAGGGTGGGCTGAGAAGCGTAATGCTATACTCGAAGCTGCTAGATCAGGTCATTTTGCCAAAACAAACGATGTTAGATACAAGAATCTTAAGGAGGAAGGTTGGAAGATACTTTTGTCCTCGACTTATGAAACTATGGTTGAAACCATTAATATGTTGAACAAGAAATATGGCGGTGTAGAGCATTATCTTGTAAATGCTGTTGGGCTGACTTTGGAGGACATAAGTACCATTCGCAAGAACCTTTGTTACGATGGGGAACCAGTCAAACCCCAGACTTGGGCTGAAAAAAGTAATCTCTAAAAAATGCCATGATGGCTTTATTATCGTGCCACTGCAACTAGAACTTTTCATGTACGAATATATATAATATATTATGACATAATGGTGTATCTCTATTGTTAGATAAAAGGTTTAATGAAATCTCTATCATCAGATAAAAGACTTTTTTCACATTGCACTACATCTCTGAATTATAAGAAATTTTCAGAATGCTTGCACACTGAAATACCGGTTTTTCTAATGCTCTAAGTCAAAATCTATTAGTGCACGATACAACAAAAAGGGCCACAATAATCTACTCCTACAGCAATTTTCTAGGCCCAATTGTTTTCTATGCCATTGCCGCGATTTTAGTCTGAGGCATTCTTGCTACTGAAGATCTTCATTTTAATTGCTAAACTGCGACTGGCAATATCTTAATTCAGAAAGAGAGAGCTTAGCAATTGTTTTATAGGAACTCCCAGTATGAATTTCAGCTTTGCTGCGATCTTAGCCAGAAACGTTCAATTAATAAAACAGGCTACAGTACTTACTACGATAGTTGAATCAGATCAGCAGCTGTGTGTCAAGTCTGTCGAGGTTCTTGATATGACATGGTTGGATGTAGCATACATTATAGAAACAGTTCTTTGCTGAAGATTTGGGCTGATACTGTCAGAGAGTGAAAAATAAACAGGCAAGTCAATACTGTAGAATCTGAATACGCATTTCTAAAATTTGACAACCAAATAGATTTCAATGTACAGCTAAAACTAGGTGTGCACCCTCAAAGAGTATTAAATTTTGAAATATTAATATTTTTCCTAAGGTCGTTTTTCGCCTGCCCATTAAATAGTATATAAGATATTATAGGTAGTAGAATATTTTAGCGTCCATAGTAGTATGTGAGTACCATACAGCCTTCATAAACATAGGCAGCTTAGTTGTCACAAAACTAACTCATCAACATTCCAAAAACCATGATAGAGTAGTGGGTCAGGGCAAGGGCCCTGCATTTGTCCAAGTCTTACCATTAGGTCAACATCACCATCAAGAGCTTTCCTTTGCACTCTAACCAAACACCCTTGAACCTCTAACTGCTCAATTGCCCACAATGTCAGACTTCAACGGAAACCCATTTGTCCCCATGTCAACTGCGGAACCACCATCGATGTTCCGTCGTCAGAATCACCCTCTATCCCCTCCGGTCTCGGTGTCAGGGCCCATTCAGACAAACAAGTTCTACACAAATATGCTTTTAGAAGACCAGAGTCTGATGACTTGGTGCCAGCCTTACTGCCTCTGGTGGCTGAAAACTGGACCCCATGGAATGGCGGTATCACATACTAGACGGGAGCAATTTGTATATGGCCCAGATCCTAATATTCAACCTGCCCAGTTTGTGTTCAGTCCGGTCGGCATTCAGTCTATAATTTTTAGTGCTACTGAGTTTGACAATGGAAATACAAAACTAGATTTGCAAAATATAAGAGAAATGTCTGTGAGGACTAGCTTAACTACAGGAGGTGACGGCGAACTTACAATGGATTTGGTCCAAGGGATGGGCATGGTTACCGGAATTTATGAGGGATTGAGACCTAAGATTTTGTCTGGTGTGGGCATTGCACAAGTTGAGAATCAATCATCCCCTAATCCACAAATGCTCAAGTATTTATTGACTTTGAACAACCAGGTCAAGTGGGTAATGTACGTGAACTTCCCTGAAGGCGGAGATGTCCCTTCATTTTACCTAACAGAGGATAAAAGTTTCGTCTCAAATATAAATGCTAATAAATGGACCATCCAAATCGCTGAGGCTCCTGAGGGAACAGAACAAACCTACGATTTCTGTGCTGGAAAATATCTTACCAGTGCAAGTATAACCTCCGATATAATAGAAAATGGGACAAAAGCCATCTACAGATTGCAGTATGAAGCGGAAGGGAACAGCGTCGCTGGAGACCCACTAGTCTTTTCAGCTCCTCACCATGTAGCTTCGTTAACGGAACAAATGAAGCCCAAAAAGACCAATATCGAGCTTCAATCAACAAATATGGGTGTGCTAACAGGATATATCTCAAGTGAGATAGAAATGGAAGAGATTCTGCCAAAGTTCATTGGGTTTCTGCCTTACTGTGGTTTCAGACAGTGTGCCCGACAGATCGGAGACAACGAGAAGCAATTGATTTCGGAAGTTGCTGCAAAAGAAATCCAAAACGCAAATATAGACGCTGAGAGTAATCTTAACTCAATGTATTTCTCAGGGAAAAAACTTGACAAGTATGCTCAGATTTTGTTTACTTGCAAGTACCTCTTAAACGACGATAACCTCACTAGACAGTGTCTTGAAAAATTGGTCCCTGCATATGACCGCTTTGCAACTAACCAACAACAATTTCCATTGGTGTATGAAACAACATGGAAGGGATTGATTTCTGTCGCAGGGCTCAATGGAGACCCTCTCCAAGACTTTGGTAACTCGTTTTACAATGACCATAACTTCCATTTGGGCTATTTCATTCACGCGGCAGCAATAATTGCACAGGTTGACGCTGCGATGGGAGGCAATTGGCTTGAAAGGAATAAGGAGTTTGTCGATACTCTAATCAGAGATGTGGCTAACTCTAGTCCGGAGGATCAGTACTTCCCGGTCTGGAGATCGTTCGATTGGTACGCCGGACACTCCTGGGCCAAAGGGCTATTCCCCAGCGCCGATGGCAAAGATCAAGAGTCCTCATCTGAAGACATCCATTTTGCTTATGGAATGAAACTATGGGGTCTCGTCACCCGTAACCCCGAGCTTGAATCCCGGTCCAACCTTATGCTCGCTGTTCTCAAGCGCTCTTTCAACACTTACATTTACTACGGCCAGACCTGCGCTGTACCTGAGCCCATCCGGGGCAACAAGGTTGCCGGCATCACCTTCGAGAACAAGGTGGACTACGCGACCTGGTTCACAGCGCGCACTGAGTGTAAGCATGGCATTCACATGATCCCAGTCACATCCGTATCGTCGTACGCACGCGAAATGGAGTATGTCAAGGATGAGTGGAATTGTAAGCTGGATTGCTTGATTGGGGAGGTTGATGATGGATGGAAAGGCATTTTGTATGCGAATATGACGCTGTGGCAACCGGAAAAGGCGTACGAGTTCTTTGCGGCGGGTAATTGGGATGATAAGTGGTTAGACGATGGGATGTCGAGGACATGGGCGCTGGCTTATGCTGCGTTTATGAAATCATAGATGGGAAATGAGTATATTTGATGAATAGGCGATGGTCTAAAGTTGCATAATGTTATATCGATATATATATATATAGGCTTAGCACACTTCCCCGTAGCATGCTTCACCGTTATTACTCCTCCCGATTGTTTAAAAACTTTTTTACCCAACAGAATTTTTGCCACTTTTCTAACTTTCTTTAAATACAAAATATATTCCAAAATCTTTATTTTTTTTATCATCATCAATATGGCTGAACGTGAAATTATCATTAAACGGGCTATTGAAGCCTTCAAAGACCCAGAAAACACTTTTACTCAAGCTGAAATAGCATCATCTTATGGTATCCCACTTTCTACTTTTAGAGACCGTCTTAAAGGATTCAAGTCCCGCATTCTGATCAACCAAGAACGCCAGATACTTACCACTGTACAAGAAATGATTCTTGAAAGCCATATAATCAATTTGGCCCAATCAAAGTCTATTCCAAGTTGCGGTGATGTACGTGGTATGGCTGGAGAAATTGTAAGAGTTTCGGACCCTGATGCCCTCGACCCTTCTACCACTTGGGTAACTAGCTTTTTGAACAGGTCTACTTTTCTAACGAGGCAGAAAAGAAACGTTATTGATATCCCGAGAGTATGAGAAGGAGGAGAAGGGCTAATCAAGTTGTTCTTCGAGACTTTGGCTAAATGGAAGTCTAAGCTAGGAGTGACGAAAGAGAGGCTTTGGAATCTGGATGAATGCGGGTTCCATGTAGGTCAATCGACTAACAAGGCTTATGGAATTGCTCCGGCTAACCACAAAAACACTAGCTCTTATGAGTCAGGAGAAACCGTGACTGTTTTAGAGACTGTATTAGCAGGTGGAAAAGTCAAAGATCCTTTGCTGATTTACAAAGGGGTAAATTTGGTGGAGGCTTGGTTTCCTTCAATTTGCAAGTCAAGACCACTAGCTAGTACTTCAAAAACAGCATCTATTATCTCTGAGATATATTTTTAGACTGGTTCAAACTTGCATTCCCTCCGCTTCCTTCTGATGAATGGCAAATTCTGGTCATGGATGGCCATATCTCTCATACTTCGACGCCTTTCATGAAACTAGCATTGTCCCGCGAGGTTATGCCGTTGTATTTACCTTCTCATATGTCTAATATTCTTCAGCCTCTTGATCGTACTTGTTTTGGCTCAGCAAAGATACTTTTTCGTCGCGGTTGTGCGAAAAATTATGCTGCTGGCTTTTATCCGACAAGCAGACTTTTTTCATCAACTATATGAGAATTCGTGATTCCGCCTATAGCCTCAAAACAATACCTAAGGGATGGGAAAGATCCGGCATATTTCCCAGATCTGTGGATTGTGCTATTTCAGAGTTTTTGAGACAAATGAACAAGTGTCCTCCAATGGCTAAATCATCGAACGAGGTGTTAAGAGAAGTAAATCCAAATCTACCCAATATCTCAATAAATCAAAAAGATGGCGAAGCGGAAGTAACACCAGTGGATTCAGCAAAGAAAACTGTACCTGCTAAGGCAACTTAGAAAAGTGACAGACTAATAGTAAAGAATAAAGGAGGCATGGATTGCTTGAGGATCATGGACAAGCATTTTAGCCATACGGCAGCTGTTGAGGCAGAACTTGCAATAACTAAAGCAGAGTTGGCTAAAACAAAACACTTGCTTGATAGTTCAACAAAGGATAGGTCAAAGCGTATCCGGTTTTATAAAAATCCTGAATCAACCATAACAGATCTATATGAGAGCACCGGCAACTCAGAACAACCCAATCTTGACAGTAATAACAGCCCGAAATAATTATGAAGGTAGTTCTTTTATTTTGAGGTGATAGTGATTTTAATTTGTTTAAAATTAATCTCTATACCATTTAGTACAAATTTGTATAGTTAGATTTTGTTTTATATAATTATTGGTGATGTATCAGCTAATTATACTTAATAAATTTTTTGACGATTGGGAGGAGTAATAACGGTGAAGCATGCTACGGGGAGGGCGCTAAGCCTAAATATATTATATAAAGCAGTTGTATACTCACCGGACCCGACACTCATTAGGTCAAAAATTTTTACCAAAAAACTATCTTTTGAAATCCCTCCAAGAATTACAAAAATTCACAAAAATGCTAAAAACTCCATTAAATCATATAAAACTTTCACATTGTATTCTTCATACGTAGGTTAGCTAGATCACAAAAAGTTTCTTGTAAATACACGTATTCTTCGACTGTAATCTTAATGTTTTTTATACTGACTGAAATTCGATCGTGAAAGTCTTTCCTGCTTTTTATTTGGCAAATAAGTTTCACGATCAACTAATATCAAGCTATCAACTGCTTTATATAAAGCAGCTGACGGTAAAGAAGCGTTTTGAATTATTATGGGTACCTCAAAGAGCCTTCAGCAACTTTTTATTGTAAGACCAAAGATATCTAATTATTTGAAAGTTAGTTTGATTTTATTTGGCTTTTTTATCCATCTCCTACATCCCACTCTCTACAACTATACACGCTAAATTATATCCAAAGGTACGGTTTTTTTACAGTTTTATTATTCAATAATCAAAATGGTGAATAATCGTGAAAAAAATATGAAATATGCTATCCAAGATGTAGAAAGAGGTCTATCAGTACGGAGTGCTGCAGGGGAAAACTCAGTCAGCAGAAGTACATTATCTAGAAGACTAAAAGACGGAAGATCAATTCAGACGAGTAATGCAAAGGAAAGGAAACTACCTGAGAAAGCGGAGGGCACACTAGATGATTATATATTTTCACAGGAGGCAATCGGAAATTTTCTTTGTATCAGAAAGCCATACGATTGATGATGGTCCAGTATTTCATGGAAAATAAACGGATATGATAACTTGAAGGTAGACAAGTTTAAGGACTTGCTCCAGACATATTTAATCAAAAAATTATGGCTACTGGTGCATCTGAAGGACCTATAAAGGACTTCATCAATAGAAACAAAGTTGTGAAGATATGTATTCTTATAAAGGCAACTACTGTACAATATGGATGAAGCTGGGGTTCATAAAAAAGATGGGAAACGAACGGACTTAACCAAATACGCATGCTACAACTTCTTTTTCACACGTCTCGTGTCCTACAATCCTTGGATGTGTCTTTCATTGACCCATCAAAGACCCGTTCCAGATCACACGTAAATAACAGCCATTATCGACCCCAGAGATTAGTTGCAGGTAGGGATGTTAACCGGAAACTGGATAATTTCTTTTTTTGGGTACGTACCTCCGGATTAGGGTAGTCTCCGATCCCAAATTTTTTTCCGAATAACCCTACACAAAATTCTCTTCTGTGATTGGTTGAAATCCGGCCAATGAGAAGGCCGGATTAACGTTTAAAGTAGTTTAGCAGCTCAGTGTTACAGTATTTTTATATTTACTAAGTCTTATGTACTATATCTGATTATAAAGCATATTGACTAAGCTGTTACCTAAGTTACCGGTTCTACCCCGAGTAGGGTAGCTTTTTTGGCAACCCTATACCGAGGCATACAAAGTTAGGGTCCAGATCATGCAGATAACATCCCTAGTTGCAGGTAAACCACCGTCTCTAAAGTTTTCTCAACAGGCTAGGCGCAAAGCTTTGATACAGTATGGTGGGAAAAAAATTCGTACAGGATAGAGAAAAGCTGGGATATGGCTTATCAATATTTCTGAGCCCTTGAACAGTAAATATGTTATTTCCCAAACAACACAGGAAAGTTCACTAGTTCCAAGCATTCCAGATAAATCTCCAGGTCGGAAAGCCCTAGATGGCAAGAGAAAACTAAGGAATCAGGACTCAGAAGTTCTTAAAATACTTGACGATGAAATTACGATTCTCAGGCCACAATCAGCCTCTACTGAAGAGACTAGAAAAATCAACCATTCTCACACACTTGTTACCAAAAGGTTCAGTGGTATGGCATTTCAACTTAGTAGATACGAATTAATAATACAAATTCGTGAACTAGATGATTCTTGCTCGAAAAATACCAAACGATAAAAGGTAAAGGGTTTGCAGCAGCATGTTTCAGTCAGTACCGAAGACATTGAATTATGGGTGACAACTAGCTTTATTTGTATTTCTTTTTTTGTATTATTGTTGGCCTACGTATGAGGAATCTTATGAGTATTTTTTATATCATTTAATAGAGTTTTTATTATTTTTATGAATATTTGTAATTCTTGGAGGGATTTTAAAATATAGTTTTTTGGTAAAAAAAATTGACCTAATGAGTGTCGGGTCCGGTGAGTATACAACTGTTTTATTTGTTAAATCTATTAACAGGGAGAAATATAAAATTGTTAGCTGCCAAAGAATGTTGGAGTAAATCTTGTTGATTTTTTAAATGTTTTAAACTTGGTGCACAACAAATATCGTAAAATGCTTATAATATAACTACCATTTATTCGACACAACATCAACACATTATGTGCAGGATGTTGATTTACAGTATTATCTTAGGAAAAGCTCAAATAATTAATTTTTATTTCTAAAAGTGGCTTCAATAATCAAAGAAGTAAGGATCTCTTTTTTGATGGCTAGGTTAAAAGGCATAGATCCGAAGGTGCAAACCCCTGATGGCATTTCAAGAAAGAATATATACATTTAACTATCCATGAAGTTGAAGTTGTCAAATTTCATATTCCAAAAGGGATTGGTTGAAAGATTTGGAAAACTCTCAGAGTATGGGTAGTATCTAAGACTGATTAATCTTCACAGCAAACCAGTGAAAACACGTAGGAAACCAATAATTTTGAGATTCCCTTTTTGGCCCATGTTGTTACAAAACCTAAACGTAGCATACGATATTTTCATATGTGGCATATTTTGACGAGATACTGTGCTAGTACGAACACAATATGTCATTATTCTATTTAATAGTATCTATGATACAGTATTGTTTTTGTGCATCCTGCAGAATACGGCTGAAGCCCGGATAGTTTATTTCACATTAAATTTTTTGATTTCAAATAACTTTTGTGCGCTGTATAGTTATTAGTTAATAGTATTTTCAGCTTGTTTAGAAATTCGCTTTCGGAACCGGGAAAGAATGAAAAAGCCCCCGGTGCTTTTACTAACACGTCATGACTGCTTTCAAACACGAAATCATTGTAAATCTACTTGAAGAACGTTAACCGAGAAATGAACTAAGATAACAAATAGAATCAAGCAAGTTTAGACGGTTTATGAAAAATGTATAAAAGGACTGTCGTGTCTTTCGTTAGAGGAGTCGTTCTCGATCATCAAGCTGTGAAGAATCTAGAAACTCAAATCTAGAAAAAAGAATTGATTCAATCGACTTATCAAAATTCAAACACCAAAGATGTCCAACTTAACTCTTCCTCCTACTGTTCTTGTGACTGGTGCAACTTCGTTCGTTGCAACCCACATCATTTCTCAACTTTTTGAGAAGGGCTATGACATTATTGGAACTGTCCGTTCCGATGCCAAAGGTAAAGCTGTAGCTGCCCGCTACCCCGGATTTAGGTACGAGCTAGCCGACCTTAGTGACCCTGAAACTTTCACTAAGGTTTTCCAAGCACACCCTGAAATCAACCATGTCATCCACGTTGCTACTCCAACTGATTTTGGAATGAAAGAAGATTTCTACAATAAATTTGTTATTCCTGCAGTCGATGGTGTCAAATCCATTTTAAGCTCTATCGAAAAATACGGCAAAAATGTTGAAACTGTGGTTTTCACCTCCTCATTGGCTGCCGCTTTCAATTATTTCACACCTAACCAAGGTACCAAAACTGTGGTCTCTGAAAAGTCCTGGAGTGGCATCAAAACGGAGGATATAGTTGATAGTGCATCTGCATACACTGCTGCCAAAACTTTTGCTGAGCGTGCTTTTTGGGATTATATAGAGGAAAAGAAACCCAAATTCAAAGTAGCCACTATATTATTTTCATACAGTTTCGGACCTCCTATTGAGGTCGGGGTAACCTATGACAACGTCAATGTATCAGTCGGATTTTTCAAGGGTTTGCTTGATCTCCCGAAAGATGCAAAATCAATTCCTGGCGGATATTTCGGACATGCAGATGTTCGTGACGTTGCTCGCGCTCACATTTTGGCAATTGAGAAAGAAGAATTTGCCGGCACTAGAACCATCGTTGCTGCAGAAGGCTACAGAAGCTACCAAGAGTACATGGATATTGTGCACAAGTACAGACCTGAGGAAGCTAAAGATTTTGCAATTGGGAACCCTGGCGAACATTTGGACAGCGAGGAAGTTGTCTATTATGATCATGAAGAGAGTAAAAAGAGATTGGGATTTGAGCCTATTCCATGCGCTAAATCTGTCCTTGATATGTTTGATGCTCTTATGATTTTGAAAGAGCAACAAAGTGAATAAAGTTGAAGGTTTCAATTTTATAAAAATGGAAGATTATAGTACCTGATTGAGGGTTGAAATAAGATACAGATGTCACATATTAGATTGAAGTATGTCAATTTATGACATGAATCTATACATATCTTATATACTCTCTATATAATATGCCTTATTAATAGTTTGCTAGAAATCGCTTATTGGAAAAGTCTACGGTAAAACAGATTTAGAAGAGAAAAGGATTTATAATAAAACCGTTCATCTTTTTGAGTAGAAAAATATTGTAACTTTTATATAATATTTTTACCATTTTATCTTATGTAAAAAACATGTTGATGTACTGGTTGGAACGTACCGTACGAAAGCTCCCAAACATTATCATTTAAATTGCAAAGATTTTACTTAACCAAAAATCTGATTTCTGTTTGGAGTTAATTGCTTTGCAGCCAAATAGACATAAACATATGGGCTTTAATTAATTTATCACATTGAGCTACTCTCCCATAATTGAATATATGAAATTTACCTGCTTGTTACTATCATGAACTACAGAAGAATGGCAAAACCATCGAGTCGATGAATATAAGAATATTCACATCTTGCCTATCAGTATCAACTACCCAATCCAGTTGAAACCCAGTATTTTTTAAAGTGACAAGTTCTAGCTATAATTCTAGGAGCAGGGCTCAGAATACCACATGCTCTACGCATTTACTGAATTTATGACAAATCAAAATTTGGCCTTCAGAATTTGACAAAAAATTGTGTAATTTTAAAATAAATTCTGGTTGAGAGCATGTAGAATGAGTTAGAACTTTTCTGCTCTTGAGAGGTGATGCGACTGGCACTTAATTTGCGAGGAGATCTTTAATTAAAACCTTTCATAGGTGAGACAATGACTTATAGAGTCGTAGAAGCTAGCAGTCGATGTAACACGAAAGTGAATTCTGAAAAAATAAACATGGTCAAAAAACTTCAACGGGTAGGCCAAAGCTTTTATTATGGGATGTTTTGATATGCTTCCATCATAAACGGTTTTCGTTGAACTTGAATGTTAGAAACTTGTAACTTTCAAATAAACCATTATAATTTGTAAATAAATTCACATTAAAATTTAATAACTAGCATATGGATTTGCCAAAATGTAATAGACAAAAACAAAACTTGAGATATGTAATATTATGCACTTAAAGACCTCTCTATTCAACCAGCAAACAAGTTAATAGAGCTTTTGAGCGCATCACGCACAATGGATTATTTATATTTGATTGAAAATAATCAAGAAGGAAAGAAAAATACTCATTTGTCATGTTTTTTTGCGCAAATATTTTAACAAATAGTAATCAATATCTAACTTTGTTTAACATTAAACCAAAAGGCAGCCAGAAAACAGTCAAATCTGAGTACGGAGACTTGGTTCTAAAAGTATTGAAGCGTACGAAGTGTTTATTTACACAAGGAAAGATATTGTGTACTGACTTGATAGATTTTTTAAGCTTGTGCTTTTTTTTGATGGTAAATAATATCATGGGGAATGGTCTCTGAGCAAAAGTTCTTAGCACCATATCGTTAAATAGTACTAAACAGTTGTTTAAAGCCAACTTCATTTATATTTACAATTCTCAGCTAAAAACAATACTTTCCGGTACAAGATATCTGGAATTTATTTTCCAGAAAGCCACACAGAAATAGTACACTGGTATATCAACCACGACCAACTTATTTCCAACCCGTATTGTTTTAGTTCACTGAAGAAGCCAAAAAAGTTGAAGCTGAAGAACACACTCTGTTTACAAGTGAATTGCATCAAAAATACCAAACTGTACTGTTTATTAGGGACTAATCCAATTCTGCCGTAAATGCAATTTCTGTAATATATGAACTTCTTATCAACCGATAGAATTATCTCTAATAAGAAACCTGGGGAAATCTGTAGCCTTCCAGAACCAAAGCCAAAAGAATTTCCCAAATAGTGAAGACTAGCTGCGGCTCCAATGCATTTCCATCTGACAGATGTATATAAATCTAATACTTAACTTACAAAACAGTCACAAAATGCAAAAAATTACTATGGCAAAACTGCATTTTTATGGTATAAATTTATTAAACGTTTGGTGCTTTAGTTCGCTAGTGAAACAGCAATGAATGTTCTTTTGGGCTGTGACGAGCCGTCATATAAGAACGGACTTAAAGATTACAAAATAAGACTACAGACCACTAGTTTACTGTAACAACGCCAGCCGTGTGCAGGGAGAGAAAAAGAGCAAATTGGTTAGCAGAAGGTTAACTTTAGCAAAAACTGGAGGCAAATTCGCGGATAGATTACGTGATACTAGACCTAAACTAACCCCAAAGGTGGTTAAGTAAGAGAAATTACCAGTATCAGGCCTGTCTACGGTAAGTGTTATGCTGTAAAGTGCCCACACCTTGGTGATGGTGCAAACTTCAAGAGTAAGTAGTGTAGCCAGTATATTATCTTCATCTTTTAGCATACCATACCATCAAGTTGCTGGTAGGAAGACTGTTCGACAGTATTCATAGTTAGTATGTACTGATAGTAGCTAAATAGATGATTTAACCATATTAATTCTGACTGTCTTGGTCCTAACACGGTATTTTTAAAACCCACACACATATAATAGGACCAGCTACCTTAATGGTTCTCACACACCATATCCTGAGCAGATTATGAGTATTTTAACCACCATCACCTTCAATGCCCAAAAAATATATAAACCCTCCACTAAGACCCTGAAATCATTCTTCTTCTCCTTCTTCTTTTTTCTTCTTTTTCTGCTAAGGAGTTCTCCGACATGTTTCTTCGAGTTTCAACGTAATTTCTGGGTTGGGTTATTATGATCATCTAAGGTTGTGCATATGAAGGGTGACATAGTCGGATATCGTCATTGTTTCTGTCTATGACATGTTTTCTCATTATAGAATAACAGCAGAGCACTTCAGCAACACGTCACTGCAATCCCAAACGACATCAATGGCACTGAATACACAAGCAATCAGTCACAATGAAAACAAACAATCGAACCTACAACTATTCAATGAATCAATGAATCAAGTTGAACGAACCATAGTCAACTGGTCGATCCGACTGGCCAACCAATCGATGGATCTAGACTTTTCATTTTGTCAGGGTAAATGTCTGACTAATCACGGTAACAGTACTCATCAAATATCAGACCTACAGCTACGTTGATATTCTAGAATATACGCTACAAATATCTGCTAGGCCGCACACTTTATTAACAAGCTATTAGTCATTTACCCGCCGAGAACGACATGGACTGCAAGTGAGCATGTGCATATGACTTGCATTTTGGTTTTTTTACCATCGGCACGGCTTCGCATCGAAATGTTTGGCCAGGAACCAACGAAAAATCCTCGAAGTGCCAAAGTCAAAGAATTCTACGGCCTTCCTTTTAGATTATTGCGCTGCGTTGCCCGGGCATGCGTTCAATTGAGTTTCTGCGAATTTGCCAAAGCTTATAAATTCCTCCACGTTCTCCCTTTTCTTTCCCTCTTTTCTCTTTCTTTCACTCCTCCATCTATCCAATTCTACTTTTTCTTTCCGTTACAAAAAAACACAATTACACACAAAATTAAAAATTAAAAATGGTTAAAGCTGTTGCTGTCCTCCGTGGTGATACTAAGGTCTCTGGTACCGTCACCTTCGAACAATCTGCTGCTTCGGAACCCACCACTATTTCATGGAACATCATTGGTAACGATCCTAATGCCCTCCGTGGTTTCCACATTCACCAATTTGGTGACAACACAAACGGTTGCACTTCCGCCGGTCCTCACTTCAACCCTTTCGGTAAGACCCACGGTGCCCCCGATGCCGAAACCCGCCATGTTGGTGATTTAGGTAACATCAAGACTGATGCCGAAGGTGTTTCCAAGGGCTCTATCACTGACAAGTTGGTGTCCTTGTTTGGTGAACACTCTATTCTCGGTAGAACTGTCGTTGTCCACGGCGGTGAAGACGACTTAGGAAAGGGCGGTCACCCCGACTCTCTTACCACTGGTAACGCTGGTGGTAGAAACGCCTGTGGTGTTATTGGAATTGCCGCTTAACTATCTGGAGCAAGTCCGCGTTTATAATGTGTTTGATGAATTGCTTGGGAAAGACATGTTTTCTCTCAAGAACGAAACGAATCCGAAGGTGCTATTTGTGTAAGTCATGTAAAATTAATGTTATGAATCCATTATTTATGAAATGTACTACAAATTATCGTGAATTTGTCTTCTATTTTTCTTGTAGATTGGCTATGTTAGAAAAGATCAATTGAATTGAAATCTTGTCCCTTCAATAAAATAGTTGTAGCTTGTTGTAAACTATTGTCTCGAAGGATCTTAATTTTCCACATTAACAAGTTCGAGGGATTTTTGTAGTATTAGCCAATTTATAAGCAATTGAGATTTGTGTCAATGTCCTCTTCCAGTTACTGTATCAAGATTCAAGAACAGGCACTAAGCATCACACAGGTTTAGCTACCGCGTACCACAGTTAGAAATGCAATTTAGGGGGTCAGACGGGATCATTATACCACGACTCGGTCATCAACTGATCAGTAACTCAAATGAAGGATTTCCCACTGCTCAAGTTTCAACCAAAAATGTGAGAAATCGTGAAACCGTCAAACGAAGGTTAACAAGAGTACTAAAGAAGAGAGCAACAAGGACGAAATAGACACTATATAGATCTCGAAGTAAAATGAAATTTATTGAAAGAGCTCAGATTGATGAAGCCGGAAAGGCAAATGTATTAGATTTGGATTTGAAAGAGGCAACAAGGAGGCACGACTTTTTTGCAGAAAACCCCGACTGCCTTGAAAGAGAATTAACAGAACTTCAGCCCGATGAAAAGATCTATACAGGAGACATTTGGTCTTGAACAAAACCAAGTGAAATACCACCACTGGCGGTAACAAGAAATCTCAGAAATACTATATTTATCGGGTACAAAGTCCAAAAGTCAAAAGAAATAAGTGACGCTCAAGCGAGATAACTCTCAGAAGTGATTGATGTTTAGCAAAACATCTGGGGCGACTGTTGATTAGTAAAAGCTAACTTCAGTAATTTGTGATCAAACGAGCTTTCTGGGAAAGAAAGATTTTCGGAGTTGAAATACTGACGGCTGAAACTTAAAGAGATGCCGGTATATCACCACATACCGGTAATGGGATTATAGTAGAACCTTTTTTGTACTGGAGCCAATTAAATACTTTATATCTTTTTTATCCTAGCTAGTAACGTAAAACGATCAAATACCCCCTTCCAAAGTAGCTATCCTAAAAGTTGAGGCCATATGTCTAAATACTGGGCTAAACCAATAATACCAAAAATCGTTATTAGCACGTCGTTGTTAACAAAATGGGATTGGAAGTAGACAACTCCTGGAACTAATATGAATCTATGGCAAATGTACTACCCGTTTCCCAGTCATTTGTTTCATTTGCAAGGTAGACCGTCTTTGTTTTTTTTCGGTCAGAAACTATCTTTATTTGATTAATACTAAACTTGGTTTCTGAAGGCTAAATCGGAAATCTGTTTATAGAAGTAGATTTCAAAAGCATTAGCATTATGTTGTTAGTAATAGTGCCCATTTAGAAACTGTTTTAATCTACAATCACAATCTTTTATATACCCGTATACATATTTGCAATTGTCATACACCTGCAAAGTAGAATCATTTTATAGTTTTTTAGGTATACTGATGCAAAACCTTTTACCAAATATTCATAGACTAGTTGTTTTAAAAAGCAAATGTCATAATATTATGCTCTTAGTTGAGATAAAATGTTGTGATAGGTGTAGCTCTAAAAAAATTCTATTAGTACCACGTCATTAGCGATAGGAACTCAAGGATATGTTTGGTACTATCGTGGATGTGTAGATATTCTGAATTTATTTTTCATTAATGTCACAAGTGATCAAGGTAAAATCTTATAGTTTTGGATGTGTATGGCTGAGCAACTGCTCAATTATATAGTATCGATATGATACTAAAATTATTTTGCAAGGACAGACATTGATTAAAAGGTTTTTTTCTATAATAAGTCTCTATTTTATAGGCTGTCAAACAAAAAATTTGGGTAACAGCTCATATGGGGTTCAAAAAAAAAAAAAAAAAAAAAAAAAAAAAAAAAAAAAAAAAAAAAAAAAAAAAAAAAAAAAAAAAAAAAAAAAAAAAAAAAAAAAAAAAAAAAAAAAAAAAAAAAAAAAAAAAAAAAAAAAAAAAAAAAAAAAAAAAAAAAAAAAAAAAAAAAAAAAAAAAAAAAAAAAA